>OZ021731.1:7466004-8066004 GCA_963978545.1 Linyphia triangularis
ATATATATATACATACATATATATATACATATATATATATTTTATAACGCCTTACGTGATATTTAGGAAATATAATTTACAAGTACTAAAATATACAAACGAAATTCTAAATTAGATATATTTTGTATGCAAAAATTTTAGATAATATACCTGTTACTTTCCATGGAATTTCAGAAAACATTGATAATGGGTTGGTTGTTTTCAGATTATCTGGCGCCGTCAGCAACACGAGGGCTATGATGCGCCGAATCATTCGTAATTATACAAGCCAACATACATTTACAAACACCCATGCCTAACACGGGACTCGAACCCGCCACCTCGCGGTCTAGAAGCTAGCACGCTAACCACTATACCGTTTGGTCGGCAGGGATAATGGAACAACACTTAGAGGGACATTGCAATCTGCACAAATGTATCTTGTTGTCTTCTCATGTGCTTTAGTAGAGCAGAAACGTCTTTATGTTTTTTTGTAAAGTTGGCATATCGTCACTAACTTTCGTCTATCGTACATCACCTAGAAAAGTTTTCTTATTGCTCAGAAATCTTACAGGTCGTCCTTTGCGTTTACGACTTGAAAATCCAGAAATGAGTTGTCGTGCTAGTCGAAGTCACCAATGGTTATTAGCAGATAGCGATACAAATCATAAGTGGGAAAATCACTTCTCATCGACATTTAAAAATAAATGAAGTTGGTGGGAAGTATACTCCCCACCGCCTTATAAAGGGTTGACAAAGAACAACTAAGGGAAGGGAGAGGCTAAGCAGGTACTCGTTCTAAAGTAATATTTCATAAAAGCTGATTTATAAAATCAAATTAAATTTATATTAAAAAGTTCTGGTTTTTTCCTTTGGAATTTTGTATTTGAGCTTTTATTTATTACCCCCTTGTATATTTGATACCAAAGGTGCAAATTTGTATGTGGCACACGGGCCTGAAGGCCCACCCCCCTTCTTTCCTTAATAAAATAAAAATTCGGCTCGACCTTTACAATATTTTGAAGAATCCCCGGAATTTTTAAAAATAAATTCAGAAATAATTTCACTTTTGGAAAATGTTATTGTGTTTTTTTCGATTTGAAATAAAAGCAGGTGTCTCAAATAAAATGAAAGAGATAAAATACCCATTATGCATATCCTCTTTAATTTGCCGCCGGCATTGACTAACAATCTAGTCAGATAAAATTTGGTAACAAAAATGAACTCTACGGCTTGATGTGATTTATGTAAGAGTTTACGTCTACTTTTTGAGAATCCAGTTGGAATTAAGGATACAAAATAAGGTAATAAATCCCTACAGAAACGTTTTTGTTTCCTTTCAACATTTATTATTATGCAAGTGTGAACCTATAGGAATAGTTTCATTAATACTTTTGAAATTGACAGTAAGTAAAAATTTAATATATATATTATAAAAATCAATATTGTTTAATTTATTTTAAGTTAAAAAAAAAAATTATTATTAATTTCTTTAACATTTTATATTGATTGATTTGTTTAAAGGCAAAACTTGTTCTCTAAACAGCGTCAGATCTTAAAAATTTTACGAAATTAAGAATTTTATACGTGGATCTTCATAAAAAGCTAGTTTTCGTACCTAATTGCAAAACAAATGAGTTGGCCTTCTTGATCTTGGACTAGTTTGCATAAATTCCAGTGTTTCACATGAAGTAGCATTTTTCCTGGTGTGTGTGGAGTTTTAGCTACAATTTTATGTTCGTTTGTTTCTTTGAAATACTATTTTTTAAGTTTAATTTACTACAATAATTATGAGTTTGTAGTCAAGAAATGGTTTTTGATAAGAGATGGTCAAGAATCCCGCGGAGCGTAACACTTGGTTAACAAGCCTTTTATTTCCTGCTCCATAGAAATAGGACGCACTGTCTTTATTTCATTTCCTGTTATATTAAAATGCGTCTTTTTAGTGAAGACTAATTAAAATTATAGAAATAAAATAAGGTATGCGATGAAAGTTCTCCTAATCAAAATTAATTGTTTTTGATTCCGATAGTAATATTAAATAAAACATACAGTGCCATTTTAGATATTAAATATTGATGACTAATTTTAAACAAATGCATACGCCTTTTCCAAATGGATAAGTAAATTACAGTAGCTATATCGACGAAATGTTTTCATCCATGCACTAAGTTTAGTTTTAAATAGATACGATTTAAAAAAAATAATGTATCTTAAAAATAAATATAGTCTGCTGTAAAGGAAGAAACTAGAAATTTTAGGATTGTTAACAAGAAACCATATTGAAACAGTAGGGAATAGAAAAAGAAGAAGAAAACAACTAAAAAACTATTGGCTTACTCAAATGTTCCGATTTATGTGTACGAAAAAAAAAAATCATATCCGCAAATACTCTTAGTTTCTCCATGTACGCAAGTGTCACTTTGTCATCTTCTTTATCTGCCGTTTACCGCCTCCTCCTCCCTTCTAGACCTGAGCCTATCAGATATTTTTTAAAACTATACACTTATGCCAGGTAAAAAAATTCATACATTTTAAAGTAACCTTCTGGTAGATACAGTAGAGGTCGGAGATATGTCGATACAGCGATATTTTATCAATACTTTTTTTTTTTTTTAATATCGATAGTAAAAATATCGATACAAGTCACCGATATATCGATATTTTCAAACATTTTTAGTTTTTTGATGATCGTTTTTTAGTTCCATGTGTTTTTTCGATTGTCTTTATTCCCTTTTAAAAAACTTCAAAACTAAAGTTTGGACTTGACTGAGAAAATGATGATGATTGACTGAGAATGAGATGAGACTGTTAAAATGGCACCCTAACCAAAAAGAAAACATAATGTAATGGAAAGGTAAGATAATTTATTAGTAGTCATTAACATAGCGCCTTTCTGTTGCCAACGTGTGCCTGAAATTTGCATTTAATTTTAAATATTAAAAAGATCTCTATCAGAAAATTTGCGGTAAACTATTTTTCAAATTTTTTTCTTTAAAAGCAAATTTGAATTTATGCATTGACATCCAAATGTATTTTATTTATTCTGATTGACAATATAATTTATTCCTTAAAACAATTTTTATAATTTATTTATTAAAACAATTTTGTCATGAATTCATAAAAATTAGAAATTTGCCCAGAAAAACTTCGTGTCTGGTAAAATTGAAAATCAAATTAAAAAAAAAAAAAAAATCATGTATCGATATATCGATATTTTTTATATTTTTTCCTATATTTATTTTGATCGATATTTCCGACCTCTAAGATACAGTGGTTAAAACACGAAGCATTAGGTTTACCGTACAATAACAGGCTGACATTCTCTCTTCACTAACTGATGAGATGACAGCCAATCTTTTTCAATTGATATAAGAAAACCCCCAAAAGACGGAAAGAAATCAACCAAGCTCAACCCTAAAGACCTATAAATAACAAGAATGCCAATAAAATAGTAATTCTAACTTGCAATATCGTATCTTCTTTTTCAAATTAGTTTTGGTTTTTCCTTTTCTATTGTGGAAATACGCCGTCTTGTATGACTTCCTTCAGAAAATCTCATGTCAGCCTCGATGCTCCGAATGAAGGGCAATTTAATAGCGACGTAGCGAAAGGATTTGTTGGATATCCAAGAGATTGTATCGATCTGTCTCAACGCGATTGGATACATTTATCTTTTCGATGTAGGTCAGAGGATACCTCCTTTTCTTAGCATACCGAATTGTGGCATTATTTTTACTCATTAGTTGCGATTCTTTCAGTAAAAAAGAGAAGTATTGCTTCTAGTAAAACATGTCTAATCTGCACGAAGTTTTTACTGCTAAGTGTATTCTTTAGCTTTTAAAAGTGTCAATCTTTGCTAAATGATCTGGATAACGTTGAAAACACTTTCTATTTAATCCTGAAAATTTTATTTTTATTAAGAGGCGTTGTCAGTAGAGGTCCGAAATATCGATCAAAATAAATATCGATACTATGTCATTTCATAGAAAAAAATATCGATAAAATGTCTATACATGATTTTTTTTTTTTTAATTTGATTTTCAATTTTGCTAGAAACGAAGGGTTTTGGAGTAAATTTTTTAATTTTCATGATTGTTTTTTTGTAAGGTAACTACTTTTTCAACTGAAATATCTATTAAAAAAAAAAAAAAGTTATATTTTTGCTTAATTGATACATTGATTTTATGAAAAATTTCGCATTTTCCAATAGCTTTTAACTGTATGGCAAAATATTGAATATTTTTGACATTTTAACTTTTTCTCAGCCAAGTTCAAACTTTAGTTTTGAAGTTTTGAAAAGGGAATAAAGAAAATCGAAAAAAACACATGAAACTACAAAACGATCTTCAAAAAACTAAAAATGTTTGAAAATATCGGCTTTTATCGATAATTTTAAAATCGATATTTTTTTAGAAATATTGATAAAAATATCGTCGTATCGATATATCGCTGACCTCTTGTTGTCAGCCTCTTTCTGCCACGTCGACCTAATGTTTTATTACTTTGTTCATAATATCTGCCAAAATTTTAATTTAAAACATATGAAGCTTATGAACTTTTTTTACACCTATAACAAAAGCATTAAACTACCATGAACAGAATTTGAAGGGAAAATAACCGGAGGTTACTTTTTACGATATTTAAAAAAGATTTTTTAGCTAAAACTTTAAACTTTTATAGAAACTTAAAAAACTTAACACTAATCAAGCCACTAGTTATTTTTTTTTTAATTATTTTATTAACATTTGTAATTGTTGTTATAGATTATTCAAAATTGACGCGTGTTTAAAAAAAAAATGCTTAGGAAGTTATTGCGGGCAAAAAAAAAAAAAAAAAAAAAAAAGCAAAAAAAAAAAAGCATTAAGTCTGAAGGAGCAAACTGGTGATTCCAAAATTTCGAACACTGCGTAAATTTGACACATCTTCGGATTGTGAGTCCTATAGTAAAAATAGTGTTTTCGCCCTTCCCTATTAAATTGAGATTTGAACAATTTGCACCCATTTCCTCGCGTCCTATTGTCAGTGACAAATTCTAAACCCCTAATTTCACCATGTGCAATAAATTTAAATAACTGGATCAAATACCGTGAGAGAACCTGCTCTCTGGAACAGGTTGAAGTAAAAAAAAAAAAAGAACTAATAAAAAAAAAAGGAAAGGGGGGGGGGGGGATTTCAAATCATTTCGGTGCAGAAGGAATTTCGTGAAGTTGCCATTTCAATGCTTTCTCCGGGTGAGGACGTGGACACACCTTATGAAAATCTTTTATCTTTCTTCCCACAACATATCACACAACATCACTCTCCAATCCAAATCCAATCTTCCATGTCCAGGATTGCACCTTTTCAAATCAATTGATGTTTTGCAGCATCTTCTAGTGTGAGTTGTTGGAATTAATAGTTCTTGATGACATTGCATGGTAGACATTTAATTTGTGAAAGAATTTAAAATTATAAAAGTTTTTATTGTAAATACTGTTTTTATTTAAAGATTTGGTATTTCAAAAAATTTCCAAACTAAAGTTCAGTTAGAATACCAATTTTTAAAATTTGAATTTCAATGTAAATGTTTAAATTTTTTCAACAAACTTTCAATTGTCGTCGAGGTCTTCATATTTTTGTATAGAAAAAGGTATTTTGGCGCAATGTACGGATTTTACTGTCCGACTGCCGCTAATTGGCCCAGGGAAAAGCATAAATAATTTGGTTTGGTCCAGTTTCTGAAAGTAGAAAAAAATCGGATCATCCTGTCACCATACCAGTCAAATAGTTACACCCACATGTGCCAAAGTATTTGCTTTTAAAAAATACAGAATGCAATTTGTTTATACAGTGCAGCTCTCGCCACTAACTTTTAGAGGCGGGACATATGACTTATGTTGATGCTTTTCGTAGGCCGGATACACCAAAATATGTATCTTTAATTATTATCGATTTAACAATTAGCATTTCTGAAAACTGAAGAAAATTTGAATTTTTTTATCATAATAAAATTACAATTGACATTTGATTTTTTTTCTTCAAATAATTAAAAAAAAAAAATAGTTTTCATTATTAGAATATAAAAGTCTAAAAAAAGAAGGAAATCTTTTGTTTCAACGTGACAATACGACTTGACCTAACTTTTAATAAAAGTATTTAAACTGTACTTCTAAGTTACTCCGTTTTAGTCGATGTCAATAGTGAGACGATGGCGGTCGAAATTGCTCAGTTTATTTTATGATAGAGTCGATGTCTTTCGGAGTATTTGTTGCAGTCAATTTTAATAAATTTTCAAAATGCGATTCAGTTAAGTTATTCCTGTATTTATTCTTGATGAAAACCGCTTAACTGAAATCTTCTTAACATAGTTTTATTGGGCACGTAGTGGAGTACTCTGTTCTACACAGTTAACACATATTATTTCTGATAAATCACAATTATGTAGAAGGAAAAAAAAATAGTCTATATTGTGATTTTTAAATTTTTTTTTATCTTCTGTGATGGCCAGTGGGTCGCAGACAAATTTGTCGCGAGCCGTAGTGACTAACAATGATATAGTGTGTCACAAAATTAACTCTATAACTTTAAAAATGCACATCTCAAAATCGGATTAAAAATACTTGTATGCTAATTGATAAATCGATAAATACAAAAAATCAATCTGAATTTTATTGACTCTCCATTACGGATACACATAGTTTCAATCCCCTGTTATTAACTGTAATTTTGAGACGTTAATTTTTAAAGTTGTGGAGTCACTTTTGGGACCATCTTATTATAACATATGCAATATTTCAGTATCTTGACTGAAGGACTAATAAAAATTATTTTTGTTTTGCCTACTACTTATGTTGCATAGAAGCCCGCTGTACTCAACCGAAATCATCGATTTTAAAGTTTCCCACTTTCACCATTATTTACCTGTAACAAAAATATTTATTAAATCAAAACAAAAAATTTATAAACAAAAATATTTTTAAAAATATTTATATTAACTTTGATTTTGTGGGTGTGAGGCTGACTGGCTGTACATGTCGATGGCTGTCAAATCGGCTGAGGCCTAATACATCTGCTTGTCGTCATCCAATCGGGCTGAAATTTGGCAGTTAGATTCGATGACAATGCATTCTATCACATTTTGATGCGGTAACTGTCAATAAAAGGTCGCTTTTACGGAATACTAATAAACCAACTTTCCGTCATCTAATTGCACCAAAATAGCATTTAACCGACCATTGAAAAAACGCTTTCCTGTTGCCAATATTTTTAATAAATAAATAATTAAAAAAATTTAATCAGAATAGATAAAATATGTTTAGCGTAGTTTGCCTCATATTTTTCTGATAGAAATGTTTTTTTATATATATATTTAAAATTAGATGCAAACATCAAGCACACATTGACACCAGTAACGGCGCTGTGTTAATGAATATAAAAATTGGCAATTGCATTTAAAGGATTTATATTTAAAACATTGTTTTTATTGTTTATATTATTTTTAAAATTAAAACTATTCTTCATTTTCCAGTTTTAAAACCACTGGATTAGGAAATTCAATTGAATACCTCTCAACAAAGGACTCATGAGAGGATTTCTCTCCTTCTCCCACTGGCCACAACTTGCATTGGCCAGCTCAATACTCAGCTAGTACCAAATTCACCTATCCCCATGAGACTTAACTTGTGACAAGATCCCGCCACCACCAACAACTCAAGATGGTTGAGATGAAGGGATTGGAGGAGAACCGCGCGGTGCCAGCCATGGGAGCATGCATCAACAACGACTTGATGCCGGAGCACCAGCCTCCCAGGAGGCCAGCGCCGACCAGGATGGAAGGTATCAGGTCCGCCTTCGACCAGGACCTGCTGATTGCAAAGACTTTCTACTTCTTTTTCTTTTCGGCTTTCGGGTCCCTGTTTCCGCTGCTGGCAGTGTACTTCAAGCAGATGGGCATGAACCCAACGCAGAGCGGTCTGCTGATCGGTGTGAGGCCATTTGTGGAGTTTCTGGCCGCTCCCTTCTGGGGAAGTATGGCGGACCGATTTAAGAAAGGTGAGAATGAATGCGATTTTTATTTAACACGTTAACGCCGGGGCGGATATTCAGGATTTTCTCTGGAGGCGGAGCTTGAATTCACGGTCCGCTTCGGCGCAGCTTCAGATTACACTGGTCAATATGATTTTTGCCCGACCACTAAGTGATTTTTATAGATCCCGACGAGCTAAAGACGAATCTGAAGTCAGTTCTCGTCCATCACCCTCAGTTTTTGAGTAAATCAATTTTTAAGAAAATCGCACTTTTTCAACTTCAACCTCAATTTATTAAAATAGCTAGACGATTTCGTGAGAAAAACGAGACAACGATGTAAACAATGTTATACATGCATGTCTTAGCCTAAAAGGTAGACAGTATGTCGCGAATAAAGCCAAAAATATGACAACGTATTGTGCTTGTTGTAAGGGTATCTAACATGTTTAAAAAAATTGCACAAAAAACTTAAATAATTATTTTAAGTGTGGGAGACAATGATCACACTCGGTGAAGTTTCAGTAATATTACATTAGATAAATTATTTACAGATGATGAACAGTGAAAGTTGAACATATTAAACTACAATCCTACGATATATCTTAGTTCACTCATTAGTTTACAGTACCGCAGCACTCCATTGATCGCTACCAAATCATCACAGATGTTTACTTGTCAAAAGCTAAATTCCATCTCCTCCAAATTCAAAGTTGTTGTCTGAAGCTCGAGCAACGCAGACTGTCTCAACTTGAATCATGGCGCTTGCTTTCTCGCTCCCACAATCTTCAAGCTCGCTCGTTCCCACATAAGTTTATAATATTGTTATGTGTTTGGCATTGAATGCCTGTTTATAATGTTGAGATTATATATATAACCTATTTTGCATTACATATTTTGTGAAATGCAAGTGTGACCTCATGTGATGCACGCCGTCTCACAGAAAAGAATCGTGTGACCCACCAGTGATGTACAACGGCGTTAACGTGTTAAAATACTGGAAACATTTATTATTTCAACCCAGGAAGGCTGCCGAGTTATTTTCAAAGGGGTGCAGATGGCACCTAAGAAAAGGTTCAAGGTGGTTAATTTTTGTATTGAACTTGAATTTTTACTTGGGTATCTTTATGAAAATTTAATTTATAGGTATTTTTATGAAATTTTAATTTAAAGGTATCTATTAAATTTCTAAATCCACTGAATATTTTAAATTCTATGGCATGTTTTCATAGCTAGTTAACCATATTTCACTTTCTCCCTACCATTTTTAATTTTCAAAATCAAGAGGGTGCGTGCATACACTTGCACCTTTCTGGCAGCGCCCATGAATTTCATGACTAACTGGACTACCATGTAACACAATAAATAACACATTTACAAATCATTAAAAAAGTTCATATCATTAAGACTTAAAGTGAATATCGTTTATTTGTTTTTGTGATAATTTCTTTTACTTTTATTA
The DNA here is from genome assembly GCA_963978545.1 of Linyphia triangularis. Lineage (NCBI taxonomy): Eukaryota > Metazoa > Arthropoda > Arachnida > Araneae > Linyphiidae > Linyphia > Linyphia triangularis. The sequence goes on from OZ021731.1 coordinate 7,475,453, forward strand.
TTTTTAATTACCCATATGTATATATTGAATAATGAAAGTATAGCATTCGGTCGGTTGCATTTTTCCATGTTTTGAAACATCCTGATTTCAAAAAAGTGATCTATAAAAAATGTCTGTATGTGTGTGTATGTGTGTCTGTGTGTATGTGGTCAGCATAACACCCGAACAATTTGACCTACGATATTCAAATTTGTTGTGCGAGTTAGTAGTAGCAATGGGACCTACCGTTAGGGTTTTCGTCAAAAATCGCACATGGGCGTAAGGTAGCTACCATTGAAAAAATCATGTTTTTCAGTAATTACCAAAAAACGGCTCTAACGATTTTGTTCAAAATCACTGTGGTAATGCCTCTTAAGGTGTTCTAAACATCACCACCTCCTAAATTCCTGTAAAAATGTTTTAATGGAGTAAAAAGTTAAAAACGAATGCTTTCAACGCAGAGTTCTTTTTCCTTGAGCATACCTTATCAACGATCGTTTTTTCTTCTCCCTTCAGTTTCGCTTATAATAAAGAATAATATAAGGACTACCGAAAAGTATATCGCCAAAATCGCTACCTTGAAGAAGTTTTTTTTTTTCAGATAAACTTATACAAGAATAAGAATTCTCGCAAATATATACATATCGCCAAATTGAGCATTTCCTCTAAATGAATGATGAAAATATAAAAACAGCAAATGACACGAGTCCACGTCAGTATTATAGTGTAACTGAAAGTTGTACGATGTTCCACACCCCTAGTTTGGTTTTCGTAAGAGATTCGGTAATAATTTAATGTTACATGTAACTCAATTTCTAAAAGTTTGTCTCTCTACTAGTTTTAGATGTTACCATTCAATACCAAAGTTAACATATATTTAAAATGTATCGACTTTCATGATTAAGTATTGAATAAAAATATTTATTTTTTTAATTTTTTTGGTTAAAATTAGTTAAAGAACTAAACTTTACAATAAACAGGGTTATTCGAAATGAAGGAGCAATTTTTAAATATTCATTTTCAATGGACGGCAATAGATGGCGCCGCATACAACTATTTATCAATGGATATAGGAAAGTTCAAAGTCATTTGATGCATTCAACATGAGCACCATTTTTTATGCTTCAATTATCGAATCGGTACTCCATTTCTTGCTCCTTTATTTTTATTATTCCTGTATTTTAAATGAATTTCTATTCTATTAGTTTGATTTTACACATTCACTTAAACAAGTTCTTGTATCGTGTTACAGGAAAAATAATGCTTCTTTTCTCCCTGTTGTCATGGATTGTGTTTACGCTGGCGCTTGCCTTCATTCAGCCCCCAGCCTCGTCTTGCGTCATTTTCAATGCCACGCATCATGTCCTCTACATTCCAGAGAAAAGCACGACGACCACGACGGGACGACGCGAAAGAAGATCCGTGGTCTTCGATCGCAACGACTATGACCCATCTTACGAAGACCAAGACCTGATCGACCAGGTGATGGCATTTGAAGAATCAAGACATCAATTTCCCTACCTGCACCAGGAAGACCCGAACTCAACTTACGAAGACGTAATTGATGATTTGGATGAAGACAAGATCGGCAATTGGCTAATGGGAATCAGAAGGTTTGAATGTATTTTCTATTCGTAGAATGATTAAGTTCCGTTAAGTATTCCGTATTATATTCGATTCTGTCTGATTGTGGAATCACTATGAAGACTCGACCTGAGTTCGAATTTGCAAAATTTCATTGAGAAAAAAAAAAGGATTCTAACTAGAGGTCTGAAATATTGATCAAAATAAATATCGATACTATATCGTTGCATAGAAAAAATATCGATATCGATATAGCGATACATGATTTTTTTTTTAATTTGATTTTCAATTTTTCCAGAAAGGAAGTTTTTCGGGGTAAATTTTTACTTTTCATGATTGATTTTGGTAATGTGACTACTTTTCCAACTGAAATGGATCTATTGTAAAAAAAAAAAAATTATATTACCGCTTAATTGGTACAAAGATTTTAAGAAAAATTCAAATAATTTTCAATAGCTTTTAAGAGTATGGCATATGGCCAAGTCCAAACTTTAGTTTTGAATTTTGAAAAGGGAATAAAGAAAATTGAAAAAACACATGGAACTTCAAAACGATCAACAAAAAACTAAAAATGTTTGAAAATATCGATATATCGGTGACTTTTATCGATACTTTTAAAATCGATATTTTCAAAAAATATCGTTGTATCGATATATTGCCGACCTCTAATACTAACACACTTTTAACAACGCAAAAATTAGCCAAATAGTTTTTTTTAATTTTTGCTTTGACTTAACTTTTAGCCGAAATTTTTACAAGATAATGGTATCATCTTAAAGCTAGTGAGTTATTTTATTGGTTTGATGCACTATTTTGTTCTGAATATAAATTTCAAAATTTTAAACTCTTTTTCTGTAGGGCTCCGTTAGCCTAATGATTAGAGTATCGGGCTTATAATCGGAGAATTGTGGGTTCGGTCCTGGGTGATCACCAAACATCGATGTGCATGCAATGGGAGCTGGTGCACATGAAATCTGTCGTGGCCTCAATCGTTGGTGTGGTGGAGTTGGAGAGAGAGATTTACACTATAATTTTTCGATCTCGTATTCTTCTAGATGCTCAAAATTACTAGATGTATATGGTTGTGTTAAGCATTTTACAAGTGGCAGAAATAGACAGTCGGAGCTTCCAAACCAAATCAAATTATTATGTGTAGAAATGTGTTTTCGACAGTGATAAATGAAAGTCGATATTGGATTGGAAAAGAAAATGTTTCGCCAGAATTTTATAAATTAGATTTATATGCTACCAGACTGGGTTCCAGTTTTGACCTCTAGTATGTGACGTCACATAACTATTGGTTCCAGTAAACCAAACATTTTGTATTTACTGGCGTCGGCGACTCCCATCAACCAATCAGGTACTCTCCCTTGATCCCCACCAGACGGCGTAGCGGCCGCTTAGCAAACGTCACAGAACTTGTGATTCAAACTGGAACCTCCGACTGGTATCGTGTAAATCCGGCTTTAGTTCTTTTTTTTCTATTTAGTTCTTCTATTTCTTAGCAAAATAGAGACCATAACCCTGGACAAGGCCACACTGGATTAAAACGAGTGCTAAGGCACTCTCCAGTCCGTGACAATTTTCAAAAGTCTATGAGTGCGAAGGAAACAAGTTGTTAGTTCCATTTTCTCCCACATAACAAGAGTAGCGCTGCAATCCTTCCAGATTTGAAATTGCAATATAGTGATATTAACACACTTGTGATAACTAAATCGGGCTGAAATTTGGCAGATAGACTGGCTGTCGATAACATTGCATTTTATTAAATTTTGGGGGCATTTTATCAAATTTCACTGTCGCTAAAAGGTCGCTTTTACTTACGCTTGAATCTTCAGATACTAAAAAAACCAACTTGCCGTCATCCAATCGCGCTGAAATTTAACAGGTAGATTCGCTGTCGATAAAATTGCATTATATCATGTGTTTGGAAGTGCTACTGTCACTAAAAGGTCGCTTTTACACACGTTTCTATCTTCAGAATACTAAAAGATCAACTTGCCGTCATCCAATCGCTCTGAAATTTAACAGGTAGATTTGTTGTAGATAAATTTGAATTATGTGTTTTGGGAGGTGTCACTGTCACTAAAAGATCGTTTTTACACACGCTTCTATCTTCAGAATACTAAAAAAAAAAACCTTTCGTCATCCAATCGTGCTGACATTTAACAGGTAGATTCATTGTCGAAAAAGTTGCATTATATAACGTTTTGTTTTTTTGGTGAGGAGGGGGGGGGGGGATGTCACTGTCACTAAAAGTTTGCTTTTACACAAGCTTCTATCTTCAGAACACTGAAAAACCAACTTGCAACCATCCATTCTGGCTGAAATTTCTCAGATAGATTCTATGTCTGTAATATTACATCCTATCAAGTTTTGGGGGCTGTCAATGTCACAAAATTCTCTTTTATATCCGCCTCAATTGGCGCTTGGAATTACTAATAAACATACTTCCTTCCATCCAATCGAACTGAAATTTGACAGAGAGATCCGTTGTCGATTGCATTACATCAAGATTTGGGGGGATGGGGGTGTAACGTTCACTAAAAGGCCGTTTTTACTCACGTTTCTATTGTCTTACTTCGGACTTATCATCTTTTACTATCGTTCTATTATCCAGATACCCATCTTCATTGAAACACACTTAATTTGAAGATATTTCATGACTGAAATCCTTGATAAAACTGAGGGTTTCATCTGCTTCTTTGCCACCATGTATGATGGGTAGTTTGGGAAAACACTAGGAAGAGTATCCCTTTTTAGTCTCTTTATCTTCAAGCCTTCAACGTAATCATCGGATTTAAAATGCAAACTGCAGATAATAGTAGAGGGAGATTTGTCATTATAGTGTAGATTGGCTCTGTAAATCACTTTTACCCATAACTTTCTTTGATCCGGATCCAAGTGAAATTCGTGAAATTTAACATCCTTTCCAGAATATGAAGTACAGCGTGGAACAGAACAGTTTACCATGCTTGGTTTTAATTGATAATGAAATAATTTAATAAATGTAAATCTATGAGGATGACATCAATTCTATTTGCAAAGAATATTAGAAATTAAAAAAAATTAAATCAAAAAGTGCCATGAAAAATGTTTAGAAAGCCAGCTAAAATTAAAATATCCAGGGCTGCCAACTCTGAGATCACGCGAATTGCCAACGGCAACTTTTTAATTTAATTTTTATAATTTCTAATATTTTTTAAAAATACCACATACAATTCCAAACTCTGTTTCCATACAGAATAATGAAAATAAAATTCAAAAATATGCCTTATAGTAAATAAACAACTTAATTCTAAAAATAAATATCAAAGTCTCATACTTGATGCTTAATAATCATCAAAATAAAAAACAATTTGAAATAAATGATAGTGTGGAGGCAGGAAGGTTGACTTCTGATATCATATTTGCATGAAATATGAGTAATTAATAGTCGCGAGTGAACCTGTGTATAAATATATTTCATTCGTTAATATTATCGTTAAGAAATATTCTCCGTGTTCTTTTTGCGTTTTAAAAATAAAGCAATTTTGTCCTCTTAGTAACATAAGAGTTTTTGTAATTAAAATATAAATATTTAATAATCGTTTTCCATACGTGACTACAATAGGAACAGGAAATGATAGTGCAATAAATACGTCTTCTTCTATCCACTCTTCAATCAACAGACACCGAAATTCACCACTCAGCTGTAAGAAAAGTCTGCTGAGTCTGCTTTAAGTGAACAAAAAAAAAAATGAAACTATAAAAAATAACAAATTACCAGAACTCGAAAAGCAGAAAATTGCCAAAAATAAAAGTTGAAATTCAACAGAAAAAAGTTTAAAGTTGACAAAAAATTGCTAATCGCCGAAAATTGTGAAATTGGAGAAAAAATACCTTAACAGGCAGCCCTGACCAAGCAAAGAAAATATCTGCTACTGGTAGGAATGCAGCGCCACTTTTCCACTGCGGCTGTTTCCACTGTTTGCTATTAGTTGTCACGGCTTGGAGAGTACTCCTTAGCTCTCGTTGCAATCCAGTATAGCCTTGCCCTGGATTAATCAAGCGATTGACAAATGTCCCCAAAATAATCAGGTTCTCAATATGGCAGTCAATGAACAAACATTTACAGTATTTTTTTTTTTTTAAGTATTTTACAATTATATTTTAATTGGTGCTTGATTATGTTCAATAACATTGTGTTTTCAATTAAAATACTAATTTTCAAAACAATACTAAAAATCAAACTAATTTTGATATTTGGTCACGAATTTAATAATATGCATGAAAATTTGAATTCGCGGGACATTTGCCCTCCATGCGACTAACCCCGAGACAAACCAAGGGTTAACTATGACAAATTTTGCAGTTGCATCATTGTTTCACCAGAGCGGGGGTATGTTCAGAGAAGACGAGAGTTTAAGTCCAATAATAAATATCACTGATTTTATAGAAGTTTCTTTTTTGTTTTTGTAAGGGTGATTTTGGTTTAAATTTGCAAACAAAATTCTTCGTTTTTTAAGTTTTGTGCGGAAAGAACTCACGCCAGCCTGTATGGAATGTGGCAATTGTCTACCATCGCCAACTCTTTCAACGCCAACTATTTGAAAGAAACCTCACAATTACCATAGAAACGATAGGGTCTCTTTACGTCACGAATTTTGTTGACTGTTTTGATCGGACTAGTTTTGGCTCGGTTTTGGGGCATTTTCTTGTTTTAATATTTAAATATCTAATTTTCTTTAAAGAACTTTTGTTGAAATATTTGGAATCAGAAATAAATTCTTCATAAATAAATACTAATTTCACTCGTTTTTAAAAAAATGCGGGAATTGTCCATTAAACACAATATTTCGTAGTTTTATAAACTGACCAGCCTTTATGAAAATGACTTGACAAACACTTTGCTATTCTTGTGCAACTAACTTTCTTTTTGCATCTATTAATAAAAACAATATCAATGACTTGATAAGAACTAATTGCGACTAACTGTTTTTTTTTTTTTTTTTTTTTTTTTTTTTTTTTACTTTCTTGCAAAATAACTTAAGACATGTTCTTTCATAAAAAAATATTGGATACTGACGTAATTTCCCTTCAACCGTTGTCGAAACAAAAAGTTCGCCAAGCTCCTTAAGTCCGTCGAAACAGTCCACTTTTACCCAAAGGCCTAACATTTTGGTCTGAGCCGAACTAGACCACCGAGGAGGACAGGAGGTTTGAACTTTTTGCTAACAACAAAACGTTCACAAACGGTCGGCGTCATAATACGTAAGTACCAAGCATTGTAATTAAGTACAAATACGAAAGATTAATCTGCACAGTAGTAGAGAAAACAAGCTATTAGTCATATTGTGTGATAACATAAATTTATCATCTATTTAAAGGAGACGGGCCGAAGAACCAAAAGGACCCCCACCAAAAGCACACAAACCCAAAGAAAAACTAAATCCGAAGGAGGAGGAAGTCCCATCCTACGTGGTGGGTAAGTCTCCTTACTCGGTAGAACACACCCTCAACTACAATCAGGACCAACACATCTCGTACGTTTCGCCGCGATTCAGCTCAATCGTCTACAAGTGGGAGGACGTCCAGGAAGTGTTCTTCCTCCTGGTCTTGCTGATCGTTCTTGGCGAGTTCTTCAGCGCACCAGCGATCACTCTGGCAGATTCAGCCACTCTCCAGATACTGGCGGACGATGCAGACAACTATGGTAAACAGCGGATGTTTGGGTCTCTCGGCTGGGGCCTGGCCATGTTCTTCGTGGGCATCGCTCTTGACCAGTCCACTGCCTTCCCCTTCCACCCGTGCGGTCCTCACGAGCGGGAACGCAACTACATCATCTGCTTCGCCACGTTTTCGGTGCTGATGGGATGCGCTCTCATAGCGGCCACTCAGTTCAGGTTTGACTACGAGGCCATCGATGACCAGATCTCGATGAAGCCCGTCGTCGAGAATGGGAATCAGGTGAAGGGGAGCGGACTGCCCAGTTTTTTGACCGAAGGAACGGTGATGGATGACTCGCCAATTGCTCCGCCACCAGTGAAACCTGAAAAAACAGCTCCAAAGGTAAATACTGTATTTGTATTGTAACCATTGATATAAATAAACAACTGGATAGACTTCTTAAAGCTGGGAAAATGAAGCCATTACCAGATACCGTTGGTGTGATAAAAAATACGGATTAGTAAGATTGAAAATAAAATTTTTGGGTTGTACACAGCAGAAATGTCAATAGTAGACCCTAATTAGTAATAATGTACAAAAAAAAAAAAAAAAAATATATATATATATATCTACTCTAGCACTCTACTAGGTTTTTCGCATTTCCATCCAACTATAAAAGTGAACTGTGATTGGTTAATCGTCCCACCAGTGTCATCAACCACCGGCGCGTTTTTCTTCTTGCATTGACATCTGAGCAGTCTATCCAGTTGTTTATCTGTATCGATGATTATAACGAGTGATTAAAATGAACAAATCAGCAGTGGCTACCAGAAATCTACAACACAGTTTCCTCATGAAAAAAAAAATTAGTTTTGTGTGTGTCGGGGGGGAAAAAATCAATATTATTTCTGAGTATTCTCAAAATTTTCGCATCATCGATTTTTTTTAATTAACTTTTATCCTTATACCTTTTGGATTACTTTGTAAAATAATTATGTACCAAAGAAAATTATATAGTAGGTATTCACACTATACAACATTTATGTCTCCAATTGTGTATGATCCGACAAAGTTGTTATACAAATACAAATTTTAAGACCAACGACAGGCTCAAGGCCCAACAGGGTTGGTCGAGTAAATATATACACGTATATAGAAATAGAAAATAATTTGCATACGATAGTTACACGTCATACATACAATATAGCTTAGTTACAGGATCATGCACACAATATACAGTCGTTACAGGATTATACAATACAATATACAGTCGTTACAGGATTATACAATACAATATACAGTCGTTACAGGATTATACAATACAATATACATAATACAATACAATATACACAATACAATACAATGCAATATACAAAGTTGACACAACGTTTGACAATAATACTGGAAAAATGCAATATATAATGCAAGCAATATATACAAGCTGACACAATATACAATAGTTACAGGATTATACAATACAATATACATAATACCATAAAATATACATAATACAATGCAATATACACAATACAATACAATACAATACAATACAATACAATACACAAAGTTGACACAACGTTTGACAATAATACTGGAAAAATGCAATATATAATGCAAGCAATATATACAAGCTGACACAATATACAATAGTTACAGGATTATACAATACAATATACATAATACCATAAAATATACATAATACAATGCAATATACACAATACAATACAATACAATACAATACAATACAATACAATACACAAAGTTGACACAGCGTTTAACAATCATACTGGAAAAATGCAATACATAATGCAAGCTGAAAAATTTTATAAAAAACCAACAGTACGCAAACATAAGTAACCAAATATGGTAACAAAATAACCTAAATTAAATATATACAAAGTACAAAATATAAGTTACTTACCTAGCCAGTGTAATCCAATTATTGACTATTGATGATCCCCCAGTGCATATCTAACTGTTTCTTAAAACTCCTTACGCTCTCTGAATTTGCAACATTTGCTGGCAAATCATTCCAATCATTGATAATCCTATTGTAAAAATAGCGTTTTCGCCCTTCCCTATTACTATTATTTCTAGGTACACAATATAGCGCATTCTACATATGTACAACAAATAAATCTTTATTGAACAATACGAGACACCATCAATATTTCTATCTAAGAGTGCCAAAAATTGCACAAATTTCAACTACACTAGACTAACTTGGCGAGTATAGGGCTAATTATTACATTGACGAAGAAAAGCGCTCAAATGGTTAAATTTTTGGATATTTTTAGCAATAGTTATTACGTCAAATCTTTCGGGTGAGAAACGGAAAAAGGACGAGTTCTTGATAGGCAATGCTACATGTTAAGGATTTCATTTTTCAACTTTTTATGCCTTCAGAGAATTTTTACATGAATTTCAGGAATAAGGTAGCTTTAGAACACCTTAAACGGCATTACCACAGCGATTTCGATCATAATTATTAGAACTATTTTTTGGCAATTGGCGAAAAAAGTTATTTTTTCAAAGGTCAGATGTTTGACCAACAAATAACAGGTCCGTTGACAAGTACACAAAATTGCAACTTCATTTGTCAATCCGTTTGGTAGCTATAGTGATATGATGAATTGAATACAATTTTAAATGTTAATGTTTTGTAGAAAAAAAATTAGAAGTCTGTATGGTATTCTATTGTATAAATTTTCCATATATTTATGTAAACACATTTTTAGGACTGTCACTTATTTTAATCAAATGCAACATTTTATATTTTGATTTGTAACATCGGCACTTTCTAAAACTTTTAATAATTGTTACAAAATAAATTTTGCGTACGAAATAAATCATTATTTTAAAAAGTAAAAAAATATTTCAATTTTAAGTCCTGATTTGCAACTAGATTTTAAAAAATAATATTTTTGGAATATTTTGTAACTAAAAATTCATTAGCACTGGGATTTGTTTTGGGAGGGGGAGGGGAAGGGGGAGTTTTTTGAAGTTGAGTGTTTTTGGGAGACGGTGGACAACATTTCTAGCTCTATGTATATATTTTTTATCACCGTTAGATTTCACTTTGAAGTATCTTTATAATGGATATCTATTATCCCGTCGTAGAAAAATTGCACTCAAATGTGTAATGAAAATCGATGTGAAACAAACCACCAAGTTTTAGAACACAAAACCTATTATGCAATCAAAATTAATTTTATGACTTATTGTTCCATTTATCAGCACTTCTTACACATTTTTAAAGATGAAAGTTGAACTCAGTTGTGTTCAATTGTCCAAATTCAACTTCAGATATTAAATATTTTAATGTTTCCTCCATATTAAAGGGACTTGGTACCCTTTATTTTCAGAAAAAAATAATAAAAATATAAATTTTTTGCGTGTTTATAATCTTTGAAACCATCTCTTTATTCTGGCAAGTTTTTGAGCTGATCCAATAACTGAAATTGCAGAAAAACTATATTTTCATGAAGAATTTAGCATTGCCGCAATATCTCCTTTGATGTTTCGTATGCATATTTTTCGGTTTGTGATTTTTGAAATTCCCACTTTACTCAAAATGCTAAAACTTCAGCAAATAAAAATGAAATGACTTGAAATTTTTTGTGTGTCATTCTTAATATCTATTTGACTAAAAAAGGTATGGATTTTTGAATAAAATATATATTTTTTTTTACAAATTTAAATTTTGAAAAATACCCATTTTTTACGCTTTTTTTAAACCTATAGGTACAGTAATTATCGTTTTTCTCGAAAACTATTTTACTTATTCTAAATACGATGCCTAAACAGTTAGAGTATATTACTAGGAACATTAAAAAAAAAAATTCAGGTAAAGATACTGAAAAATGAAAAAGTAGATAGAATTTGAAATGTAAAGGATTTTTAAATTTTTTTTTTTTTTTAAATTTTAAAAATTTAGAGCATTATGTGAACTTTTTTTTTTTTTTTTTTTAATAATTTTTTTTTTACTTAGTAATACTTCCACATATGTAACAATTATTATTTTTAAAGGCCTAAATGAAATAAAAAAGTTTGAAGTGTACCAAGTCAACTTAAAAAACTTTCTTTTCCAGAGCACCGTGTTTGCTCAGACCACACGTCAGTTGCCCGAATGGCTGAGCGTCCTGCGCACCTTCGCGAACCTGCGTTACGGTGCGTTCCTTTACGTCACTTGGTTCATGGGGTTCGGCATTGGGCTCGTCTTCACCTTCCTCTTCTGGCACCTGCAAGATCTCGGCGGCACGCCGACCCTCTTTGGTGTGGCATCAGTCATCAACCATATCTCGGAGATATTCGCCTATTTCTTCAGCTTCAAGTTCATCAGGCAGATAGGACACACCAAGGTAAGAATTGCCAAAAATACACTAAAGTAGTTCCCTTTAACTGATAGAAAGACACCAGCGTATTTTGCTTCAGTTGTTAGAAAGGCAGCAAAGTATCTTTCTTTAGTTGCTAGAAGGATAACAAAGTATCCTTCTTTGGTTGTTAGAAATACACCTAAGTATCTTCTTTTATTGATAGAAAAGCAACAAGTATCTTCCATTAATTTTAAAAAATATACCAATTACCCTTTAGTTGCTAGAATGATAACGAAATATCCTCCTTTGGTTGTTAGACATACATCAAAGTATCTTCTTTTGTTGATAGAAAAGTACCAAGTATCTTCCTTTAATTTTTAAAAATATACCAATTACCCTTTAGTTGCTAGAAGGATAACAAAATATCCTCCTTTGGTTGTTAGACATACACCAAAGTATCTTCTTTTGTTGATAGAAAGGTACCAAGTATCTTCCTTTATTTTTTAGAAATATACCAATTACCCTTTAGTTGCTAGAAGAATAACGAAATATCCTCCTTTGGTTATTAGACATACACCAAAGTATCTTCCTTTGTTGATAGAAAGGCACCAAGTATCTTCCTTTAATTTTAAAAAATACACCAATTACCCTTTAGTTGCTAGAATGAAATCTCCCTTTAGTTGTTAGAAAGAAAGCATTCTTTCTTTAGTTGCTTAAGAGACACCAATCTCCTTTTAATTGCTACAAAAACAGCATTATTTATTTAGTTGGTAGAAAGACACCAATGTATCTTCCTTTTGTTGTTAGAAAGACAATATTTCCTTTTAGTTGCTAGAAATACTTTGAGGAACTCACGCCGATATGGGATCTGTTTTACGGAAATTCCTAATTGTTTTGTGACATACTTAAAAAATTGGTAATATTTGTCTGAAATCCTATATACTGGACTATTCGAAAGTAAGAGGACATTTAAAATATTGATAATTAAAGAAAACGCGATAATAGGAAAATGCGGTTTCCACAGACATGCTCAGAATCATAATATTGGCAAAGCTTTTAATTACATTAAAATCTGTTTATTCTGCAGAAAATTAATAGATAGGTGGAAAATTTACAGTTTGAATTTTAATTTTTAATTTTTATTTATTATATTTTAATTCAAATGAAATAGAAAAACTCGCCAAGTTTCTGAAATTGACAACAATTTGGCAATGAAAATAGTTGTAAATTTCTATGCTTGGCTGAAAAGATTGACTCATGACATTAAAAAAAAGACATATTCTTTGTAAAACTGCTACACATTTTAATTTGTAGTTAAGTTAATAGAAACGCAAATACACTGAATAATATATAGAACTTATGTTACTTTAAACTTAAGGTTTAATTCAAAAGGAAATAGAACAACTACAAGCTACAGTGCAGAAATAAAACTAACAGCATCAACATGATGCCACTCACAAAAAAGAAAACCATGAAACATATGAATAATAATAATGAAAACAAAACAGCAAGTCAATTCAAGTTCACTATATCAACACTTCCCCTTGAACTTGCTATTGTCTCATTGGTACCATGCCAAGAATAATTCTTAACATCTCAAAGCGTTTCTTGGGTAATGCTTTAGTCAGTATATCTGCAAGTTGATGGTCCCCGTCAATGTGTTGGACTCGAATTTCACCATTCAAATACTTTTCTCTCACAAAATGGTATCTGATGTGAATATGTTTGGTTCGTTGATGAAATTCTGGGTTGCCAGCCAAACGAACAGCACTTGCATTATCAACTTGGAGAATGGGAACTGATGTTAGTGGAGCAATGTCCTCGAAAAGGCGTTTCAGCCAAACTATTTCTTTAGCTGCCTCACTTGCTGCTACATATTCAGCTTCTGTGGTACTTAAAGACACACACTGTTGTCGACGACTTGCCCAACCAATGGCTCCACCACTGTATTTAAATACAATACCAGAAACTGACTTTCTGGTTGTTATATCACTGGCATAATCTGCATCACTGTATGCTTCCAACACACCAGGTTGAAAACCAGACTTGAATACTAATACAAAATTAAGTGTTCCTTTGATGTATTTGAGCACTCTTTTTACCATTGACCAATGTTTGTGTTCAGCTTTATCCAAGAACTGTGAGCAGTATGACACAGCAAAGGCAATATCTGGACGAGTAGCAATAGCCATGTACATCAGGCTACCAACAGCTTGTCTGTAAGGAATCTTTTCAGAGTCAATTCCTGCAGTATCTTCCCCTGAGAATTTCTTAATCTCCACACCAAGATAATAGTCAGCATCCTTATAAGTTACTTTGAATTCACGCTGCAATTCTTCAAGAAAATGATTCTTAAGCAGTGGTGTTGTGGCAACAAGTCCATCATCAACATGTAATGCTAGTAACAATTTCTTTTGTTTATCATTGCAATAAAACAAACATGGATCAGCATCACTCTCCTTCAAACCATACTTTTCTAGAAATTCTTTGAATCGTTTATTCCAACATCTAGGCGACTGTTTTAACACGTAAAGACTTTTGACCAGTCGACACACTCGACCCGAGTTGTCATCATACCCTTTAGGCTGATTCATGTAGATTTCTTCTTCCAGCGTCCCATACAAAAAGGCCGTTTTGACATCAAACTGTACCAGGTCTAAATTTTCATTTGCTGCAACACTTATCAAAGCACGAATGGTTTCAAATCGTGCCACTGGGCTGAACGTTTCAGAGAAATCTACTCCTTTTCTTTGGGAAAAGCCTTTTGCGACAAGCCTAGCTTTAAACCGATCAATGTCCCCATTGGGAAGACTCTTAACTTTGTACACCCACCTATTTGCAATGGCTTTTCTTCCTTTTGGCAGGTCTGTCAAATACCAGGTATTGTTTTCTGATAAGGACTTTATCTCCTCATCCATAGCCTCTTGCCATTCATTTGCATTTTCTGATTTAAGTGCTTGATTATAATGTTCTGGTTCTAACTGTTCTGAAATACAGCATTCAATGAGGCGTTCAGGGGCTTTCAATTCATTTCTGTTTCTCAATTGTCGATTGCACTGTATATCATCAGAAGTTTCATCTGGGTTAAACTCAGTTCCAGTGTAGTCAGGGGTAGAAGTATCATCTATGTTGGGCTGTCCTGGCTCAAGTGCAACAATAGCTGATGTTGATACCAATTCAGGAGAAAATACTACTTCTCTTGTACGTTCTATTTTTCGTGTGCCTTTGAACCATACACGATAACCATCAACATCATCTAAATATCCAACTAAGATTCCTTTTCGACATAGATTGAGACAACATAGGTTACCATTTAAAAATCGTCAACAACGTGCAAAAGATGTTGGTGAAGTTATCAATACTGATGTCTGTGGACCTATGGAAGTAGAATCAATGGGTGGTTCTCATTATTACGTATGTTTAGACATAAATCAGAGTTACTAGTAACTTCTGATTTATGTCTAAGGAAATACACTTTTCTATATTTGGAATAATCATCAGTAAAACATACGTAATAATGAGAACCACCCATTGATTCTACTTCCATAGGTCCACAGACATCAGTATTGATAACTTCACCAACATCTTTTGCACGTTGTTGACGATTTTTAAATGGTAACCTATGTTGTTTACCTAATATGCATGCTTCACAAAACTCATTATCATTAGATACTACTATACCTTGAGAATGAAGAAACTTTTTCACATGCTGTTTATTCAAATGTCCAAGTCTCTCGTGCCATAGTTGAAGAGAATTCAATTCATTCAATTGAGCTTCAGAAGGAGACACTGTGACAATGTTTGTTACATTGTTTACTTCAGGCAAAATAACTTTACATAGCAATCTAAATAAGTTACCTTGACGTATTCCCACAGCAACAACACCTTTTGGCTTTATAAATTCACATTTGTCATTAGACATGCTGAACTTTGACCCATGGTCTAGTGCTTGGCTGACAGAAAATAAATTTCTCGAAACATCTGGAGTATATAGTACATTTTCTATTACACTGTCTTTCCAGAAACCATGTACTAACATTTTCATAGATATTTTGCCATAACCATATGCTTTCATTGAAGAACTATTTCCAACTCTTACTTCTATTGGGCACTCGTATTTTGTAAAACTTTGAAAGCAATCATTTCGGTTAGTCATATGCTGCGTTGATCCTGTGTCAATGACCCATGTGTCATCACTACTAGTTTCTATGCATTCTGTAATGAAAACCTCTTCATCTTTAAACTTTTTATCTTGCACGTTACTTTTCTTAACAACACAGTCCTTTTTCATGTGGCCCCTTTTTCCACATCTGAAGCATTTAAATGGCTTCCCCTGCTTGTTTACAGGTTTATCATATCTTGCTGTGCCACTATGGACTTTATTAGGATAAGATTTGGCAAGTAGAGCAGTTGATTCAGTCTCTCTTGAAAATTGTGACATTCGTCGCTGCTCTTCAGCAATTAACACTTTTTTCAATTCGACTAGTGTTTGTTGCTCTTCAGGTCTTGCACACCAAGCCATTTTCAGTGGCTCAAAGTCA
This sequence comes from Linyphia triangularis, assembly GCA_963978545.1. Lineage (NCBI taxonomy): Eukaryota > Metazoa > Arthropoda > Arachnida > Araneae > Linyphiidae > Linyphia > Linyphia triangularis. Next base: position 7,491,522 of record OZ021731.1, read on the forward strand.
TTAGATAAAGTTTCCAAAAGTTTGCTCATTATAACAAAATCATTTGGCTTAATATCTAAATCAGACATCCGATAAATTAAACGATCTAATTTTGCTATGTGCATAGCCATTGTATTTGTTGGATCTCGCACAAAAGATGAAAATTGCATCTGACAGGCATACTGAGCTTGTGTATTTTTCTGTTCAAATAGTTCATGCAGCTTCAACCAAATTTCTCTGGCAGTTTTACACACCGATACAAGATCGCATATTCTGGAATCTAGAGTCCTTGAAAAAATTCCTCTCGCTGCTCTATTACCTTTATTAAAACTGGCTAGGTCACTGTTGTATTTATTTCTAACATCCACTGTAGCATCTTCAGGAACCGATTCCGGTTTTATGATCTCACCAGAACACACCTCATACGCATTTTCTTTTTCCATAAGTAGACCTTCTGCCATCCATTTCCATCGGACCCAATTTTCCGATCCAAGAAGTTTATCTGTCACGATAAGTTCCATAGTTACTTCTCAATGAATCAACCAAAACAAATTTTAAACCACTCTTTCGATTCAGGTTTCTGTTTGGTTAGGCCTAACTTTCATGAACTCTAACTCTAGTGCAATGGGATGCGAATCTGGGCCCATAACCTGCTACACATTTTAATTTGTAGTTAAGTTAATAGAAACGCAAATACACTGAATAATATATAGAACTTATGTTACTTTAAACTTAAGGTTTAATTCAAAAGAAAATAGAACAACTACAAGCTACAGTGCAGAAATAAAACTAACAGCATCAACATGATGCCACTCACAAAAAAGAAAACCATGAAACATATGAATAATAATAATGAAAACAAAACAGCAAGTCAATTCAAGTTCACTATATCAACAAAAACTTTATCTATATATTTGTCAAAGAAGCTACTACTTAAATAATATATTTTTAGTTTAACAGAAGTCATAGATTTTAATAAGATGAGAGTTAATCTTTCCACTTATGACTTTTAATTTTTACCCGATCTGTCATTTTCATTGCGGAATTAAATGTGAATTCTAAAAATTTAACTTTCATTGTTGAAAGACGTTCGTTTGTAACTTTTTACCAATTTCATGCAAAAGAAAAGAGCATATCCAAAACGATTTTTATCGAAATTGTTAAAGCCAATTATTGATGATTCCTAAAAAATCGACATTTCTTTTAATGTAGCAGTTACCTTCAATGCATATGTGATTTTGATGAACACCCTACATTCACTTCTAATGAGTGCTACTAAAGGTACACCAAAATTGGACATCGTCGAACGGTCCATTCTGTACATATACTGACCACTCATAATATATATATACATATACGTTGACCATTCTACAAAAGCAACTTGTATGGATAGTATAGCGGTTTCCAAACCACTTAAGACTACCTTCTGAAATGTATCGTTAAAAAAATCAACATCTTTTCCACACGAATGCAATTCTTTCATTGTTATATTTTATATTACAAGTATTTGAATGTATAAAATAGTTTTGATGAGGACAGTTGGCGTAATAAGAGACGAGATACAACTGATCAGTGTTAATTAAGTAATGATGGAACACACATTATTAAGGCTTCCATGTAAAGTGTCATATATTGTTGGAAAATGTGTCTTTTTTTTTTTTTTTCAAGTTTGGGTTGAATGTTATTTATACCTGAGTGTAAAATGCAATTGTTGCTTGACATGTTCTTGCATATCTTTAGGTTCTATGCATTGGTCTTGTGGGAAATATTTGTCGGTTTCTCTACATTTCGTGGCTGAGAAATCCATGGTGGGTGCTTCCTTTCGAATTTGTTCAAGGTATGTATACATTTTTTGTCTTAATTAGAAAATGATGTGCGAAACCAGCCCAACGACAGATTAATAATTCTTTCAAAATATCCGAAAAGCAATTTCTTATTAATTCGGCTGAAAGTGAAGTGTCTTAAATTTGTTTTATACTTAATTAATAATAACGAGCACTGAAGTCACCAAATTTCTATGCAAATCTAACAATGAATCGGTACTAAAGTTACTCTTTACTCAATTTAAAAATATTTGCTCCTTTCTGGGTTTGTCATTTCTCCATCCAATCAAATCATGAAATGTTGTTGTATGTTTTACATAAAACTAAGAATGGCAATTAAGGGGACTGTTTAGGCAAAACTTTCGATTTTTATATTTATGTGGAAAAATATAGCTTGAAATTTTAGCTTTCAGTACATACCTTACTTTTGCTGATCCGAGAAGAATTAAGAATATTATTTGAGTTTTTGTAAGCTCGCATATCAGAAATCCGCTGTTTTTCATTTGCTTAAATTGCATTTTTCTCTTCATGTGTATTTTAAGATGTTTAGGGTATTCGATTTGTTCCTTGCGATTTAAAAGTTGATGTATTTTTTTTTTTTTTTAAATTTTTAGATATTGTTTACTATACTATTTTGAACACAATTGTATATGGATTTTGGAATCTGGTATTTTTTTTATTGTTTTACTGCAAATTTTCGTAATGCTTCTGTTTAAAAAGTTTAAATTTTCTGCCGTTGTACCCAAGTTTTACTTTTAAATATATTAGTATTTAGTTATCTCCAACAACAATTACTTTTAATATACTTTTTTTAAAAAAAAATTGATAAAAATTGAAAATCGCTTTTTTTTTAAACAAAAATTAGCTTATGAATCGCTACGTAACAATCCAATGTTATTTTCACGGGAAAATTGAAAGTGCATTGTGACTGGGTAATGGAAAGTTTAAATTTGAATTTGTTTCTAAATGTATATTGTGTTTTGTTACAAACATGTCCCAAATATTGTCATGTGGTAGAAGTTCACTAAAAATACCGCCTTATGATAAAGAAACCAAATACAATTGGTTCACAATGAAATTTCTTTAACTGTATAACCACCTAATTGCTTTTAATGCAACACAACAACGTTTCAAATCCTTTGAAATACGATAGAAAAGTGTTGCAAAACCATCCTGAATTAACTAGCTTAAATATACTAATCATCGCTAAAACGTTGTTAATGATGACCGTTTTTCTAGCTTCATGTCAATGATCAAAAGTTGGTGACAAGTGCACCCCTTCTCCTTCCCCCCCCCCCTCCCCCCAGTGATACATTTTATAATTTAGTATTTTATAATAAAACATATTTTATTTTTAAAATATTAAGTACTAATTACTAACTATTAAGGGGAGTTTAAACCTTTTGAAGCCAACAAAAACAGCTTTTTTTGAGTAATGTTCAATATGCTTTAAAGTAAAATATACTTTATATTTTTAATTGTAATTTTGTATACGATACAATGCTTATTTTCTTCTTGAAAAACAATAACTATTTTAGACATAAATATATATTTTTTTAAAGTTATCAGGTGAAACGTAACGATGAAAAATTTAGAAAAAAAAATTTTTGAAAATAAATTACCCGCAAGATATTTTATTAAGTTTCTGGAATAAACTCAATATTATTATTGGAAATTAAAGCTAATTTGTGGGTTTATTCTCAAAAGCAGAATTATTCTTTTATACAATATAAAAATATTTTTATGTAAAAAATAACTTTAAAATTTAAATTTTAAATATTTTTTCTAACTATAAATGGCGTTTTATAAAAAACTTGTCATCTATATTCTTATTTCCTGCTTCAGAGAATGTAAAACTATCACGTGCATATCCATAAATTTTTTTAAAGGGATAGAACAATAACTTTTTTTTTAATGTTGTGGGTAACTTATATTCATAATTTTTTTTTCTAAATTTTCCATCATTACGTTTCACTTGATAACTTTTTAAAAAACATACTTATGCTAAAAATAATTAATGTTTTTCAAGAGAGAAATAAACATTATGCTCCATAAAAAATATCAATTAAAAATACCGAATACTTTTTATTTTAAAGCATATCGAAAATTACGTAAGAAAAGCTTTTTTTGCTGTCGTCAAAAGGTTTAAACTCCCCTTAAGAAAAATCGAACAAGTGTCCAAAATGTATTGTTATTTTAATGAATATTCTGCGACTTAGTTTTTTTTTACTTGGAAGTAAATGAAGTAATAGTTCAACATCAAAAACACAACTGTTTATTTAAAAATTGAAATAGTTCTTTTAAATATGCTTACTTTTATGAAATTAAATTAATAGAGAAATCTAAAATGCTTTTTTTATTAGCTTGTTTTTATATGAAACAAGAATAGAAGTTTAACTTAAAAAAAATCTTATCCAAAGTTAAAAGTTGACCAAGTGTAACAGTATTTGTTATTAAAAATACTAATATCTTTATACCAGAGTAGTATAATACGTTTTTATAATAGTATGATATTTATATCATAAATAGTTTTTTAAATATATATATATACACATTTGAAGAGTTTAAATCAGTTTTTCTCGGTGTCACTACATTTAAAAGTTAATGTTAATTTTCTTTAGTAGTTTTTAGACAAATTGAGTATTTTTAAAAGTGGAGAGGATGGATTTCAGTGGTAATTGAATGGGGGTACATATGGAAATGTTCATGAAAAGTGAGGGGGGGGGGGGACGTGTCACCCCGCGTCTACCCACACTTCTAGCACTGAGATTATGCAGTTTGAAACTAAATTATTAGGTTTAGTAAGTTAAAAAAACCTTTCCCCAAAAACTATTTGTATTGAAATCATTTCCACAGTATATCACAATTATTAAGATTTAGTGTATTCAAAAATTAATAAAAGGAAACAAAAATGATCGTGTAAATTCAACTAAATCTTTTACATGGTATTCTGACTAATATGTCACTTATATTTGCATAGTTATATTTTATTTTGACTCATGAAATTGGATCAACGTTTTGTTGAAAGAAAAAAAATTAATTTTAGAATTTGTGACTTTGACTTTAAAAAAAAAAAAAAAAAAAAAAAAGCTTATTTTGAATTTTTAAATGATTTACTTTTAACAATGGAAACAGTAAATCAAATTCATTGATTCATTCAATTCAGCAACTATAACCAGATGGCACCACCCACTAAATTCCTGATCTCTTGTTAATAATTAAATTAAAAAATTGCAAATGAATATCATTTTAAAAAATCTATAGGATAAAGAAATAATTCATATCTATTACAGAAGAAACTTTGGAAAAGATCTGCGCGATAACAAATTCGGTAGCTTGATTTAAACGAAAAGCATAAGGAATCTGTCCATCTCATCAGATAGGGGAGAGGGAGGGGGGGGGGGGAGACACAAGGGGGGAAATGTAACTGCTCTAATAACTGGCAAATCAACAAAACGTATTTTAAAAATTATTTTTGTGATGCTATCAAGTTCAAAATTGAGCATACACATCTAAATATTGAACTTTTCATGTATTTTAACTGGAACCCTGTAATAATATGAATTATGGAATATTTCAATATAATCCTGATGCATTTTAAATCGAACTGTTCTGAGTTTTCTACATAATTTATGATTTTTTTACTTAATGACATATTTTGTTATTTTAATTTCGTCATGTTTCGTACGCGTCCAACATTGAGATTAAATATCTGTTCTTATAATAAAAAAAATAGCACTTTCTAGAATAATACTTAAGCAATTAAAAAAAAAGAAATTCAAATATTTAGCCCAAGTTAAGTAGAATTTCTTTCAACTTGCTTGTACTAGAAAATAACATTTCCAAAGATCTTATTCCAACTCAGAAATAATATTTTTCTGAAACTATATTCCATCGTATGGTACTTTTTTCCGGAAGAAAAAACTTAAAACCTTCTCCATTTGGATATTGATCATTTCCCTACGGTTCAAGGAATGTGATGTGGATATGTAAAAACAATATTCCTTCGAGTAATACAAAACGAGATCTACTCGATGGATGATATTAACGTCATCAATACGGATGGATAAGTACTCCCTATGCGATCAAGAATTAGCCCTGACCTCTGGTGGTCGCTATGGCAACCAGGTTCGTGACGGTCGCAGTCAATACACGTCAAGTCCTCAATTATTCATATCGCTTCACTTCTTCTGGATCGGCTCTTTCGGAAAGTACTTTAGGAAGGCGGCATGTCGCTTTTTATTTCGCTTTTACGCAAATGAGGAGAAAGACAACGTCAACTCTATTGATTTAGGGATTATTTGGTGTTATGGGAGAGTAATTGAAATTGATGGAGGATGATCCTCCGACGATTGCTTGTATTTACTTTTAAGTGTAGTGTTAAATAAAAAAGTTAGTCTAACGCTTTTATCAATGCTAGCCAAGAAATTTCTTCTCGGTTAATAACTTTTGATTTTTTTGTGTGAAAAGGATGGCATAAAAGTTAAATTGCAAAATACGGTGGAACGGCATTTTACCATGGTGCTCTCAGCTAATTCATAACTAAAACGGCCGTTAATAGTGGTTAGCGTTAGGCTTGGGCGATGTATCGATACATCGTCTAAAACCGGTGTGAAATCAAAATCGTCAAACCGGTGTCACTATTTTCCTTAAACCGATACATCACGATCTTTTTTGACGAGAGCGCCGACAAAATAACCGGCTTGGGTGCTTTGTGTATTCCTCTGTAACTAATTCGGTCGCTGCTCATGTTATTTAAAATAAACTTCCATACGTTAATTCAATAAAATGTTGCAAAGCTAAGTAAGCATAACTTTCTGCTACATAGTTATATTGTATGTTATGAAAACGTTGTTTAATAGTAATTTGTTAAAAAATATAGTTAACATCGTGATGTATCGTGACATCGTGATGTTTGCTTCCCGATATATCGCGATGCAGAAATGTTAACATCGCCCAGGCCTAGTTAGCGTGCGAGCTTCTAGACCACGAGGTTGCAGGTTCGAGTCCCGTGTTAGGCGTGGGTGTTTGTAAATGTATGTTGGCTTGTCTAATGACGAATGTTTCAGCGCATTATAGCCCTCGTGTTGCTGAAGGAGCCAGATAATCTGAATACGACCAACCATAACTAAAACGAGAGAAACATCTTATTGACATAGAATCCGCCGATAAGGCGTACCGTTACTTTTTTGAGCGATGGTACGGCGTGCTGTCACTTTTTTGAGCTAATTTATAATAAATCAGAAATCCTTATCTATGTATTGTATTATAAGTTAGTTAGAAATAAAATACATTAATTAAGAGTAAATATATTTTTTATGGTAAATTATGTAAGATATTCTGAGTTTGCATTTTATAATTAAAAAATTCCAGCTACAGTTACCCCAACTGTAGCTATAATTTCGACAATTTTGAATATTGACAAGATCAGGAAACATGCTTACTGGTAAGAATTTTTTTAGCACTACAACCCTGCTTATTGGTCCAAAAGAATTATAAATTTAAAGACATGCAGTAACTTTTGTTGATAATTAAAAAAATAACAAGAAAATAATTGCCAAAATTTAATTTTAAATAAAGACCAATATAATTTTTTTTTTTGGTATAACACTATTAGTGACTACAAAGTATTAACAGAGTAAAATTTTTTCAATACAAAACTTGTTTCATTCAATGTATTATTTCTGCATCATTGTAAATGTTTTTGGTACGCAATGTGAATAATTTTGGACGCTTGAAAAGTGAAATGGACTACAGAAAGAAAACCGAAATATTTTTAAAGGAATGCCGCACGCGATATTCTCATCAACTTCTTAAGTATTACAGTTTATGTAAGAGAGCTTAGAGTTTACGTTATTGTTAGGCAGAAAGCTTTCTTAACGTATTGAAGTTATTATACAAATTAATGTAAATGTATCATATAAATGAACATGAATGTAGTTTATTTTAGGATAACACGTTCGCTGCCAAAGCTGATTTGGTGCTTCCGTTCACACGTTCCAAGGTCCTATCTCCATTTTTTTAAAATTTTTTTTTATTTTTTTCCCCCTTTTAATAGAGCTTTTACTGTATACTTTTAACAATGAATAAATTCGCAAGGATTTTCTGATTGGCTAATGAAATAATATTTTTGCTCTCTGTGTGAACTTCAAGCGTAGTAGCTCTCTGCGGTCGCTGGGGATCGATCGTAAAATCTTTGGTTCCTAGGTAGATACTCTATCCCCTAGACAAAAGAGATCTCTGGTGTCTCGGAGTTGCTGTTTGGCAGTGAGTCGCCAAAGATACCGAGATGATAGTATGGAAGTCCTGCAGTTTTTTCTGAAGATGCCGATAGATGGCAGCATGATTCGGTTGTCTGATAGTCACTTACGTAGCGATGTGCGCTAGTGAGGAGTCTAACCCGGGATTCTTAGATCAGGAGACAGGCGCGCTAACCACTAGGCAAAAGTGATCACTGATGTCTATGAGTTGTATCTGTTATTTATACACGAGACCACCACAAACTACAAGTATTCTTGCAATTGTTAAGGTTTAGAGTTTATTTTTTGTTAAATTGTACTTGATTTAAATCTTTGGCCGGACATTATTTATTAACGCTGGACAAATGTTCAGTTCACTTTCCATTGACCCGGACATTCAGTGAGAAGCATAATTTTTTTATGAGAAGGGTGGCAGGAGCTCTTATAAATAAAACAAGATGTGAAATCAAGGAGAAAATATCGTGAAGGTATGTCAAAATATCGACATGGGGGTTTCTGGAATTTGAAAATTAGATAGTAAGTGAAGAAAAATATTATGAATCACAGGAAAATAAAGATTTAAAAGAGGTTTTAGAGTATTGAAAACACACAGAGAGAAATTTATTACATAACTATATTTTAATATTTTAGTAGGAAATTAATTGAAAAATCAAGATTTGCTTTCAATTTACCCATTTTGCCATCCCTAAGTATGCAATATACCTCACCTTGGAAATAATCCTCCAGGCTCCTGTGCTAGTAGATAGTTACTCTCTCAACGATAACTTTTCCTGTCAATATTCAGGCACTTTATTTTTAATTATAATATTTGATTTGTCCGAGAGGCGACTGCAATTTTTGGACCAAATCGAACATCATCCTGATTTTTTTATAGAAATTGGAGAAAAGTGAGTAGATTACGAAACCACTAGTCTGCCGTGGCAAAAATGGCCGAAACTGATCAAAAATCGACTTGGAATGAGTTGAACTAAAATTCGATTGCCAAATATGTCATAACTTGCCGAAAAGAGAACGAACTTTTTCGTCTGGCAACCCACTGCCTTTTGATTTTCAATGAGAAAAAGCGCAAACGATTTCTGATCACTGGCTCGGAAAACTTGTATCGTTTAAAAGTAAGCCAAATTGGCGGCATCAGTGACGTAATGTTGCCAATTTGGCTAATTTGTGAAAGATGCAAGTAAGCCATAGCCACACATCCGAATCGTCAGCAACCTTCTTAATTAAAAATTAAAGAGTGAGGGTTACCAAATAAAGAAAAAAAAAATGCTCATTATTTTTCAAGTTATGGCGTATTTGGCAATTGGATTTAGTTCAACTCATTAAAAGTCGATTTTTGACCAGTTTCGGCCATTTTTGCCAAGCAGACCAGTGGATTCGTAATATACTAACTTTTCTCCAATTTCAATAAAAATTCAGAATGATGTTCGATGGGGGTCCAAAAATTGCAGTTGCCTCTCAGTCTTTAACACAAGTTTACGATTTTTTAATTTTACTTTCTTTTCACCACTGCATTCTTTCCTTCCTATAGGCATCACGCACGCTGCAGTGTGGGCCGCCTGTTGTTCGTATATCACTCAAGCCACTCCGGCCAACCTTCGCTCATCGGCGCAAGGAGTTCTGCAGGGACTGCACCACGGATTGGGCAGAGGATGCGGAGCTGTAATTGGTGGAATATTCGTCAACTATTTCGGTAAAAATGAAATACAGTGGGTCACAGAGAGAATCAGAAAAATTATTAATTCGCAAAACATATATCTTAAAAAAGGATTGGCAGCCCTACCCTCAGACCTAATACTGTTGTTTTCTGGGAACTTTAACTGTCGGTGTGATATTTAAATAATCGAAATTTTTTATATTTAAATTTGAACAATATTACAAGTAGCGCTAAGACGCCAATACTGAAACCTACTTTAACAACATGTCGCTTATTCAGTATAGTGGTTAACGCATCAGACTACCAAGTTGGTGGGTCTTGATTCAAATCTGGGGTAAGACATGGATGTAAGATGTGGATGTCCTAAGTTAGGGGTAACGATGTCCCTCCAACTGGGTGCCCCTTTACAAGTGACCATCACAACTGACCTTATAGTGGCCAAGTGACTGCGAGCACTAATAAGTGACTGTAAGTACTTGGGCCCGCCATTAGAAATAAAAACCTTTGACAATATTTTATTTAATTTAGATATAATGGAGTGAAATGTACAAATTCCACAATGCGGCACTTTGTAGCAAGAACTAATACAACTATTACTACAAGTTTTTTGGAAAACTGGCCTTGTAGTAACCAAGTTACTGCAAGCACTATTAAGTGACTGTAAGTATTTGGACCCGCCATTAGAAATAAAAACCTTTGACAATATTTTATTTAATTTAGATATAATGAAGTGAAATGTACAAATTCCACAATGTGGCACTTTGTAGCAAGAACTAATACAACTATTACTACAAGTTTTTTGGAAAACTGGCCTTGTAGTAACCAAGTGACTGCGAGCACTATTAAGTGACTGTAAGTATTTGGACCTGCCATTAGAAATAAAAATCTTTGACAATATTTTATTTAATTTAGATATAATGAAGTGAAATGTACAAATTCCACAATGCGGCACTTTGTAGCAAGAACTAATACAACTATTACTACAAGTTTTTTGGAAAACTGGCCTTGTAGTAACCAAGTGACTGCGAGCACTATTAAGTGACTGTAAGTATTTGGACCCGCCATTAGAAATAAAAACCTTTGACAATATTTAATTTAATTTAGATATAATGGAGTGAAATGTACAAATTCCACAATGCGACACTTAGTAGCAAGAACTAATACAACTATTACTATAAGTTTTTTTGGGAAATGGTCCACTTAATTTAAATTGATGAGCTTTAAAAATTTAAGGCGTTTTTCCCCCCTTTAGTTACAAATCTAATACTTGAAAAATCAGTACATGTGCTTGACTGAATAGGTTCTGTGGAATATTTCTCAAATAAGGAAAGTATCGTTCTAGATGAGAGGGAACCTGGTTGACCACAAGCAGACGTGACGTTATATCTGAAATGTCGTCCTTTTTACCAAAGCTTTTCGAGGGTGAAGGGCATTCGATTTAGACCTGTAAGTTGGACAGGAAAGCAAAGAGCTGAGATGTGCGTTGTGTCAGATGCAATGTCTTTTGCTGGTAACTTTCATAGGACAATTTCTACTTAGATGTGATGTGCCCCAGTGCAGTGGTGGCTTTGAAGAAGTAGGGATCCTTCAACTGCAAACTGGGAGTCACATTACCAGCATCTGAAGCATTTTTTATTGTGTCTTACCTGAATTTAAATATCTGAACGTTGATTCGAAAGTACAGGAGTATCTGCCAGGTTAAACTACTCCTGCAGTTTTCGGACTTGCCGAATCCCAGGCAGAAGAGGCCGACTAAACGGTATAGTGGTTAGCGTGCTAGCTTCTAGACCGCGAGGTTGCGGCTTCGAGTCCCGTGTAAGGCATGGGTGTCTGTAAATGTATGTTGGCTTGTCTAATGACGAATGTTTCGGTGCATTATAGCCCTCGTGTTGCTGACGGCACCAGATAATCTGAAAACAACCAACCCAGGCAGAAGATAGGCAGTATTTTGTTGGAGGCCGTAGTCTGCTTTTGATTTCTGGGATTTTGGAAGGGATGAAATGTGGATTCGCCATTGCCATCTATTTTTTAATTTTTTGCGTGATATTGCGACAAGATATCTAATTACCCTCCAGAAAGGCTGGCTGCTTGACTCTGGATACTGTCTGGGGAAAAATAGTTTTATTATGATATATGGGTGACAATTATATTCTTCTCAAAATCTGTGTGATGAGTAACTCGTGAGAGTATTGAATTATTGCGTTTAAAGTAGGCTCCTGCTTTGCTAGGCATTTATTTATACAATGGTATAGATAGACTATCCAAACGCATTCAATGGGAAGAAAATCCTGTAGATTAATCGAGTGAAGTAGTACTTGCAATCGTTCCCGTGCTTTATATGAAATTTCAGTTTTAGGTGCATCTGTAAAAATAGAAATATTGTAGGCTGCTATAATACTCGACTCTTCAAGAAGGTTCAGACTCTCTCGCAAAATAGCAACGGTTTTAGTAGTTCACGGCTTTTTTTCCTCCTGTGAGGTATGTCGTCGTAAGCGTAGGTCTGAACAGGTCAAATTTATACGAAACTAACAGACGTTTTCCTGACAGCCCTACCTTCTTTTAAGGAGCAGATTCCGGAAAGCAATACTTTATCTCTCATTAAAAAAAAAAAAAAAAAAAATGATTATAATGTAGGTTAGAACGAGGCAGTATGCAAACTATTATATATCTACACTATTCCCGTATGGCCTAGTTTGTTTATGTTAGCCTCTGGATAAGTTGCCAAATGTGATTGTCGGTGATGCGTATGTTTTAGTGGCTCATCCCATTTACTTACTTGTAAATATTTCATTACTGTTTTTTTGTCAATATGGCGCTGCAGCATACTTTTGATGTGTAACTTGGTCATATAAAGTCACAAACATGCTGTACAATTTCAGTTTTTCTATTTAAGATTTAGCCAAACTATTTAACAAATAAACAATTTTTGATTGCTTGTTCAAGAGAAGAAAAATCTTTCCCTCTCTTCAGTGAACAAGTTGAATGTGTTAAATTGTAGACGAAAAAAAGTCGTGCATAAATCATTAAAATATGTTTTCAATCTGGAGTTGGTCAAGTTTTGTTTTTGTTTTGTTTTGAAACCACCGACTGTCTATTTCTGCCACTTATTAAGTGCTTAACACAGCCAAATACGTCTAGTAATTTTGAGCATCTAGAAGAATACGAGATCGAAATCTTCTAGTGTAAACCCCTCTCTCCGACCCCACCACACCAACGAGAAGACATTGAAGCCACGACAGATTTAATGGGCACCAGCCCCCATTAGGTACACACCGATATTTTGGCGGACTGAGGACAGAACCCGCAACCCTCCGGTTACGAGCTCGATACTCTACCGCCTGGACTATCGGGAGCCCCTTGGTCAAGTTGGGTTATTATTTGCTAATGTTATTTTAAGTAAAATTGCCCCTTGATGAAAGAGATAGCATGGCATTCAGCAGCCTGTATGGATTGCAGTATGATTAAAGTTTCAAATGTGCACAGTTCTCAAATTGCAGCATATTTAAAATTAAGTGAAATTAAACTGGAAAAATAGTGAACCAATTACTTGACGTCAATTATGAATAGCGAATTCAGATGTTTTCTGAAGCGTTATAGATTCTAAATAATATGAAAATGTATGATATCTCATAGAAAACAAGGTAACTATTGACTTCTCACTGTCTCTCTTTTAAGAAAAAAATTTCTCATTGTAATAAATACTTTCTTTTCTGTAGTTTGTGAAAAGTATTCATATTTCTTAGCCGATAGTGAAAATTACTTAAATCATCTCTGTTAATTTTTTTTTTTTTTTTCAACCAATGGTTAAATTTTGCCTATTTAGAATTCTGGAAAAACTCAAATGTATTAGCGAATTCCGATTCTATTGTATTTCTATTTGATTAGGTACCCAAGTAACTTTCAGAGGATATGGTTTCGCCAGCCTCATTGTTCTCATCCTCTTCGTGTTTGTCAACTACTATAAAAAGGACAAAGGATTTTCATCTTTCCAGGTAAAAAACAACGGTACTTACGTATTATTATGTCGACAGAGTTGACGAGACAAAATGTTCCCTAAACAAATTCTCCTTGTCCACTGAAACGTTCTGTCGGGACTGAAGCCCGAGCATCGAGAGGGCCAGGTGATTCGAACTTTTTATAGCCCACAAAAAGTTCGGCAAAGGTCGACGGGGTAATACGGAAGTACCTAAAACCCTACTTGTGTAGCTGTGAGAATTAGTGCATATTTTGCATATTTTATATCTTAAAAGTAATAAATACTTTTTTTTTTAATCTCATACCCTAGCGCTACATTTTATTAAACAAAATAAACTTCGAAAGATTGATTAAAAACATTAAATTTTTACTGATAAAGAAGGAAAATTCTTTCTCTAAATATTATCTACATTCAAACTGGTTTAGTTAGTTTGTATTCTCAAAGATCTATTTTTGGGCATGGCAATGACTATTCAGACAAGGACCTACATTATGACTTGGATTCCGAACCACAACGAGGAGATAATGAGATCCAACTGCGATATTTTCATATCGTGTATCAGCAGGAATGGATTTTAATTGAATATTCGTACAGAACTAACTCTTTAAGTCGCATTTGGTTTTTTACATCTCCATCATAGTACTGTGGGTTGGGGACCCCTTTAACAGAAGGCAGCATGCAAACTGTTTGAACGAATAAGTTGTCAGCCAATAAAAAAGAGAACACCCTAGTCTAGAGTAAGTGACTTCGACGCGACTTCGAACGCAACTTCGGATCGGAAATCATTTCATCGAAAGAGAGATATGACACATAGACTATTAGAGGAAGGTTATGGGTTGGTGTCACGCCAGACGCCTTGTAAATTGAAAAACCATGAATAATCATTAAATTAAATATCTAAAAACTTATCAATTGCATCGTTATTTTACCACACAGAACTTCTCACAGTACTATATTTAAAAAAAATATAAATTTGTATTTTTATATAAATTGAAATTTTGTGTGTGTAAAATATCGTTATTTTCTATTTCGTACTTTAGATGTTTTCCAATATATTGCAAAACCAAATCCTAGAACTGCCATACTTTAGAAATTGTATAAATAAAATACTGGTTTTTTTTTAGTGGTGTAGGGAAGGGGCAATTTAAGGATCCAATTATAGTAGAATACTTACAAACTAGAATATATAAGTTTATATAAATTTAAGTTTTCGAAAAGGATAGAGGTGGGAAATAAATAAGCTTCATACTGACACACCAGCAGTCCAAAAACATAGTCAGACGTTTTAACTTGTAAGAGGAATATAATGTATAGAAAAAGCATAAAAAGAAAAACATTTAACGAAGAAATTAAAAAAGTACCACTTAATAAGAAAGCCTTTTATCCAGTTAGCCCTTCAATTAACTATGAAAAACTATGAACTAATTGCAAAGCTTCGCAAAGTGATTAATAGTTATAAAATATATGTTTTAGAAGAAATTGGATGGCAGTACGAAGAATAGGTGTTATGATGGGAAACTATAAAAGATGGAATAAAGCCGCCAGTGCTCATTTGGCTTTGGGGCTACCAAGGAGAATTATATTGTGTTCTCATTATTATTATATATTGCTTTTGAGATGGAGAGCACTAAAATCGATTTTTTGGTATATTGTCTCGATTTTTTTTTATTTATTTTTTATTTTTTAGTCCGCTCGTTGTTAAAACGTTTTTTAGACTTCAAAAAAAAAAAAAAATATATTTTTTGAATAATTAAGTTTTAATTATTTACAAGAGAAAGTTTATTAAAAAAAAAAATCTTTTGATGAGCACTTTAAGAGGAAATAGAAGAAACGTGTGCAAAAAATGGTCTTATTTTAATATGAGAAGTATCCCTGAATTACAATGTGAATTTACATTAGTATTCCCCAAAAAGTAATGGTTGGATAACAACCTTTTTCTTTAATATTTATTGCACTTTGTGCCAGTCCTAGGAAATTATAACTATTGAAAGGATATATTTACATTTATGATTGGTTACTATCTAATTGTGCATAAAAATACAAATAATAAAAGTAACATAAAATATAGGTATAAAAATAAAAAACTTAAGAACTAACTGGAAATTATATTTACAGAGTTCTATGGTTGAGTAGAAGTGTTTACTGAAGATATAAGTTCTTGTAGGAAATTGATGAGGTATGAGTCCTTGGCCCATGCGTTGAGGTCATGGATATCGGTTGGGTAACATATGTTGTCTGCTAATACAAAAATGTCAAAATATGAAATATATATGCATACATTAATGCCTATTGAATTATCTTGTGCGGTCTATTAGGCAATACACTTTAACAATGATTTTAATACTTTTAAACATTGTTACAGGATGACCAAGAGCCGGACACTGTAGTAGAAGAGACAGCTCACCTTGCCCCCCACGGTGTCCCCTCCAATCCAATGGCTCGCTCCGTTTCTAAACAGAATATGGGAGGGGGCCCCCCACAGAGAATGACCACCAACAACAACGATGGGGGCTACGGGACCGCAAATGCCAACTCTACAGGAGGATACTTAGGAGTGCCGGGCGGAGGTGGAGGTGAGCCACAAATATTCCAAGATACTTGCGTACATGGGAGTTTTCACTGCGATTGCATGCATGTGATCAGCGTAGAGACATGCAAGTTTGCGTAGTATAATATCACATAAAACAAAAATCTACATTTGCCTCTAATTGAGCATGCAAAAGACACAACCCGTTTTGAAAAGATGGACAAACTAACATCGATATTTTCGTCTTGTCAATAAATATCTCGCATGGAATTTCTGTCTTTTCTTTGTATTATATTCCTTAACGTCCAGTTATTGTTTATCAAGAGAATAGATCCCTCTAAATAATCTAGATGGTGCCTGTTACAATAGGAAGATGACTCGTCGATTTAGAACAAGGGTTCTGCCAGCAGTAGGCGTCAGAAAAGTGACTGACGGCCTAAAAGACTAGGCATCGTTTGCTCGAATAAATCTAGTTTGATTATCTAGGACCATCTTATCTAGGATTATCTTAAACAATCCTCAATCAAGGTGTTCATCAAGCCAATGTCGATGTCTTTCTTTTGGAATCCATATGTAAAATGGAATAGTCTTGTTTCCATGGCAACAGACAACGCTAGACACCTCGGTGGGATGTTTTTGAGATAGACAGGCAGTACAACTGCCAGAAAATATTTTCAAAACGTTTTTTACAGCCTAACTAATATAAAATAAAATTGTTTTACCAAATGAATTTTCAATTAATTTTTTAATCCACCTAGATAGCAACTAATTTAAATTTTTTTTAATTTACAGGAGGTTTCGCAGGAGACGTCCAAAACTACACATCCGATTTCAATATGAACAAAACACCGATTGGGGCTCCGATTGATGTCGGGGGCGCCATCACACGGCGAGCATTGGCAGCTGCATTCAACCCAAAAGGCATCCTTGCACAAGCTGCGAGTCCTGAAATGGCTTTTGAATACGAGTTCATTCGTAGGGATTTTAAGGTAATGAAATGTCATGTTATGAATTAAAGCAGCAGTTCCTAAACTTTCAAAGGTCGGGACCCGCATTTTTAGAAAGTTGATCAAAAGTGATCGGCAATGCTATTACCTCTCCCCTATCAATAAACAAGCGTTTTGATTGTACTCATAGCTACTTTTAGTATGCCATAAAATAAAACTTTATTTAAATTGTAAAAAAAATAAATACTATATGTACCTAAAGTACTAACATAAATAAATTAGTAAAAACTACCAAAGGTATATCAAGTTATTACAGGGTGTTCCACAAATAACCGAAGATTTGAAAAATCAATAAAAAACCCGAAAGGGGATAGAAATATGCGGTTAACTGCATTAAGCTTAAATTACCAGGAAATTTATTCTCACCAATTTTCAAAATTAGTTACAAAAGTTTCCAACAGATGGTGCTAATGACTATAAAAACTAGAAAACAATGTTTTCAAAATAACCACCGTTTGCAGTAACAACGTGGTGCAGTCTGAGGACAAAATTCGCAGGCGCCCGTGAGAACATTTCAGTTGGAATGTCATGGCAAGTGGCAGAAATGTATTGTAGAGAATAGCAGCGCCATCTGTTGGCTACTTTTTTTTAACTAATTTTGAAAATTGTTGAGAATAAATTCCCTGGTAATTTAAGCGTAATTCAGCAAACCGCATATTTCTATCACCTTTTGTCTTTTTTTTTTTTTTTTTTAATTGATTTTTCAAATCGTCGGTGTTTTGTGCAACACCCTGTAAAAGTAATATACTATTATTATATGATTAGAGAACGTATACACTCCAATGTCAATTTTCTTGGTCACGACCCATCAATGCTTTTTAGATTTACAGTTCTGGAACACTGTAAATCTTCACCCAGAGAATGTATCTTAAAAGTAACATTATTGACTAATGAATATTTAACATTTAATATTTTTGGCGGTTCTTTCGAAATACACAATGGTTTTCCTTAAGATTGTAGTGTGGAGAATTTTAAATACAGAAGGTATTAACATATCTATATCTATTTTTGTAGAACATACAAACTACGAAAATGTGTTCTATTATTTTTGATAATTTTACTATGTAATAATTTGTGAGTTAATGTTAAATGAACAAAGGTGTAATATTTTCTCATCTTCTAACGAGGTTATGTTCATTCGAAAAACTTATTAAAACACATTATATTACCAAACAATTATTTAAAACTTTTTAAAAGAGCGCAATTATAAGAGCTATGAACCATTCATTCGGATAACGATTTGAAATGCTTAATCTATCACTTCTTTCCTTAGTATTTAGATAACGTTATAAATTTAAAATATCTTACAGGCATACGATGAGGTCACTTCCCTAACACGAAATGAAGGCCTCTCGCCTAAGCAGGATATTTTAGTGGGGCCAAAACCCAAAACTAAAACCTTCAATCCTCAACCAGAAATTCCGAAAGAGGTCGCTTACGACTGGTGAATCTTCAACAAGTGATATCATATGAGTGGAAGAACTGATATTTATATCATTGCATGTGTTTTTCTGAAATGATATTTGTAGAAAGTGAAGTTTGAAAAGATACTTAATGAAATCTTGGTGTATTTGTAATGACGGGATGAGGGTTGTCACTCTACTGGATCATTGTTAACTAAATCTGTTTACTTACTAATATGATTATTTACTAATTTACTAATATTTAAAATACTATATAACATATGCTTGAAAACTGTACAAATGAAATGATGTATGTGTACAGATTTTACTGTTATTTGTTTTATTCAGTTTTCTAGTAATAGAAAAATTTATCTTGTTCACTTTTGTTTGTGAATTAGGGTTTTTATGCATTTAATGAAATCACCACTATTGTTTTAAAGTTTTATTGAAAAGATTCAATTATCAACCCAAAAATTAGCCGGGTCACTTTTTTGGTAAAATTGGTTATAAAAAATGCATATAAAAAAACTATAACTATTGTTTTTAAGTATCATTGTAAAGGTTCAATAATCACGAAAAAAATTTAGTCTTAGAATTTCTCAATTTAAAATTGATTTCTTACAGGAATAAACACGTTTTGTTTATTAGTGTATTTATAGTAGTTGACTTTAATTTATTTTTGTATATATTATACCTGTATAAAAATTAAAAAGAAACAGATTGTGGCAACCCTATTCTAGCAGAAAAAATGAAAAGTGTGAAAGTTGCGAAACTTGTGCCTCGCCCATTAGAGTATTTGTTATGCACATAACGTAAAGAGAAAATTAGTTTAAATTGTCTTGTAGGAAAATGAAGAATGTTTTTACTCTGATTAATGAATACTGAATGAATTATGAATTTAATTTATTTAAATACAGCTTAGTATTTGAAATTATTAGAAATATGTTAAAGTGTAGAATTTATCTTTATTTTATGAACATGATAAATTCGGGTGAACTCGAAGCAATTTTTTTTTTTTTTATTTACTGAAAATGAAACATTAAAAAATGTTGTTTACCACTCAATAACATTTCTTCAGTTTTTGAATTAAGAATCATTCTATATTGATTCTTGAAAAATCTTTTTCTTTTTTCTTCCAATTATTTCACTAGCTGCATTGTCAACGAAATTTTTTAATTAATTTGGATAACTTTCTCAGTGACAGTTTGGAACTCTGTTCACTAAAAAAAAAGTCATTAACAGTAACTATTTCTAATCGAGCTTTTTTTTCCCCATTGCATTAGACTTTTCCCATTGAAAACAGAGGTATTTTTGTTATTTTGAATTTAAAAATAATCCTACGTCTTCAGAAAAGTATAGTTAAATAGCATTTTTTTTTATCGTAATGATAATAAAACTGCAGTTATGGTTGTTAAAAAGGATTAATATCAATATCAAATTAAATATTTCAGGAAAAGTTTAATTTATTGTATATAGTACTTAAACTTCAAATCATATCGGACACAATAAATAATAATTTTATTTTCACTATATATTTAGAGGCCATCTTGATAAAGTATATAGAAAAGACTAGACCATACCTTACATGGAATTTTACTTGATAGGCTTAACGTATGCTTCGATTACTTTCATAAACACACGTTACAAAGCCTCATCTAATTTGTGATTGTATAGGTATTTTTATTAAAATTTTCTGACTCATAGCTCGCCTTTAAAAGTCTAAATTTGCATATAAGTTCCTTTGTAAAATTTAGAGCTATATCTGATGATTTAAGATGAATATACAAGACAAGCAATAAAACAGTGGTATTACAAAATCCACATCAGCAAATAAACTTTTTCATAATCATGTGCAAGCTTACTATGTTCTACTTCAACGAAATAAATGCTAAATAAAAAACAAAAGTAGATTGTAGAGATTTATTCTCATAATATATATCTGAAGTGAAATAATTAACTCAAAGAACCCATGCTATGTATATTTGCATTTCATCAATCCTATAAAATATATCTTAATTGAGAAGCGTTTGTGATCTATGAGATGATTACTGTGCAAATGTAGTCACAGCATAGAGATTGTTTTTAATATTTCGAATGACATCTCTTAAACTTATTTACTGACGGAACTTACGCGTCTGGTCTATAAATAAAAGGTTTAAACACCTAATTTAAAGCACCAGTATACATTGAAATAATTTTTCCTTAAAGTAGATACTAATTTTTTAATCAAGTGTTTAAAAAACAATGTAATTAAAAAAAAAAATCATTTGAAGATCATCTATTTTAATTTTTGTTGTGCATAATTAGGCTATGTTTGCACCAGTAATAATTCTAATTGTAATTTGTTTAGTATGCTAATAATGTTCAGTGATTCCTTACCGAAAACCATAATTATTAATACAACATATTAATGAGGAAAAACCTTAAAACCAAAGAAGCTCACACCTAATGTTGTATGGTACACAAAGGTTTCAATTATTTATTTAATTTTATAGGCACTTAGGATATTTTTTTTGTATACTTTTTCAGCGATCCAGGAGCCAAAACGAAACAAAAATATTATTGCACTATAAAGAAAGAAATCATGCACTAGAAGATTAAATGAATATTTATTAAATAACTTAAATATAAATATTAAAATACAACTTAAATTTTAAAAAATCCTTATGATTCAATGTAAGTAAAAAGTTAATTATTCCAAGGATATATGTGATCCTAGTAGGTTTCTGCCATACAAGGTTCCATGCAATTAACAACTTTAAATCGAATGATTTTTTTTTTATTTGGCGAATCAAACAAAATTTAATTCTCGTGAGCAAATGTGTTACATTTAAAAACGAATTCCTCCGACATTAAGCCTACGGTTAGTTGAAGTGATCTTTTGATGTTGTTCACTTTCACAAAAATGAGCGTAATTCAAAAAGTATTTTGAATAGCCTAAAGAGCATGGCAACATTTTAATCTTACTCAGAAAAAAACCCTTTTGGAATTAAAATTAAAAGAAAAAAAAAAAAAAAAAAAGGAATTTATATTCATCAATTTTCAATGAATACTGGTAGCTTAAAAAGTGCACCATTTAGTTTTCTCATTAATTATACATTATTTACGATTAAATATAACAAAACTGAATTATATAAAAATTAAGAGTCTGAGTTACAGTGCTATCTTTATTAAAGTTTTGATTCCGACAAAACTATTGCTTATCTTGAAACTTGAATGTGATAACAGTATTGGAATTGTGTGATACTTAAATTAAAGTCATGGCAGTAATTTGATTAAAGTTGGCTGATAAAAAATTGATGACATTATAAAAGAAGTTAAGGAAGGAACTGTAAGTAGGGAAATTTAAAGACCTATCGATTTAAGTATGGTATCAATATTTTTTTTTTTTTTTTTTTTTTGAAAACCAAGTATATTTTTGATTGATACCAGGTAATTGATACGAGAAGTAGTATCGATACCACTGGTCCAGTATCAATAAAAATACTCCAACGAAATACTCCAATAAAAAATTGATGACATTATAAAAGAAGTTAAGGAAGGAACTGTAAGTAGGGAAATACGATACCTATCGATTTAAGTATGGTATCAATATTTTTTTTTTTTTTTTTTTTTGAAAACCAAGTATATTTTTGATTGATACCAGGTAATTGATACGAGAAGTAGTATCGATACCACTGGTCCAGTATCAATAAAAATACTCCAACGAAATTTATTTCTATTTTAATAATTACAGTTGAAATGAACTTGATACAAATATTGGAGGAATGGGATAATAATTTATTTTTTTAACATTTTTATTTATTTAATAAGGCTTTTATTATGATGACTTATTTAGTTAATAATGGGTTTAATGTTTGATTATACGTTTTCCTTTTTGTATATTTATTTTATAGAAATAATGTAAAAGTACATACATGTTAATTATTGTACAATATTGGATTTTTGTTATATATAATTTGGCCATACATTATTGCGTATTTTTAAAAATCCTCATACCTCCTCGCCAATTTAATGCGCGTGTGGTTACAGATAAATTTAATACTTGAAAGTATAATTTTTTCCGATACTGATCAGGTAACTAAGAATTGGACACTAAGTATAAATATTGATACTCATTTGGCATCGCTTATCCCTAATGGTGAAGAGTCTATTATTGCCTATTTTTCCTGTAAACAACTAACTTAGCTATGAACCGTCCTGCCTCAAACCAAAACCATGTGTTCCAGTAAAAAATATAGTTTTACCAGGCAATTTATGAACCCCTTGGTGATTACTGTTGTATGTAAAGACAGTTGTGGAATGTTTAGGTTTTATTGTGAATGTTTTGCAAGTAAAAGGAAACATGGCGTTTAAGTAGTGGATTCTGTGAAGGTTTAGAAATCCTAATTAGTTTTTGTAAAAAAAAAGAAAAAAAAAGAACATTACGAAAGACTAATTTTTTATTGTTATTGTTTTTGCTTTCTTTCAATGTCGTGTACTTTCTTTGTAATGTAGCCGGTGTTTCTTTCAGGTTTGTACCAGCCCTACATTGTATTTTGCTATATATATGTATCTTGGTAAAAAAATGTGCCAACGGACTGAAGGACACTGTTTATTTAATAATTTTTCATTCAGAGACTTAAGTAAAATAAATCCGAAAAATCTTACCTACACTTTTATATACTAAAAATATATTCTGATAGCAATAATAGGTAAACAATACTTTTTCATCAAAATAATAACATTTTAATTAACTTCGTAACTTGTGTGCCAGTCCCAGTTTCAAAAATCCGATGGCTCAACACTGTTCAATTCCAATGTGGACCGTTGTCGACAGGCCGTTGCTACGGATCTTGGCCAATCTCGTCCAATTCTAGGTAACAGATACTGGAAGTTTTGAAATATTGATGCAAAATTTAAAAATTGAAATATAGGGGTATAAGAAAGGATGGAGGGGTAACAAGTATGTTTTGGGATGCTTTTGGCATATTTACTTTAAAAAAAAATGTATTTTGGAACGATGCTCGATTTTTGGCATGGATTGGCCAATCTTCTCAAAATCCCTGTTTCCCACATTGCCAATATCGCCGTGTTATCTGGGAATGTGGTCTTTTAAAAGAGTATGAAAAAAAAAATTGCTCGCTTTACATAGTACACTAAAGTATAATGGGTTTATTCTCTGACTAAAATATAATGGGTTTATTCTCTATTCTCCTTCTACCTATACAAATGCGAAGTGAGTTTTGTATATAACTTAAATGGACCATTTCAGACAATGTGCCTAATATTACCAAGGTACGCTTATGATTTAATATTTCATGGATACGAAGTATTCATGGTAAACATTGTATATTTTGTTGTAGTCTTGTTCTTTATTTGGATTTTTGGTGTTTGTTATGTGTATTGTAAATAAAAGTCGAAGAAACATTTGTCATATTATTTGTTTTATCCCTTCATTTACTTGTGATTGCAAAATAAAATAAGAAGTTAAATATAACAATACTATAATAACTAGATGGCGATCATAAAGTAACTTGGCTGATATATGGACCTCTAGCGGTCGTCTCGTTCAACAGAGAGATATGAGATTTCAGGTATAGTTATTCAGAGGTATGAGCTCATGATTCTGTGAATGGCAACACAATGGCGCTAATGGTTACGGTAATAGTTACAGAAACTCGAAATTTTCAAACAGCGACATCTACTTTTTCCTGTCGCAAAATGCTTAGCGCAAGCGAAAGTCATAGAAAGCATTGGAACGGTACGTGTATAAAAAAAACCGAACTCACAAAAACGGAAAAAAAAAGCGCTGCGAACAGCCAATAAAAACACGATAGGGGCACACTGAGAAAATTTGCACATGACAGAGGCGAGACACTTATCACATAACTCCGTTCGCTAGATATTCAGCATAGAAAATCAATAAAATTGCCTGTGATGGCACCCATGTGAACTTAGGCTTTTGTCAAGCATATTTGTACCATGCATAACGCTTCTGTGTTTTGTGATACATGTACTGCTTCAACGCTCTTTAGGGTTTTCGTACGCGCTGAGCATTTTGCGACAGGAAAAAGTAGGGGTTACCATTAGAAAATTTTGAGTTTCTGTAACTATAATCGTAACCGCGAGAGCCATTTTGTTGGCATTCACAGAATCTCGAGTACATACCTCTGAATAACTATACCTGAAATCTCATCTCGATCTGTTGAGCGGAACATCCGCTAGAGGTCATTATATCGGTAAAGATTCTTTATGCCCACCCTGTATAATAGAAAAGTATAACAGAATCGATTTTAGGCAAAAACATTCAATAATGTATTTGAAGCATAATTAAGAGCATGTAATTATATTTAGGGCAATATATGTGTGAATGACAATTGTAAAAATACATCCAACTGATTTACGTTAAACAACACTCATATCCACCAAAATCTTAATTATGTCGGAAATTGTTTAACTAAACCAACCTTTCGTGGAATACTGTACAGATTTGTCAGTTTAGCTTGAATATATGAAGTTTACTTATTTCAAAAAGGCACAATGGAATTATTATGACTTTTGAACTGGTTATTGTGGTGACCACCCTTTTGAAAATGTAAACAACACTAAATAACGGGTGGGAAGACTTTTTTCTACTGACAGCCAAACATTCATTAATCAGAAAAGCCCAATTTTTAAAGAGCAGAAAAATAAAAATAAGCAGTACCAATACGAGCTTTTAAATATAAACATTTTTATACCATTTACTATCATTTCCAATGAATGCATATAATTCAGTCCATTTTCACTTAATTTCGTGATTCTTCCTTATCAATTTTTTTTGTTTCTTTTGGACGAAGTCGATGCTATGTAGTTGCAATATATATAAAAGCAAAATTCAATAGCAAAAGAAAAAGTAAAACACGTTTTAACAGGCTTTCAACAAAGAAATGTTTACAGTGAAAGGTTCTATCGATTCTGCCAAGTTTATTAAATGCTGCCAAGTTTTCACTTTTGTTTTTATTCTTGAGTCTACCAAGTTATTAATTGTTATAGAGTCATAACGCATCTTTAGTTAATGCTGTCTGAGTTTGCACTTAAGTGAATAGATGTCATGCTCAGTTATATGAGGGTCGGAAAAACCTAGGGGTCAGAGTGACTTTCCTTAACTTTTGAGAAAATACATTTTAAAGTTTCTTATTCATATTAAATTTGGAATGCTAAATTGTTCAAATGCTAATCTGTGATGAAGAGATCACTAGTTTTCATTGAATTTAATATAAATAAGAAACTTTAAAGTGTATTTTAAAGTTACTCGGACCTTTTGGCTTCTCAGTCCCTCATATACTAATTGCACAACATACGTCTCACTTCTTAGAAAGCCACTTCATTGTTAAAAATATTAATTAATAAACTATGCAATAAAAATTATTATAAGACAACTGATAATATACATTATTAATGACTAATTCCAAAGAGACAATGACGTCAGAATTGCGCATGAAATAAACAATTGAAACTTAAGACTAAACTTTAATTATTTATTAAAAAATAGATTGAATGTTAATTGCCTTTTTAAATCCTATAGAAAAAATAAATAAGTAAGTTAAAATTAAACTAAATTAAATTAAATTAATATAAAATGAAATCACATGATATGAAATAAAATAAAATATAATAAAGTAAATAAAATAAATAAAATAAATAAAATAAATAAAATAAATAAAATAAATAAAATAAATAAAATAAATAAAATAAATAAAATAAAAGAATCCTATTTGTTACCTTCGATAAAATTTCATAAGTTTTTAACATCCATTAGACTATATCAGCAGCAGTGAGAAAGATGTAACACAGTGATTCTCAACCTTTTTTTTTTGTCGCGGCACACTTTTAACGATTTCAAAATTTGGCGGCACACAAAGGAAAAGATAAGTTTAAAAGTTGTTTACTTTACCTACCTATAATACTACCTATAATACACTGTAATACACCTATTATACACTGTGTAAAATAGTTTATGATAAAAATCGGGAATGTAAAATAAAAAAAATATAATATGTACTACATTAAGGGATTACAGTGTACGTTTATTAAGGCATTAATTACAAATATACATTTATAAAATTTGGCGGCACACAAAAGTGCCGCGGCACAGTGGTTGAGAATCACTGATGTAATACATTCGCAATGCAGATTTACTAGGAGTGCTTGAAAAGAGAAATGGAACAAAGAAAAAAAACAATCTTTATTGCAAGAGAACACGCTATATTCTCATCAAATACTTAAGAGAGCTTGGAGATAAGCTTATTTTTTAATAGCAAGCTTGCTTGAAATACGGTATTTTTAATACAAACCAACAGTCGGAAATAAACGATTGTGGAGTTTCTGTTTTCTGATTATTTTTTTGTTAAGGCTTATTTTTATGGATGAGGTATTTCGTTTAAACAGTGTATTGTGAAGATGGTTAAGTTTCCTTTTACGATAAGGATAGCAAATTATAGAGCTATGGGACAGAAAAATTAAAAAAAAATCAATTATACGGATCATTTTCAAATATACTGTGTAGATGTACTCTGAATATTCTATAAACTATTTTATATTAAAAAAATTATATAAATTTTTGTAAGATTTTTTGACGATTTTTATCCTAATCACCTTAATCACCATTAGAATATTTAAAAAGAATTAATTGCATTAAAAAAAAGAATAAAAGGATTTTTTTAAATTCATATTCAAAAAATTCAAGAAATGTAAAACATATGTTTAAAAAACACCTGTAAATATTTTAATTCATTTACAACATTCAATTTTAAAAGTATATTGATTAAAACTTCCATAGGACATGCTACTATCACGGTGCTAATTATTCAGTTTTAAAAGTTGTAATTCAGGTTAAGTTTTAATATTTAATTTGTTTCAATTCAGACTTATGAATATTATTTTTGAAACATGCTTTGAAAACAAAAAGTTGGCAAATTTAGTGATTAATACCGTCTTAAGAAATAATAATTATAATCTGGTTCGTTAGTAATCTCATCTCTATCAGCAATTGTTTCAAAACATTTTAAATCAAATTGTTCAATAGTTAATGTGCAACATTCCAGAATTAATATGAAAATTTTAAGAAGTATGAAGTTTTTTGTAGTAACGATCGAAACTTTTACGAAAAAAAAGTATTTTTTTACAAAAATAATTTCTGTAGAATCAAAACCCTATATAAACTAACATTGAACAAAATTTGCCTGAAGAAAGAATTTATCAGTATGAAAATAAAAGCATTTTCTTACAGGAATAATTTCTGTAAATAAAAACCCAATATAAGCTAACATAATATTTCTTCCTAAGAAAGGATTTATTAGCATAAAAAAGCATTTTTTTACACCAATAATTTCTGCAGAATCAAAACCCAACGTAACCTAAGATTGAACTATATTTCTTTCTAAGAGAGGATTTATTGTATGAACAAAAAAAAGGCCTTTTTTAACAGAAATAATGTCTGTAGAATTAAAATCTAAAGAGTATTTATTTGCAGTAGGGTGTCTTTTGTAGTCTTCCGGAAATGATTCGTAAAATAAATTGTTTCTCATTTTCATATTTTGTGGGAATTTTATTATAATCCTGAATGAGTTTGACTCTTTATTCCGTATTGTCGCAACCACTATTTTTTCAAGTTTTTCAATTCCACTTTGAAGCCATGTTCCTCTTTTTATGTTGAAAGGTCGTCATCGAAGTATGAAAAAATCTATTGGGAAAAAGTTATTGTTAAAACGAGAAATATTTTTTTTAAGGAAGAAAAAAAAATGTTCAAGGAAGAAAAATAATTTTTTCCAAGGAAGAAAAATAATTATTTTGGTGCAGAATTTTTATCCTCGATCGTTTTTTTTTTTTTTTTTTTTTTTTTTTTTTTTTTTTTCCTTCTTCGTCTTCCTCTTCTTCATCTTTTTCTGCTTCCAGCATAATTTGATACATATTAGTCTAAACCTCGCTTGAAACATTATCAACAAATAAGGATATATCCATAGCATAGGGAACTTAGTACCAAATAAGGTAAGAAATTTTTTTCACAACAGCCCTACTTATTTCGGAATCAATTTTATCAAAATGTGTCTGTTGTTGCATAAACCAAAAATTATGATAAGGTGCTTGAATTGCTTCTGTCGATAGAAACCATTCTCAGCTATACACTCGAGCATGGAAAATACATATTCTTCTTAAAGTTTTCTCTTTATATTAAATAGTGATTGTGCCATCCACCAAGCATGACTTACAGCTCCTGGTACACGAAAAAATAATACATTCTTTGAAATGCCATCAAGCAAGAACCTAGTTGATTCCAACAATCCTCAGTAATCATCTCGGTTTTCCTTCTGCATAGAAATGTGGTGTTCAAGAATGGTTAAGTTGCCCACACATCAGATACCAGTTATAAAAAAGTTCTGGTCGAGTTTTGTCTACGTTTCTCTAAATCGCCGACCAAACGGTGTAGTGGTTAGCGTGCTGGCTTCTAGACCGCGAGTTTGCGGGTTCGAGTCCCGTGTTAGGCATGGGTGTTTGTAAATGTATGTTGGCTTGTCTAATGACGAAAGTTTCGGCGCATTATAGCCCTCGTGTTGCTGACGGCGCCAGATAATCTGAATACAACCAACCAATTTCTCTAAATCTTTTGAAAAGTGCCATGTCTGGAGAAGAAGCTCACACGTCAGTGAGTCAAAACTAACTAAATATGTAAAGGTGGCAAGGGAGGTACAAAAAGACGATTGAACAACTTTTCAAGATTTTTACATGTACCATTTAATCCACCTATGTTGTCTTTGTTGTACATTTATAATCTTTGATACATGAGGCACTGCCGTGTCCCGTGCATCAGTTGCACATAAATACATATTTGATTTAGTTCAAATAACTAATTTTCCACTTAAATTTGCATCCGAAGTTACATGAAAAATAATGTAATAACTACTAGATTCATCATATTTCTGCAATTGTAATCTGTTTGCAAGTAAAAAAAAAAGTGCACAATGTTTCATCATCCCCAAAGAATTTCCCTTTGCATAATGAGATAGTTAGATGAAATTAAGTTAATGAAAACACGTAATATTTCTTTCACTAATGATTTCAAGTCGGTTATAAATAAAATAATTAATAATGAAGTATCTGAATAAATTAAATGTCGATTAAGTACACTCACGTCCTTAAATTAAGGATAATTCAGTTTTTCCCTATTAACTTCTCAGTAGAGCAGCACAGACACATGAAATTCGCATCAAAATTCGCATCAAAGAGACATATCTATAAGTAAAACAACTCAGTCCCAAACTGATATTCAAAGTGTACAGTGGGAGCATATGCAAAAGAATGGAGTATCATTAGTTCGCAGTTGTACAGATGCATTTAATTAAAAATCACGGACCTCTTGGAGTTGACTTTTAGTGTGAGATATGATATGATCTCCCCTGTCATCAGTGTTTACTTGGCACTATATTCTTATACTTAATACGAATTTCTTGGTGAATTCTAGTGTCTAAATTATTTGTCCCACCTTTTAAATAGTTTGCAAATGATAGAAAGTTCCCAATACATTAAATCTTTGTACAATGCATATCGTAGAAGCGTCGCACACATGCTAGATAAAATTTTAATTAGAGGAGTGATCTGGCTTACTTATAATGGAGATTCATATTTTATAATCGTTTACACAAAATTAAAAGTAGGATAAAATTTGCCGTAAGTATCAATAAACACGATTTAGAAACCGATATTTCATTATTAAAGACTTGTCTAGATCAATTTAACATAATCTGAAAAAGTCGAATTTAATTATCTTTTAAGTTCTTGGGGAGCTTATTAAACCAATTCAACATATTCCACCCTAAGACCACATCTTTTGAATGTCAGGTACTGTATAGTAAAAATAATGTTTCAGTCTAATGGGTAATATTGGACATCAGAGGATCTGTAGAAAGGTGGAAATATGATACTTCATTGTAAATTCTAATTCAAGATAACGATTTGGTGGGAAAAGAGTTTTGGTCTTTAGGTTGAAGATATTGAATTTGTTTAATAAGCTCCCCAAGAGCACAAAGGATAATTAAATTCCACTTTTTCACTCTACTTACATTAACTTGATCTACATAAGTCTTTAATAGTGAAATATTATCTAAATCGTGTTTATTGATACTTATGGCAAATTCTATCCAACTTTTGCTTTGAATAAACGATTAAAAAATATGAATAATGCCCCTATAACTAAACCAGATCACTACTTTAATCCAAATTTGATCAAACATGTGTGAGACGCTTCTGCGATATGCATTGTGTAAAGATTTAATGTATTGGGAACTTTCCATCACTTGCAAACAGTTCAAAAGCTTGGACGTGTTATTTAGCACCTAGAATTCATCAAGAAATTCATGTTAAGTATAAGAATACAGTGTCATGTAAACACTGATGACATGGAAGATCATATATCACACTAAAAGTCAACTCCATGAGTTGCGTGCTTTTTAATGTAAATACATCTGTACAACTGCATAGTGCACACCTTTTGCACATGTCATCACTGTACACTTTACATTTCAATTTGCGACTTATTTGTTTTACTTATAGATATGTTCTTTTTCTTCTTCTTATCAAGGACTATGCGGACTAGGGCACCTCTGCTTAAGCATTTTGTACCAACCCCATATCCCGTACAGATCGGTAGTGGGCAGTACTGCACAGGATGTAAGCGCACACTCGCGAGAGGGAGTGCGCAAGTCTACCTATAGCCAACGAAGAGTTCATTTCTACCTCTTTCGGCAGCAGTACCTACCGTATGTGGAACTTCTTAATTTAGGGGCAATACCAAGCAGAAGATTCCACCAGAAGATTTGGCTTTGCCACCCCCAGAGGTATTGATTTGTATGGGAACTTGGAGGACTTTGCAACCATGACTGATTTAACGTGGCTCCAGTCACCATTAGCAAATACGGCTTTCTTTAGTCGGTCCCAGGCCCGAACTCGCAACCTTCTAGTTGCGAGAACGTTACCCTACCTACATAGATATGTTGCATAAATATATCTCTTCGATGGGAATTTCATGTGCCTGAGTTATTCCACTGAAAAGTTATTAGGGAAAAACTAAATTATCCTTATTTTATGAAAATGAGTGTATATGAAAAACTGACTTTTGTGAAAATGTAATGGTAAAACTTTTTAATCTTTCATGGTTGACGAGGGTAGCCTTGCATTTGTTCGATTGAGCTAAAATGTTGCAACTGTCTTTTTTGTTGTTGTTGTTGTTTATGGAAGCAACATTTAAGGATGAGAGCTGAGATTTTAGAAAATTGAAAATTAGGGACATCCTAATATCCATTTTTAAGTTCCAAGGACAGCCTTGTAATGTGGCGGATGTCAATCTTGAAGCAATGAACGTTTCTCATGGCCATTTTGAGAGTGGAAAGGGGAAGATCAGATAGCTAAAAATTAAGACAAGACATTTTGTCTAAAGCAGCATGAAGTATTTAAGCAAACTTGTTTTTAACTTTTTGTCATCACATAAAAATAAACGCTATTTTTTTCGCATGTAAGAGATGATTCCAAAGTAGGATAATTCAATAAAAGAGGATTATTACTTAATCCATTCAATAGAATGCATTCTTTCTATCCGCATAGTATTTTTGTCTAATGCAACATCAACCACTACGTGGCCTGGCGGCCGGATTTGGCGAGCGACAGATATTTTTGTGGCCCACCGGAGCTACAAAAAAAAAAAAAAAAAAAAAAAAAAAAAAAAATCACTGTTTGGATTTTTTTTTTTACATAAATGTAATTCATCCAAAATAATATGTATTAACTATGTAAAACACAGTACTCCGCTAAGTATCCGAAGAAACTATGTATGATGATTTTTATCAAGAATTTGTTACAGTCAATTTATTAAAATTGACTGCAACAAATATTCCAAAAGAATCGATAATATAAACTGATCGATTTCTATCACCATCGTCTCACAATTGATATAAAATAAAACGGAGTAATTTGGAAGTATATTTTTAATACTTCTTATTAAAAGTTAGGTCAAGTCGCATTGTCACATTTAAACAAAACTTTAGCTTCTTTTTTAGACTTTGATTTACTAACAATGAAAATTATTATTTTTGTATTATTATATCAATTGTAATTTTATTAAGATAAAAAAAAATAATATTTTTTTCCAATTTTCAGAAATGCTATTTATTATTAAATCAATAATAATTAAAGATACATTTTATTGTGTCTCCGGTCCGAGAAAAGTTTGAATATAAGTCGTACGGCCTGCTTCTAAAAGTTAGTGGTGAACACTGGTCTAATGCATTCAGTTGTATAGTATGTTTGTCTATTATTCTTAAATACAGGGTGTCCAGAAAAGGACTACCTGATTTCAAAATTAAATATCTCGAAAACAAAGATCGATAGAGGAATGCAGTGAAAGTATGTTTATTGTGAAAGCTGTAAGAATTTTATACAGCAGTTTGAAATAATAGTTACAAAAGCTGCTAACAGATGGCGCTGTATGCTGTACAGCTCATTATCAGCATACATAAATGAAATAATCGTATGAAAACATTCTTTTCAAAAAATCACATCACAATGTTTTCAAAATGTTCACCATTGGCACTAGAGAGGTGGCGCAAACGAAGAATGAAATTTGCCATCACATTTCGTAGTGTCTCAACAGAAATGGATTCACATGCTACACAGATCGCCGATTCAAGCTCGTCCAGCGTGGCGGGATGCTTCTGGTAGACAATGTCTTTCAATGTGCCCCACAAAAAATAGTCACAGGGAGTCAAATCCGGCGAATATGGAGGCCAATCCATGCCTGCACCAGTAAATTTGGGATATTCCAAAGCAATGACTCGATTCCAGAAGTATTCATCAAGAAAGCGAAACACTTGTTCGGTACGATGTGGTCGGGCTCCATCTTGCATAAACCAGTCAGTACGTAGTCGATCCTCTAACACTTGCTGTGTGGCGACAAATTGTTCCAAAATTGCAAAGTAACGTTCACTAGTGACCGTTTCTCGAATGAAAAAAGGGCCAATAACGCCTCTGCTGCATACTGCAGCCCACAGAGTAACTTTAGGAGAATACAGGGGTTTCGCTACACACCAATATGGATTTTCGGAACCCCAAAAACGCCAGTTCTGTTTATTCACGAATCCATTCAGGTGGAAGTGTGCTTCATCTGTAAACCAGATGCAGCCAACATCAAATCCTTCACTATCAATCATTGTGAGCATCTGATTAGCAAAGTCAATCCTTTGTTGCACAGCTCGTACGGGTATGGCCTGGTGAGTTTGAATTTTGAATGGAAACATGTGTAGGCTCTTTCTCAGTATTTTCTGCGTGCTGGAAAGCTTCAAATCAGTCTCAGATGCAATTCTACGGACGGATGACATTGGATCTTGCTGAATAATTCCAGAAACTGTGGCGACATTTTCAGGCGTAACTGCAGTTTGCTTGCGGCCAACATTCCTCACTAGATCATCAGTTACGCTGCCTGTTCGTTGAAATTTGGCGAAGAGCGTACGAATGGTTTTCACATCGGGTCCATTTGGAACATTAAATCGTGCTTGAAAACTGCGCCTTGTTGCCGTAGGACTCTCTTTTAACCTGTGGTATTCTAGCACCAGAAAAACGTGTTGTTCAATGGAGTACATGGTTTTAATCTCTTCCTTCGGTACGCTAAACTCCTTTTACGCTTCAATAGTGGAACTGATCGCTCTAGGCTTCGGATCACTATTTATACTAGGCATTACGTATGGCGATTACAGCGCCATCTGTTAGAAGCTTTTGTAACTATTATTTCAAACTATTGTATAAAATTCTTACAGCTTTCACAACAAACATACCGTTTACTGCATTTCTCTATCGATCTTTGTTTTCGAGATATTTAATTTTGAAATCAGGGCGTCCTTTTCTGGACACCCTGTATGTCTTTAAAATGTCACTACGTTTCTTTAGTCACTCTCGGCCAGTGCTATGACTCTGTTATAGCACTGGCGTGTACCATAACGGTTCTCTGTACGTTAATTCAGACATACGCAATATCCTCTTGTTTGTTTGACGTGGAGAGCTGTGGAGATAAGTGCTTACTCAGGTATCGACACCTTGTCATCTGACTAAGTTGCAAAAAACGTGATGTTGTTCTTAGAATCTGCAGGTGTTACATTATTTCAACGCAGTTTAATGTTGCATTTACTCCAGAATACTCCAAAAAGCAAACACATTGAGGACTAGAAATGGAAAACAGCCTATAAGTACCAAAAAAAATCGAAAATCTTTTTGCAGAAAAATGTCTTAAAGATCAAGCTAAACAAAGTGGAGAAAGCAGAAAGTGCGAAAACGAGTAGCAATAGTTCCAATTCAATCTGGTGCCTAGTCATAGCCTTAAGTACCATATGCGAGTGTTTTTCATTTTTCGGCTCTCTTGAAAAATTTTGTTTTTTGGTCGTTTTCCATTTCTAGTCCTTAATTATTTTTTAAATTCACGGTATCTAATGCATCAAATGTATTTTTTCTATGAATTTTCTGAAATGTTTCAGTAATTATTTCTTTATTTGAACACTGTGGATGTGGAATGAGAGACTACTAGTGTGACAATGCCTTGTTATGTAACAAAATTCAAAATAAGGTGGCGTTATTATTACAAACTGCTGATGTTGCATTATTACGATGTATCTGGTTTAAAATTTACTAACATAGACCTTATGCCAGAACACTTCAAAATAACTAACTAATTACTTTACAGACTCATGTCGGCTAATGCATCAAATGTGTTTTTCTGCGAACTTTCTAAAATGTTGTAATAATTATTTATTTATTTGAACAATGTGGATGTGGAAAGATTGACTACTAGTGTGACAATGCCTTGTTATGTAACACAATTTAAAATAAGGTGGCGTTATTATTACAAACTGCTGATGTTGCATTATTACGTAGGTTTACTAATGTAGACCTTATGCCAGAATACTTCGAATCCACTAATTACTCTACAGGCGCATATAAGCTAATGCATCATATGTATTTTTCTATGACCTTCATAAAATGTAATAATTATTTCCTTATTCAAACAATGTGGATGTGGAAAGATAGAGGAGATAACTAGGGTGACAATGACAATGTCTTATTGTTTTATAAAGTTCAAAATAAAGAGTTCATTACACACATTATTGTGACGCAATCTAATGTTACCCATTTGCCAGAATACTTCAAAACAAACAATCCACAAATTCACTGCAGCTAATGCATCAAACGTATTTTTTTTTTCAAAATTTTTCTCTGAAAAGATTGTAACAGTAATTTCTTTATTTTGACAATGCAGAATGTTTATTTGATCTCTTCAAATTATTTTCATCTTTATTTAATAGAACAACTTTTTAAAAATATTAATTTATTTTTAAAATGTATAATAATAACATTTATAAATTACATAACACTGCAACACATGCAAAGCATTGAACCGAAAGTACAATATTTACGTTAGAAGTTTTCATTTGTCTGCGAAATTCTTGATGTAAAAATATAGTTCATAGTGTTTATTTGCGTAGAGCAATCTTATCGAGTACATCCAATCCAATCCATAAACACAATTAACATTCACGATGTATGAAAATAAATACATCTTTACGTTTCCCCAATGTTCGTTTTGTACGTTTCGAGATTTCTAGTTCTTCAACCTGCACATTAGAGATTCGGTTCATGTTAATTGATATCCTGGTTCTGCGAACATTGCGCAAGGTTTCCGGAATTGGGCGCCAAATGTTATAAAAGGCATTCTTTGAGGTGAGCTCCATTTGATCCATCGCATGACTTGGAGCTAGTGACATCGTCGAAATGATTGTTGCTGCCACGAGCACTTTTTTTGCGGAAAGATATTGGGGACTTTCGGTGAGTGATATTTAATGAGTGTATGCGACATAACTTAAGTTAACCCCTTGGGTACAGATTTATTTGGGAAAATTCTTGCGTTTTGAACGGTTGGTTCAAAACAACAAAGGAACTTTAAAGGAACACAGCTAAATAAATTATTTTCTTAAAGTATAGGTAAACCAACCAACGTTTGGCCTAACCAATCATGGCTCTTGTGACATTAAAATCCATCCAATCAACCTAGTTTGAATGACGAATTAGGTTCGTCATTATTAACAGGCAAAACAAGTGCATGACGAGTCTCAGCCGTCAAATATACCCAAAGGGTTAATAATAAAAATAAAAAAAACACTTTGTTCGTTTGGAAGGAGAATGTCATTAAACGAAAATCCCCAATTTCAACAAATGTAATTAAAAATTAGAAGTTCGGGATGCAATGTTTCTCAAAATTTGAATTTCAGAAGTCAAAATACGATTGATTTTAAGCACAATCATTACATCTTCCAAATGAACAACTTGTACATCCAAATACCAATTGTTATTTCTAGCAAATGTCATGTTGTTTTTTCTGATACAATCACATTCTTTATCATATATTCATACGAAGGTTTTTATTCACTAAAATGCTTAACCTTGTAACAACTATATAATGTTAAATAATAAAACTCACAAATAAAATGCAAAAACTAAGTTAATATAAATCCTTAGCTTATTATAACTTATTTATCATTAACTTAGATTTTGTTCGAACATAGATCTTTGGTATCTTAGGTTTTGTTTGTTTGTAACGGGCAAAACTCTTCGGAAAGCTAATTTACTTACTTGCCATTATCCAATCATGCTGAAAGTTTACAGAAAGACGTTGTCGAAGGCAATGCATTTTATCGTTTTGGGTTAAAAAAACTATTTAAAATCGGGGAAAGGATGTTTACTTCATAGAAGTCAAACTCTATGAATAAAGCTCCTCATAAAAGTTAGCAATGCATATTAGGTGGGTTCGATTTATTATTTTATTTTTTATTTTTTTTTACTTTTGAAACGCATATGGTGAAAAAAGTTGTTTCATATCTAGATAATAAAAAAAAAAATGTAAAAAAAATTGTGTGAAAAAAATAATAATAATACTATCTTCTAATCACGCATTCACCTCAAAGTTTGTAGAAAATACAAAAAAATACAATTTTTCCTAAATTTTTTTATATTTCTAAGTGTTATATATTTGAAAGGCACTAGTTTGCAAAGTGTAGTGAAAGGGTGGTATAACACAGGAAAATACTATTCTATGCATTTTGAAACATCTATAATAATAAAAAAAGCTGTGTGTCTGTCTGTGTTTCTGTGGATCTATAGAAACCTACTTAAAATTGGAGTAGAACTCTGAAATTTTCAGCATAAGTAGTTGTGGCGTTCTAATTTTATGCATCACAAACAGAATGTTAAAAATTAAATTAGTTCTTTTTTTAATTAATTAATAAATATGTTATAAAACGATATCTAATCGGGCTACAGCTCTGAAATTTTCAACATAAGTAGTTTTGGCTTTCTAATTGTATACATCACAAACAGAATATCAAAATTTTAATTAGTTATTTTTTAATTAATTTTTTTAATTAATTAATAAATATGTTACAAAACGATGTCTAAAAGGGCTACAGCTCTAAAATTTTCAACATAAGTGGTTTTGACCTTCTAATTGGACTTTAGAAAAACAGAATTTTAAATTTTTTTTCAGTTCGTTCTAAATTAATGTTTTTAATTAATTAATATATGTATTACAAAACGATTTCAAATAGGGCTACAGCTTTGAAATTTTCAACATTAATAATTGTGGCCTTCTAATTGGATTTTTGAAAAAGCGAATTTAAATTATTATTTTTTTTTTATTAACAAATATTTTACAAAACGATTTGTAATTGGGCTACATTTCTGAGATTTTCAATACAAGAATTTTGGCCATCTAATTGGACTTTTAACAAAAAGAATGTTACAATTTAAATTTGTTTTTTAATTAATATTTTTACAAAAAGCGACTTCGAATTGGCCGAGAGCTCTGAAAGTTTCAACATAGGTAGTTTTGGCCTTCTAATTTTGCTTTCCACTAACACATGTTAAAATAATCTTAAAGGGGTGTTGTATTATTATATTAAATGGGATTTTTTTTTCTTGACAAGGGAGAGGCTTCCAATATTAAGTCTTTACGTAGTAATTAGATTTTAGTGAGTGAAGCGAGCTTTTGCTTACGCTGCAATTAATCTTTCATGAGCGAATCGAGCCTATGCTTGCATAGCAATGAACCTTTTAACGAGTGAAATAAGCCTGTGTTTATAGCGCCAAAAACTGGGTCCTATACACGAATGACAGATTTCCGCAACGCGAGGCCTCACAGCTAGCTACAATATTGGACATGTTAAAATTTCGTAGCGAAGCACCGGTATTTAGCAAGTATATTAATAATTAAAAATACTCAAAAGTAAAATTTTTCGTAAAAAATAATGATTTTTCTGTAAAATGGGTGCTAATATTATTTCTTACATTTAAAAAAACAAAAACAAAAAACAACAACATGTTTTTATACGTTTGATTCACTTTTTTCCCGAGCTTTCTATCTCATTGATGCACTTTGAAGGAAACTTTTGTAGAAAAGTGGGCATTATGGATCTTTAAAAAAACAAGGTGTTGTCTTAACGTCTTTGGCGTCAGCACCATCCACTTTTTATCTTGTCTCTAAACACAAGCATTCCACAGCTTGTGAGTGACAAAGAAACGAGGGGAAATCTGATTTCAATGGTACCCAGTAGCACAGAAACGCTAGCCAATTTCGCCAGACATAGGCCAATCCCGATGAGGAACGTTGTGAATCGGTCGTTGGAAACAATATTAGCCAATCTCGCCCAATTCTATATAAAATAAAGAAGAGGTTTTGAAATGTGGGAGCACAATTCTGAAATTGGGATATTGTATTTATAAGAAACAAAACTCTGTGGCGTTTTTGACATGTTTGTTTGTTGAAAAATCGTGTATTTTGGAACAATGCTCGACCAGAATTAGCCAATCTTCCAGTCTTCTCTTGTTTCCTCCAATATAGCTGTGCTACTTCGGATGCACCAGTCTTTACTAACAAATGTTCGTATGTTACTTTCCTTAACAAAGGAGAAGTTCTATTGCAAGTATTCCAATTAATTATGTCCACGTAATCAGTGGCAATGAACTTAAGTTTGGTTGCCATAAAATGCCTGATTGTTTTTTTCTAGGAAAGTTCTGGAGATTTCAAAAGACGACACCTCAGTTCTCTTACATTTCTCCTTTGGTACAAAATCATTGCCGAAATCAAATTTTTTGGGTGAGGGAAGGAAGCATTTCTTTCAATAACCGAGTTTAAAACTTCCATTAAATATTCAGGGAGGTATCAAGACAATCGATTTGCCTCATATATGATCTTAGGTCCTTCAGAAAATTAACTTTTTTTGTAATTCGAAATCAGTGTGATATGTAACAATTTAAAATAAAGAATGCCGCTTGCTTGAGTTCAACCGATGGTTTACATTCACTCACTTGCAGTCTAAGAACTCTTTTTTCTGTTGTTAGACATCTTTAATGTTAGAGGGGATTATGTTTCCCAAGCTGCCAAGTTATTGACTTGATCTTATCGCTGCAAAAATTTAAGAAGATATTACTGATCTGTGCTAAGTATTTTCATCTCAACTTGAGGAATTGAACATTCATCACTTAAAAAATCAATCAGATGAATTTTTCCACAGTTCTTCAATTTTAGATCGATGTTCCCACTGAAAGATTATGAATATATGTTTTAAAAATGTATAGAATAGTGTTTTTCTTTGTGATACCACCCTTTCACTACACTTTGCAAACTGCTGCCCATTTCAAATATATAACATTTAGAAATTAAAAAAAAAAAATAGAAAAAATAGTTACTTTTTGTATTTTCTCCAAACTTTGAGATGAATGCGCTATTGGAATATTATTATTATTATTTTTTTCAATTTTTTTTTTACAGTTTTTTTTATCAAGATATGTAACAACTTTTTTCACCTCATGCGTTTCAAAAAAAAAAAAATCGAACCATCCTAATGCATATAAAGGATTTATACTGAGAATGTTCTTATGAGTTGGTTTTTTCCACATGTACTGTAGGTAGATTAAGTTGTAATGTATACAATGGTTGATTACTCAGTAGATCACGAATAACACATAAGCTCGAAACTCCTAAACTTACTGCATAAGTATAAATATATTGAATTATCATCGACAGCATTTGTTTCCATTTTAATTATGAACACATTAGGTTATACTATACACAATGGTGTATTACCTAACGAACAATAAATGCATAACCCATATACTTATACTAATATAATTCAAATACATTCTTCTATTTATACTAAATTTATGTATTGGATCACAATGTATGTATTGGATCACAATGTATGTACACAATGATTATTTACTCGGTACTGGGACGAACAATGTTGCGTTACTTTGCAACTACTATGCGATACTGTGTACAAATACCCAAACGTATAATACAAACACATTTTTCCGATCTGGACAGTACGAAAAACATTCAAACAATGCACACTGGGGTGTTTGCCTCTAAAAGCTGGCCAAAATTCGATTTTTAAAAATTTCACCTTGACTCTTGCATTTTTTCACATATATATGTTTTCAAGTATAGAACCTTATTCTGTATAATTTTCTTTTAAATCTGAGATCTCAAATGTTATAGCGATTAAATCGAAAGTTGACTTTTTCACGAAGTGTGCATTGCTCTTTTCTGTTACCAATGCAAACATAATATTTCTGCAAACAAAATTAATAACTTTTTGTTTAAATTTTAATTTTAACATGATGTATTTGTCTTCTTAAAGCATACAATTATAGATTTTACCACTTAAAATTTAAATTCATCGAAATCCAATGAGCATTTTAAATTTAGTTCATTCGAAAACCTAGACTCTTTTTTTTTTTTTTTTTTTGCAATATTTTATTTTCACAAGTGTTTTTGTTTTACTATTGAGTCTTATTAAGTAGTGGTTTTCATACCACTTTAAAGACCACATTTTCTAAGTTTCTTCTTTTCATCATTCTACGTTTCATCATTTTTCTTCGTTATACCTTAAAAATTTTTATTATTGCAATTTTATTATTGCGGATGTTGCAAGTAGATGATGTCAATTTGACGAACTTGCAGAAATTTCAATTTTGCTTCCTATTCATCATTATGTACGATAATTTGCAATAAAAAATATGTATTTCATTTGAATAGCAGCCATATAAAATCGTAAAAGAACTAATTTAAAGAAAATAAATATATTGAATATTTTAGATATTTCTTGGGTTTACCACTGAACACATTTAAGAGAAGTTAAGATAGTAATGAAGTTAAGATAGTAATGAAATTAAGCTTATAGTGAGAATCAAAGGGTTAAAAAAAAGGGTCATTTATAAAGAGTATGAATTCTTAAAAAAATAACTAAGGAAAAACTATATTAGTCAAAAATCATTTTTAACCTTCTCTTCTGAGAACGCTGTTATACATACATATACTTTGGCTGAATAAATATTCAGGATATATTAGATCACTCGAATACATTTCTACTCACTCATTTGTAGAAAGTAATGAAAACAAGAAGCTTTAATGAAAGAAAGTCATACGAATTAATAACGAAATGTGTTTTTGACAGATCCCAACAAATGAAATATAAACAATAATTTCAAAATTCTAAAGAGTCAGACGTCAATATTTTTCAAAATAATTCTCTGTTGCCTTTGCTATTACTTCGGAGTACAACCGAGGGAAAAAAAATCATTTCTTAAAAAAAAAAAAAAAAAAAAAAAAAAAAAAAACACTTTATCGCTTTGGTATTGCCGAAAAATCAGATTACATTCCACTAAGGTGACCACAGATATAATGAAACACGAGGTGGATTACAACCAAACAAAAATCAGCTCACTCAAAAACCCAAAAGATAATGGAGGTGTAGAAGTTAAACAAGCATTATCATTTAGCATGGTTGATGCCCCAAGTGTGTGATGCTGTTACTGACTCAAAACCAAAAGTGTTACATATGCGATGCAACATCGCAAATTTTTTATTTTGCGATTTGATAAAGACGCAAAAGATTGATGAAATGGCCCTTCAATTCAGGTGGTCTATTTTTGAATGCACGTATTTGTTTGTTTGAGATCGTACTTGATTTAACATACAAACTTTAAGTAAAAAAGTAACAACTCTGAATACTAGTAGATAAAAATAGAGTTACGAAGAAAAAACTGAGTTCCCAAAAAAGCATGGTTTCATGGCGAGTTACCAAAATACAGATTTGGAAACAGTGATGGCTGCAATGCAAGTAGAAGGTTTTCCAACGATCTGGATTGGCTGCTGAAACCACGGAAATTAATGTCCATTTGATTCACCGATTGAAGATAATTTTAGAAATTGTA
Organism: Linyphia triangularis; assembly: GCA_963978545.1. Classification (NCBI taxonomy): domain Eukaryota; kingdom Metazoa; phylum Arthropoda; class Arachnida; order Araneae; family Linyphiidae; genus Linyphia; species Linyphia triangularis. The sequence goes on from OZ021731.1 coordinate 7,534,472, forward strand.
TCTAGTACTTATAGAACTGAACAAAGAGATTTTCTAACAACAGTATGCATCAGTGGCGTAGCCAGGATTTTTTTTTGGGGAGGGGGGGCGAAACAAAAATTGTAAATCATAATAAATGAATAATTTGGGTTTGTATACTTAGTAATTTCTGAGGTGCCAACTTCAGTTTGTAGACATGTGATCTCCTTAACAATCACAAGTATCCCTCTTCAACTTTTAGTAATATTCAGAAATGGTTATTTTTCTTTACACATTAAATTAAAATGTTAATAAATAGAATACCAAATGACACTATAAAGATTCAACCTGCTAATAACACAAAATATTTCTAAAATTCAGAAACAAAGCCCTAAAAATTCAGAACAATCCATAAGAATTTGCATATCTCTGTATTTTCTCACTAGCCAATTTAACAAAATGGCTTTTTTAACCTAAAATTTTTTTTTTAAAGAATTCTTTTTTTTAAAGTCCACTTTAGCTTAGAGAAGGGCAAAAAAAAAAAAGAAGGGGTGGGGGGGGACAGAAAAAAAAGGGAAAAGAAAAAAAAAACAGTTAGTGTCCAATTAAAAATAAAAATCGGGGCTTCAAATCAGACACTATAATTAACACACATGTAAGCAATTTAGTTTGTACTCTTAGTGTTAATAAAATTCAGTTGTTTCGTGGGTTAGACACAGCTGAATTACACCAAATAATATTTTATTTTAATCCTTTCTTTAAAAGTTATGACACAATAGTTTCATTTATAAAAATCTTGTTTTATTCATAAAGTTCTTGTTTTATGGAAATAATGATGATAAAGAGTTGAAAACAACAGGATAATGACTGATTTTTTTAAAAACTTATTCTGTAATTACTATATGTAAAACTATAATTTAAAAATTCCCATTTCAAAATATCAATTCGACATACAAACTCATTTTACACATTGGTTTGTTGGCAATAAGTTAACTCGTGCAAATGCTTGTCTAAACGGTATTTCTTTGTGCACTTTTCTATCAGGTAGATTATAAAAGTATTAAAATATTATTGCAATAAAAATTTCGAATATATTTTTTCAATATTTTAAAATTACTTATTAATTCTTACCATGTTCTTATACAAGTGAGTAGCAACGATTACGAATTGTAAAGTGGGAGTTGCCATGGAGACTCTGGCGTAGTTTTAAAAAGAATATCTGTAATTCTAAAAATAATAATATCTGTTTGTATTCGAAAGATTGGTTGATGTTTGTCAAAATTAATGTGTTCGCGGTAATACTGTGGAATTCTTTATTAATAGTTATCCATAACTACGAAACTTCGAACCTGATCTGTTTGATGGTTTTAATTCAACAAGGTCAAGGAGGGAGAGGGTTAGGCCACTATTGAGAACAGTCGGAAAAGAACAGCTCCCCCATTAGAAGTTCTTCATAAGTTTGAAATAAATATCGTTAAGTTTTTAAAAGACGGCAGTTAGAGTTACAGGAAGAACGAATAAAACTTGATAAATAAAAATAATATACAATCATGATACTTAAAAAATCGAATAAATTTTTTTCACTCTTAATCATTTCGGGGAGGGGGGGGGGGGTCTCCCTGTCTACGCCGCTGGTATGCATGCAGCCAAACTCTATGAACAGCTACACCTTAGGCATCCCATGATTCTAACCAATCATAAAATGCTGTTGTATGATTCCATAGTTGTAAATAATGCGTTATTTCTGAATGAGAAGTTAGCAGAAGAAACTGAAGAGGCAAGGAAAAACCATTTAAGGGGGTCCAGGGCCTAAATATTTTCAAAATTGCCAAACAGTTTATTTTTGCTTTAAAAAATGATATTTTCAATTACGATCATTTTGATATCTCATTTATAATGCTATCCCTTTCTGTTGGCATGAACTTTAAATAGATTTTCTCACTTATGATTTTTTAAACTTTTTTTTAATACATAATTGGAAATAACTCCATTTGTAATTAAGTAACATACACCAAATTTGCCATGCATATTGTATTATTTCTTTTAAAGATACTTTCCAAAGCAAATTTTAAAATTTGGTTTTTTACTCAAGATATGATTTTTTTTCATTATGAAAGACAAAAATATGAACTTTTATAGTTAAAATTATTTATTTTATTATTCGCTATAAATATAAAAATTGTGTTTGATAAATTGTATTGTTATATATTTGTGAACTCATGTATATAATTTTAAAGTTTATTAAGATATTTTAAAATTTTGTTTTTTACTCCAGATATGATTTTGTTTTTTAATTATGAAAGACAGAAATATGAACTTTTATAGTTAAAATTATTTATTTTATTGTCCGCTATAAATATAAAAATTGTGTTTGGTAAATTTTCTTGTTATGTATTTATGAACACATATCGATAATTTTAAAGTGTATTAAGATATTTTTGTTAAGTTATATCAAAATATTTAATGCGTTATTTTATAGTAATTATAAAATTTTAATAAAAATAATAATAATAAAACAAAATTGAATAAATTTTATAGACCATTATACTGTTCTACAGTTACATAAAAAAAATTGTGTCTATCCAACAAGTATAAAAAAAATTTAAAGTTTGGGCCCCGGATCTTCTTAAGGTTTTATCGCTTAAATTAGTCAAGAAAGTTTTTGAGAAAATAATGCAATACAGATGTTAGGGCTAGACTGATATTAAGCTCTGACCCGCTCATAACCAATATGAGATATATATCCCCTAAAATGTATAAAGCTTTTCTTAAGAATACACTAGCCCTGTTTTTTCTCAAGTCTTTTTTCCCAAATCCAAATAAAGCTTGATTAGAATCTAACAAATCTTCGGAAAAGTCATCAGATGAAGAGCTGTAATAAGTTATTTGGCGTAAAAGTTTGAATATTAAAATACCAAATAATTATGGGATTAATAATGAACTCAATTTTGACATTTTTCTAATGCAATGAGATTTTTTAAATGATGATAAATCATAAATGACTGAGAAGTGAAGGAAAGAATGTTTTAGCATAAAATTATCATTTAATATTATCCAATGATAATGGTATTTGTGTGTGAGAGAGAGAGAGAGAAAAAAAAAAAAGAAAAAAAAACGTATATTTTTTTAAATATATATATATATATATATATATTTTTCATCTAAGGAAGGAAATTGTATATTTTATTGAATAAATTAAAGAGTTATCGCATTTAAACACTATTCTGGAGAGAAAATAATGTTGGCCAGTTTTTCAAGAAAATACCTCAGTGGATTTGGCTATATTCAGCAATCTAATTCCTGAAACGAAATACGAAAAGTACTATTATAATTCGTGGAAGGTTATGAATAATTGTCTATAGTTTGTTTTGACACGAGGGGGATTCTACATATTAGAAATTAAACAAATTTTAAAAAATTCCATAGCAACTACATAACATTATGTGATATTTAGATTAAGAAAAAAAAAAAGAAAAAAAAAGAAAAAAGAAATGGTTATTTGATGACTAGGGTATGATAAATTGATGTTATAGGGAAAAATTGTATTTTAGATACACATTGTGAAATAGTTAATATATTTTAGTAACTTTTGTTTCAAACGATAATTTGTTAAAAGCCAAACATAAATAGCATGCGACTTTTGCATTAAACAAACTTTACTAATTAAGCATTACTTGATATTATAAATTTTTAAATCGAAACATATATGGACAATTCTCTGTTGTAAGCACGATACATTTTAGCTCTTTTTTTCTACTCATAAACAAATTAGAATTCTAAAACTATTATGAATCTAGCAAATATAATTTTGCTATATATAGCTCTTCTTCGTGACAAAGTTATATGGGAAAATAATTATTTTACTTAGGTCAAATATGCATTAATATCGTAGGATACATGCGACACGTTTGTGTCCCGTGCATCAGACGATATAAATGTATATTTGATCTAGTTAAAGTAATTATTTTTGTATATAACTTTTTGATCAAGTAATGTGATATAAAATGAAAACATAACTATTAGATTCTTCTGAATATCTTAATTTATAATTCGTATATATACAGGGTGGTTATAATTAAAGTTACCCTGTTTAGAGGCACGTATAATCCGTTCTAATGAGCAGATTTTGATGAAACTTGGCATATACACTACATGGACAATGGGGAAAAGAAATGTGCAATACAAAATTGTAGTTCAAATTTTTACTACCAGGTGAAAAAGTGGCGCATAACGAACAAAAACCACAAATTGAAAACACAAATTTTTATTTAATTACAGCATATGTTCAATGTGCATTCCATTTATGTCAACCACATGCTCGAAGCGTTCTATAGCGTGTTCAAGTTCTTCTACAAGTGCCCGAGGGGTGTCACGTGATTTGTCTATCCCTTGGTATACAGTTAGAAAGATTCTATCGATCCATTGTAAAGTGGTATCCATATAAGTTCCATGTTGTGCAACAACTGAAACCTGCTGACCCTGGTAAGCGCATTCAATTTTGTAAAATTTTTTTTGGCCATAATAATCATTGATAATGCATGGCCTTGGAACATTTTATGGTCGGACGAGGTGCATTTTACACTAGATGGAGCCGTGAATATTCAGAACTGTCGAATATGGGGTGCGGCAAAACTGAATGTTGTGCATTAACAGTCTCTGCATCCTGATTACATTACTGCATGGTGTGGTTTTATGGCTGAATTTTACTCTTGGTCATTTTTTCTTTGAGGGGAGCACGCTTCGTGGCCCTAGAAGGTGTTCGATTACGGAGACCCGCTACTGCGAGCTTCTTCGGCAGCAAGTAATTCCTGCCCTACAAGAACGATAATGTTTAGAGACTACTGTATTTATGCAAGATGGTGCACCACCTCACATTGCACGACCAGTGACAGCACTACTTCGTGCCCACTTTGGAGATGATCGGGTAATTTCGAGAAGTTTTTCGACTGCCTGGCCTCCTCGTTCTCCGGACTTAAATCCCTATGATTTCTGGATGTGGGGATTTCTGAAAGATCGTGTGTATGGAGGGAGCATACGGACTCTTCCTGAAATGAAAGCAAGCATAACACTTCATGTTGCTGCAAATGATCGAGAAACCCTTTGCACTACTGTTGAACATGCTATAACACGCTTCGAGCATGTGGTTGACATAAATGGAATGCACATTGAACATATGCTGTAATGAAATAAAAATTTGTGTTTTAATCTGTGGTTTTTGCTCTTTATGAGCCACTTTTTCACCTGGTGGTAAAAATGTGAACTACAATTTTTTTGTTACAGATTACTTTTCCCCATGCTCCATATAGTGTATATGCCAAGTTTCATCAAAATCTGCTCATTAGAATGGACTCTACGTGGCTCTAAACAGGGTAACTTTAATTATAACCACCCTGTATATACACACACATAATTGCATAATTTTTTTTTTTTCATTACAACAGTGTCGTATTTTTCAGAATGTTGTTTCCTGTTTTCAGGCTTTTGAAAATTAAAAAAAAATATTAATACATAAATTCGCTGGAAAACGCACAAATGTAATTTTGAAACTATTTTTCGGTAATATATTGTGCATTTGTTTGAATTTATTTCTTTATAGAAATTTTCATTCACACATTCTGGTGTGGCAATAAAATATTCTAATATTCTATATTCTAGTTGCGTTATAAGGTGGAGGTTACCCACCTCTCACCACATCTTCCCATCATGACGATTTGTCATACACTTATGGTTTGTGTTTATTGATCCTTCTTTACCACTTTCAACATTTTTTGGAATCCAAACGTCTACACCGTACTGTACAAGCACCAATGACAACAATATGTTATAGAAATGTTAAAAAAAAAAGACGTATAAATTACAATTTATTTAAATACAAATTCTAAGGAATGAGTCATCTTCAGTTTTGCATTATATTTTACTTAAAATTTGTAAAGAATATCGAGCACAATTTTCTTCAGTGGTTTCATTTTAAAAGTTATCATTAGTATAATGGGGAAAAGGGATGTCCCAAGAAATTGGTAAAATAATACGATTGTTACTTATTTGGGAAAATAATATTACCAATAAAATCAAAGCTTTTCATATTAATCCTTTAAATATTTTGCTAATAATAATGTGCATTTGCAACTTATTGAGCTCAAACCGAGTTTTCATAGTGTTTGACCATTACGAAGAAATCTATTTCGAACAATTTACAAGCTTTTCCCCCCAAAAAAAAACTTCATTGAATAAATTGATAATCCCAATGCATGTGTTTGCCAAGTTTCTGTTCGATTGGATGATGGCAAGTGGATTAATTAGCCATCCGAAAATTTTGCCTCGTCAACCTTAATAGCGGAAGGTTTCGGTCAATAAATATCGCCAAATTGTACATGTTTGAACTAAGCTTGGTATCTGGATAATATTAGGTGGGAAATAGCTGATAAGTGTGACGTAAATTAATAAATAGGAAATGTGTGTAAAAGCGGTCTTTAGCGACAGTCCCAAAACTTGACAAAAAGCATTGTCATCGAAAATGACGTATCTGAAAAGTCTCTAAGTTTCATTTTGATTGAATGATTGGAAGTTTGCTTATTAGTAATTCAAGACTATAAAACTATGGAAACGTGTATAAAATAGATCTTTTAATGACTATGATAGTCCCAAACCTTGAAAGAATAGATTTTCATTAGCATCGAATCTGTCATAGAATAGTGTTTTTCTGTGTTATACCACCCTTTCACTATATTTTGCAAACTACTACCCTTTCACATATATAACATTGAGAAATTAAAAAAAAAAAATTAGAAAAAATAATTTATTTATTGTATTTTCTCCAAACTTTCAGGTGAATGCGCATTTTTTTATGTACATTTTTTTGTTATCAAGATATGTAACAACTTTTTTCCCCTCATATATATATATATATATATATATATATATATATATATATATATCGAACCACCCTAATGCATATAAAGGATTTATACTGAGAATGTTCTCATGAGATAGTTTTTCCCACATGTACTGTAGGTAGATTAAGTTAAAATGTATACAGTGGTGGATTACTCAGTAGATCACGAACAATACATAAGCTTGAAACTCTTAAAGCATAAAGATAAATTAAATTATCGTCGACAGAATTATGAACATATTAGGTTGTTCTATACACAATGATGTATTACTTAGTGATTTCACGAACAATAAATGCATAACCTATACACTTAAACCACCTAATATAATTCCAACACAGTTTTCTATTTATACTAAATTTATGTATTGGGTCACAATTTATGTACACAATGATTATTTCCAAGGTACTGGGACGAACAATGTTGCGTTACTTTGCAACTACTATGCGATACTGTGTATAAATATCCAAACGTATAATACAAACACATTTTCTATTCTACACAAAAGCGGTCTTTTAGCAAAAGCCCCAAAACTTGACAAAAAGCATTGTCATCGAAAATAACGTATCTGAAAAGTCTCTAAGTTTCATTTTGATTGAATGATTGAAGTTTGCTTATTAGTAATTCAAGACGTCTATGGAAACGTGTATAAAAGCGATCTTTTAATGACTATGATAGTCCCAAACCTTGAAAGAATAAATTTTCATTGACATCGAATCTGTCTGCCAAGTTTCCGATCGAATGGATCAAGGCAAGTGTCTTAATTAATCATCCAAACCAAAAATGGTATTTAATGACTGTGACAGACACCATAATTTGATAAAACGCATTCCTGTCGACAACGAATCTATTTATCAAGTTCCAGAGCTGTGGGATAATGGTAATTGGATTTATTAGTTTTTCGAAACGACAGAAGTAGTGTGTAAAAAAACGTGGGGGATAGTTTTTTAGAATAAGAAACTCTAAAACTTGACATTATGCACTGTTATTGACAACGAATATACAGGGTGTCCATTAAAGAATTTAGAGGTCGGATGTATAGATCAAAATAAATATCGATATCCTTGCATAGAAAAAAATATTGGTTACAAATCGATATATCGATACATGATTTTTTTTTTATTTGATTTTTAATTTTGTCAGAAAGGAAGTTTTTCCGGGCAAATTTCTACTTTTCAGGATTGCTTTTTGTAAGGTGACTAAAAAAAAGTTATATTTTCGCTTAATTGGTGCAGTGATTTTAAGAAAATTTAGATAATTTTCAATAGCTTTTAAGTGTATAGCAAAATATTGAATATTGGTGCCATTTTAACTGTCTCTCAGCCAAGTCCAAACTTTAGTTTCAAGTTTTGAAATGGGAATAAAGGAAATCGAAAATACACATGGCACTACAACACGATCATCAAAGAACTAAAAATGTTTGAAAATATCGATATATCTGTGACTTTTATCGATAATTTTAATATCGATATTTTTCAAAAAATATTAATACAAATATCGTCGTATCGATACATTACCGACCTCTAAAAGAATTTCCTGATTTTAAAGTTAAATAACTCAAGAACAAAGATTGATACAAGAATTAAACAAAAAGCATAGTTATTTTGAAAGCTGTAAAAATCTAAAACAGAAGTTACGAAATTAGTTACAAATGTTGTAAAAAGATAGCGCTGAAGTAGCAAATTCTAGAAAAATATTATAAATTTGTTCTCCTCAAACAGTTGTTGTAATCACATTAACTTCTTTTCTCGTTTTAAAAAATGGAGTTATCTGAAGACTAATTGTTATGATCTTCAAAGCACTCTTTAGTGATAAGATCGAGAATGTACTGCGCCACCTGTTGGCAACGTTTCTAACTAATTTCGAAAATTTAGTATCAGATTTTTACAGCTTTCAAAGTAACTATACTTTTTGTTTCATCATTCTATCGATCCTTGTATTTGAATTTATTAATAGTAAAATCAGAGAGTCCTCTGGACACTGTACCGGTCTAATTTCAGCTCGATTGAATGACGGCAAGTGGGATAATTAGCCCTCCGCTGATTTGCACGTCATATACAAACGCACAAAATCAAAACAAGGGGTGTGGAACACATCGCAACTTTCAATTACACTATAATACTGACATGTAGTTGAGTCATTTACCGTTATTATATTTTCATCATACATGTAGAAAAAAAGGCCAGTTAGGCGATACTTTTTGCGATAATTCTTGTATGGGTCTAAGAAAAAAAAACTCCGCCAAAATCGTGATTTTGGCGATAAAATTTTCGATTATCCTTATATTAGCTTTCACGATAAGTGAAACTGAGGGAAAAAGAAAAAAAAGGTCATTGATGGGGTTTGCTCAAGGAAAGAGAACTCTGTGTTGAAGGTATTCGTTTGCGACTTTGTACGCCATTAAAGTATTTTTCGGGAATTTTGGAGGTGGGGATTTTTAGAACACCTAAGTGGCATTACCAGAGTGATTTTGATCAAAATCATTAGATCCGTTTTTTAGCAATCAATGAAAAACCTGATTTTTTCAGAGGCAGCTACCTTACGAGATTTTGATGAAAACCTTAATGGTAGGTCCCCATGGCCACCATCAACCCGCATACCAAATTTGAACATCGTAGGTCAATTTGTTCGGGAGTTATGATGACCACAGACACACAGACACACAAACATTTTTTCTGTATCACTTTCTTGAAATCAGAATGTTCCAAAACGTGGAGGGGGAAAAAATCGATTAAAAAGGGATTAGAAAGGGATAAATAGTCAATATTATTTAATCAAACGTCATATTTTATCGAGATTTGAATAAAAATCATGTGACGCATTTTTAGCGTGGGCAAAGACTAATGTAGAGATTACCTTGGCTAATGGGAACAAACTGTAATCTTGGGCGGGGATGAAAAAAGATTCTGAGTAAATCTTTAGAGGTAACAATGTATGTTATTCATTTCTTCGAACTTCCGATCAAGTTTAAATTTTTATTTTTTTCTTTATTATTTGCATCGTGTATATTGTTTAACGAACATTTTAATTATCAAGTACACCAGCAAGAAGGGCAATTGGGTACCTTTGCTCACCCAGTGGAAATTTAATAATTGATACAAAAAGAGGTAAAATCCACAAGAAAAAGTAAATGTATGCCATAAAGTTTTTTAATTATCACAAAGAAAATATAATACGTTATTATTAATTAACATATGTATTGTGTTTATTGTTTAACGAATTTTTTAATTCTCAAAAGCACTAACAAGAAGGGCAAATGGATACCTTTGCCCACCCACTGGAAATTTAATAATTGATACAAAAAGAGATAAAATTCACAAGAAAAAGTAAATGTATGCCATAAAGCTTTTTAACTATCACAAAGAAAAAATAATACATTATTATTAATTAACATTTCATTAAGGAGTGAAATCTGCAATGTGTTTATTGTTTAACGAACTTTTTAATAATCAAGAGCACCAATAAGGAGGGCAAATGGGTACCTTTGCCCACCTACTGGAATTTCAATATTTGATACCAAAAGCGGTAAAATTCACAAGAAAAAGTAAATGTATGCCATAAAGCTTTTTAACTATCACAAAGAAAAAATAATACATTATTATTAATTAACATTTCATTAAGGAGTGAAATCTGCAATGTGTTTATTGTTTAACGAACTTTTTAATAATCAAGAGCACCAATAAGGAGGGCAAATGGGTACCTTTGCCCACCTACTGGAATTTCAATATTTGATACCAAAAGCGGTAAAATTCACAAGAAAAAGTAAATGTATGCCATAAAGCTTTTTAACTATCACAAAGAAAAAATAATACATTATTATTAATTAACATTTCATTAAGGAGTGAAATCTGCAATGTGTTTATTGTTTAACGAACTTTTTAATAATCAAGAGCACCAATAAGGAGGGCAAATGGGTACCTTTGCCCACCTACTGGAATTTCAATATTTGATACCAAAAGCGGTAAAATTCACAAGAAAAAGTAAATGTATGCCATAAAGCTTTTTAATTATCACAAAGATAAATTATACATATTTATTAATTAACATTTCATTAAGGAGTGAAATATGCACTTCTGAAAAAGTAGCAATGTTTGCAAAACTTAATAGTCTTGCACCTCCCTGCAAATAATCCTGTCCTATAAAATTGCAATTCAATAAATAGGATCGTTAAGTACTTTGAAAATTCATAACTTTATCCACAATTTGTTGTGAAACCTCTGACCGTATAGTAGGATTAAATGGAAACAATATTAAAGATTAAATAGGATTAAATAGAAACAATTTTAAAGATCAAGTAAGATTAAATAGAAACAATTTTAAAGATTAAATAGGATTAAATAGAATTTTTTTTAAAGATTAAATAAGATTAAATAGACATATTTTTAATGCAACAAAAAATACTGCTAAGCTGTTTTATTTTAGGTCCAAATAAAGGTACAAGAAAAAATTCGTCATGTCTCTGCAGTGCATATTAATCCGAATGCATTACGAGAGCAGTTTGATTAGTTACTTTACTTAACAATTACTTTGTAATTCGTTAATTTTCTAAATATTTTATTACTTTTTTTTTGTATATTTTCAGATACTGTCCCTGACGTTTTTAAAAAGAAAGATTCATTGGAAGAATGGACTTCATTAGAATACATCTGCAACGAAATGTTCAAATCTTTTTACTTTATATTACTTTTGAAAACAAATATTTATTTTGAATTTAATTTTTGTAAAAGGGTTATCAAATACCATGGATGCCAAATTGCCAAATATTGCACACAATTTTCAAATCAGTGACCATTGAAATTGAGATTCTATTTTTTGGCTTTGTAACAGAAAAAACGTTTGGTTTAATTTTGGACACTACTAATCTTTCAAGTAATATTTGTAAATCATTACCAACTATTATAAAAATGGTAAAAGTTTAATAGGTAAAGCATTTAATCATTCAGGAAAATGAAGGTAATTTTAACGAGGTGCCGAACATATTATTGATTATATTTCACGAGAGCATGTTTGGAGTTTCCCTATTTACTCTGGAAGGGAATCGGTGCTTAATAAAAATAATATTTTTAAGCCATTATGTATCGGAAATAACGTTGATTTTTTTCTCATTAATCATGGCCACAAAAAGAATCTTTGGTGGACGGAGCAGACTAAGATTGTGTCGCATGTTACTCTGATGTCTCAATTATTTTAGCTTACTTAATATTAGTTCATGTCTAATTTTGTGAACGCGATACTTTGCAAATTTAGGAGAAGATTGGCAAAATAAAAACAGAATGTCTTGTGATATTATTTATTACCATTTACAAAGCAAATAATATTAATAGCTTCTAAAATTACTGTATACAAATAAGCACAATCATTAGTCTAATCTTAAAAGTTAAAGATTCAAATTCAACTTGCTGAATTTTTTGGCAGTCAAGATTTTGATGACATCATCACTGCAAATAGACGATGCTCTGCAGTGCTCATTGAAATTAATGATTAAGTTTGTTATCTTAACCCACCGTGCTTCGTAAGTGATGTTTAACAATTTTCAATTTGCTAAAAGTTATTTCATCTGAAGCAACAGTTGCAGGAAGAGTTTAAAATATCTTTAAGACAGCTGTTCAGGTATGGGTTTGGATAACTTTCTTCGAGTCTGTGTAGGTAAATGAGTCTCGAAAGAGTTGCTAGAGGTGACATTTTCATAGTGTTAGCATCTGCCAAGACAGGGTGTTTAAAATTCCCACTTCTTGAAATATTCCTTCAGCATTATTATCGTCTTCGTATGAGTCATATAGTGTTTGGATTCATTCTTTAAATCTTTCAAGTTCATCTTATAGTTGTTAATCCCATTTAAAATTTTTTGGATTAATATCTTCTAGTGCGTGAATTTGGGATTTTATGGCATTCACTATTCCGTCAACTAATTTAAACTGATAAGTTGGAACGCTCATCTTTGTAGCCTTCATCAAAAATCCTTTTTTATATCCTTTATCTTTTTGCTTGAAAATCAGGAGGTATATATTTGTTCTCCACAATCTTCTTGGCTTCTAAGATAGCATCTGATGGTGCATTGTTCCTAGTTAATTCCTAAACTTTAAAGACCATGAATATTTATAATTGCTTTGTCTACAGTTAATTCTCTTAAAAAAAACTTGTTTCAATCTCCATTTCCTGTAGAACGTTATACCAGCAACAGGCCACGACAACAAAATCAAACTTTCGGATTTTTCTTAGTAAACAGTTAACCTCAGTCTTTGTCTCAGGATTGGTAAAAGGACAGACAGACAACTCTTCCACGACCTTGTTAATCTTGTCGAAATGTTTATATACAACCTCAACAACTTCCTTTTTTGCTAACCACCTGGTTTTACTTCGATATTTTAAAGAAAGCGGCACGCTTTTTTCTAAAACTTCCCATCTTGATTTAGAGGCTGAACAAATCACAGAGAACATTTATTCTTCCAAAGAATGTTTGAGCCTTAGGTGATGCTTCAGTAGCATGCACTATAACTTAATTCTGAGAGTGTGCTGCACATGGCACGAAATGTGCAAGTTTGTGTCCCTCCAGTATTCTTGATTGCTTCTCTTTACAGATGCCAGGTATATTGGCTCCATTGTCCTATGACTGCCCTGTACGATGACTCATGTCCAAGAAATAATTGTCTAACTTTTTCAAAATATTTTCAATGAGTTGTTTTGTTAGTGTCTGTTTCTCATTGATATTAAAAAAAGTCAATCGAACTTCCCAAAATTTCTGGTTTACTCTCTGACATTTTCGCATAAAGAATTGTTTCTGTCATTTGATATTTATGGCTGTGTCACGGATTGAGTCGAAAATGAATTTAAAATACTTTAATTTTTTTCACATTGTCTAGTATACTTTGGCTTATCTTCCCCCTACTATGATACATAAAAATTCATTTTGTACTTTACATGAGAAATAGCTTAATTGCCCTTCCTTATGTCGTTCAATGTGTTCACGTAAATGAAAATCGTAGTGGGACGTCAAGTCAATAGTATTTAGAAATTTGCCATTCCTGTTATCAGCAATGTCAAACTGTTCTTTTGACCCCCTTAACGGGCTTCCCCGTCTTGCTAGACACATTACAGCGTCAACAATGCAATGTAGCAATGCAGGCAATTCCATCGTATTTCTCCTTTTGCAATCTGGTCTTGAAGGAAGGTTTTTTTTTTTTTAATCTATTCCTCCCTTTCCTAGAGAAGATTCGAGTGTTTCAAGAACAAAAACAAAGTTTGTGATATTGCGAGTCCTTTGGAATCCTTTCCTCAATCCTCTGGAATCCTTTCACTTAGTTTTTTACAATAAGTGAAACTCCTTCGTTAGCCAAATACGACAAAGTTGGCCATGACTCTCCCGAGGGCTGTAAAAATAACTTACATGGAACACAGAATAATGCATTTTTCGTCCGGAAGTAACCTAGCCATTACCACTTTATCTGATGTCCATTTGGAAGTCGTTTCAAAAACCAGTCTTTTGTGAGATTTTGTCCATCTCTCATAATTTTACTTAAACCAGGATGTTTATTTTCTGCTCTGATAATTGGTATAAACATCCCTGAGAATCAGAAATGTCAATTGGAGATGTTCCAGGGTCTTGGAAATCAAAGCAATTATTCATGGTAGGAGAATTGAATTCTATGTGTTAGTTACTTTAGGGTCAAGCCAACAACAGTTATTGTATCAACCATTGTTTATTATTGTCTATCTACAAATGTTCTACTCAATCCACATTTAAGTTATAACTACAGTGTGCTCTGAATATGCAAAGTTTAATTACGATCACCTTGTATTTGATATATATTTGTTGGAATATATTCATCTGAATGCATTACTGATTATTAAATTTATGAAATTGATGGTAAATTTCTTTTGAATGTATACAAAATCTTTTCCCATTCAAGTAAAATTAAAGTGATTGAAAAAAAAAAAAAAAAAAAAAAAAAAAAACATTGCTGCATAATTTATTACTGTCGTAATATACTTTAAATAATTTATAAACAAAACTTTATTTTAATTACATATCCATCATCCTTGAACCGAACGTTTAGCATTTGCTTTTCGAATTATTTTACATTTCTTTTGGTGAAGAGTAAATATGATGGTGGATGAATAAGATTTCCTTCGTTAAATTTTTAGTATTTCACCGTAAATATCATATTTCTGATATGGTAGTTCTCTTTTCTACCATTATAAATAGGTATCTAATGGCATATTTATTTTAAGCGAATCTGAAATTTTATTATCGCGTGTTTGTGACCGCGTGTTTGAAAATCTTGAACCGAAAGCTCTGAATTCCTCTAGTAAATTACATAAATTACGGTTATTATTAAAGGAACAGCATAGTATAAAAGCATACTGGTAACTTATTTCAAAAGATCGTGTAAGCGCACACAAATCTATACATTAACAAACTTTGTGAGAAAGCATATGAGATGTATTAAAAATGAAGTTGCACAAATCCTAGATTAAAAATAAATCGCTAGAAGACTTTTAAAGAAACTTAATTAACCGCCCCTATGATGTTACGAATAAGAAAAAGCTACAGGGGATGAATCCATGATTAGCTTTAGATTTTTGTTACTGAATAAGATTAATGCATTTGGTGATTTTGCAGATTACAAAGTATCTACGGAAGGCAAATGAAGCTATATAGTCACGAGCTTGAACACATTAAAGTTTAAGCACATACTTTAAGAAGAAAGGAGGCATGGTGAATTTGATGCTCTCTTACACATCCTTGTGGTCGACATCAGTGTTTATTCAATTTTCGAGAACAATCCTACATTAAGGAATTTGGGAAGACTGACCATGGGGGTGATTAACAAGTTTGAAAAAGTTTTTGTTAATAAATAATACCAATCATTCTTGAAAACATGAACAATTACTTAGTTTAACCCCCTTCACGCAGACCTTAGGTTGATTTTTATAACTTGAACTTAAATTAAAATCACACAGGTAAGTAAAGTTTGTATTTAAAATTGAATAATTTACATTAAAAAAATTAAAATTGCACTAACTAAAAAATTAAAATTATAATGGACCAATTGCTTCATAGAATGATAAAAATTATGCACTACTACTATTTTGTTATCGCACATGTTATTTGTAGCAACTATGAGCAATCACTAAGTCTCTTATTTGAATTTATATATATATATATATATATATATATATATATATATATATATATATATATATATATATATATATATATATATATATATATATATATATATATATATATATATATATATATATATATAATTTTTTTTTTTTAAAGTTTATTATAAGGAAAAGTCGTCTATTGCAATTATTCTCAGATTTCTGAACGGATCATTTAGTCATTATATGAATTTTAACATGCACTAAGTATTTCTGTTTCAAATTACATCCCCGTAAATCACGGTTATTTGGATTCGAGAGGTTTACATGTATCCAAAATGATGAAGTGATGTATGTCGTTCCCGATACTGGTTTATGGAAATTTCCGAAGCAGTTCTTAGAACCTAGAGAATGGCTTAAGAACTACAACGAATATTTCAATACTCCAGTATCAGGAACAAATTACTTTATCACTCTGGGTTCAAGTAAGTCTAATTTACGGTGATTAAAGAAAATTGAAACACGTAAAATTATAAGCTCTATAATATGAATTTTAAAAATAAAAAAGCTACAGCTTCAATGTCTTCTTTAAAATCCATCACTAATTGTTATGTTCTGAAAACTTCTCTTTGCATATTAAATTATCTTTACTTGCAACTTTACTAATAATTTAAAAACTTTCCAAAATGCATGTATCCACCAAACAAAAGCTTACCATAAACACTTCAGTTTCCTACAATTAAAAAATTCTTAATAAAGATTCAAATGCGAGCGTTTGAGCACAGTTTCTCTATACTCTTTTGAAAATTACATCTACGTGAACATGAAGATTTGCACTACTTTGTATTTCCTACCCACCCAAATTAAATCATATATCCTCCAATGTTCGTGAAAACAGCCATAAATTAGTTAAAACGCAAACATTGTTAAAATTCTTATGAGGGGATCCAACCTCAAGCAGCCTAAATTTTTATGAGAGCGGAACTTAAATTTAAAAAATAAACTAAGTAAGCATACATTTTTAAGCGAGCCACAACCGAGAGCTGTAATCACAGGTTGGCCCTTTTGATATCATTGGGTTTGCAGTTGACAATTTTTATAATGTTGATGATTTTTTTATTGCTAGAAAGTTTTTTGTGTTTTTGAGTTTTGAGGTTGGTTGTTTTTCTACTTTTCAAAAGTGTTTTTTTTTTTTTGGGGGGGGGGGGATTAATTATTTTCTGAAAACATACCAATTAGCAGTTAACAAAGCATCTTCCCTCTTACAAAGCTATAAAAATATAAACAAAATATTTGAATTTTTCAGTAATAATTGATATCATGACTGAAAGAAAAATTTATTTTATTATTATCAATTTTACATGCCCATTTTACA
Source organism: Linyphia triangularis (assembly GCA_963978545.1). Taxonomy (NCBI): domain Eukaryota; kingdom Metazoa; phylum Arthropoda; class Arachnida; order Araneae; family Linyphiidae; genus Linyphia; species Linyphia triangularis. Next base: position 7,551,803 of record OZ021731.1, read on the forward strand.
TTGGCTTCAATCACATACAGTTGGTAATGATATCTATGCGTCATACCTTATGCGATAACGTGGTAGAGGAGTATCTCTCCTACTTTCTTAAAAGTTACTTTTCCTTATAATTCACTTCTGAAGGATAATGAATATTTTTTTTATTTCTAGATGAGGGTAGGTAGTAATACTGTACACATATTACACAAACGAATAAAAATATAACAAAGTGGTGTATGATTTGTACTTATAATCGATAATTTATTTAAGCAAATACTATTTCGCACTAATTAACAACGTAATGTAGAAAAACCGAAAGTATATAAATCTACAATAATGAAACAAGCTGTGTGTCTGTCTGTGACTCTGTGGATCTATAGAAACCTACTTAAAATTGGAATAGAGCTCTGAAATTTTCAGCATAAGTAGTTTTGGCCTTCTAATTATATACATCACCAACAGAATGTCAAAATTTAAATTAGTTATTTTTTAATTAATTTTTTTAATCAATTAATAAATATGTTACAAAACGATATCTAATAGGGCTACAGCTCAGTCATTTTCAACATAAGTAGTTTTGGCCTTTTAATCGGACTTTTAAAAAAACAGAATTTTAATTTTTTTTCTTCTTTTTTTAAATTAATTTTTTTTTTAATTAATTAATAAACATTTTACAAAACGACTACTAATAGGGCTACAGTTCTGAAAATTTCAACATAAGTAGTTTTGGCCTTCTAATTGGACTTTTGAAAAACAGAAATTCAAATTTTTACTTAGTTTCGTTTTAATTAATTTTTTTAATTAATTAACTAATATTTTACAAAACGATTGCTTATAGGGCTACAGCTCTAAAATTTTCAACATAAGTAGTTTTGGCCTTCTAATTGGAATTTAGAATAACCGAATTTGAAATTTTTGTTTAGTTCGTTAGTAATTTTTTTTTTAATTAATTAATATATATATATATTACAAAACGACTTCAAATAGAGCTACAGCTTTGAAATTTTCAACATAAATAATTGTGGCCTTCTAATTGGATTTTTAAAAAACAGAATTTAAATAAAAATTTTTTTTTATTAATTAACAAGTATTTTACAAAACGATTTGTAATTGGGCTACATTTCTGAAATTTTCAACACAAGTAGTTTTGGCCTTCTAATTGGACTGAATAAAAGAATGTTAAAATGTTAATTGGTTTTTCAATTTATTTTTTTCACAAAAAGGGACTTCGAATAAGCCTAGATATCTGAAAGTTTCAACATAAATAGTTTTAGCCTCTAATTTTACTTTCCACACCACGTGTTAAAATAATCTCAAAGGGGTGTTGTATTATTATATTAACGGGGAATTTTTTTTTCTTGACAAGGGAGATGCTTCCAATATTAAGTCTTTACGTAGCAATTAGATTTTAGTGAGGGAAGCGAGCTGATGCTTACGCAGCAATGAACCTTTCAGCGAGCGAAGCGAGCCTATGCTTGCATAGCAATGAACCTTTTAACGAGTGAAACAAGCCTGTGTTTATGTGTCCATGAACTTTTCAGAGAATGGAGCGAGCTTGATTTTGCGTAGCGATGAACTTTCCTGAGAGCGAAGCGCCAAAAACTGGGTCCTATACACGAATGATAGATTTCCTTAACTCGAGGCCTCACAACTAGCTAAAATATTGCACATGTTAAAATTTCGTAGCGAAGCACGGGTATTTAGCTAGTGTATGTATAAAATATAAGCTTATAATTGTAATGCAAATAAAATAGTGTTTATAAATTTTAAGATAATCTAATGTTATATTGTTTTCCATTCATATTTGTATTTAAAGGTAATAAGAAAACTGGATTAATGAAAAAAACTTAAGGTGGATTTACGCGTTACAGTTGAGATTGCCAGTATTGGATGCCTGCACTAGTGACGTGAAAACACTTAATTCACATATGGCCAGCGGCTCCAGTAGGTTAAGCATGTTCCATTTACTGGTGAGTTAACTCCTATTATCCTCACACATGCGCACTCCAGTAACCACCGACAGGGAGCGCAATGATCGCTCAACAGTTGGAATTGTCCCAGTGTCGGGCACTTGTGTAAACGCTAATATAGCATTTCGATCAATGCGTGTAACAGTTCCTTTTCAATAACTTACCAAATTGCGCATCTGGTACGGTGTAAAAATGAATTAGTATTTCTTGTTATTTGGAGCAATTCAATTTTTCGAATTGCTTAAGTGTTACTGTTCATTCACGAAAGCTTTAATTTCTGAACTTTGAACCAATTTTTTTCTATACATTTCTATTGTTGAACTTCTATTGTTTTTTTAGATGGAGCAATGGGAATGCAGGGACAGCAGAGTAAGTTGGAGTTTGTTAAATAAAATGCTGCAAAATATTATTTTTAAACACAAAATTCCTCAAATAGCTCAAAGAAGTGTATACCAAAAACTTATTTACTTTCCAGAAAAGAAAAAAAAAAAAAAAAAAAAAAAAAACTTCTATAATAAATTCTGGGCTACTAGTAATAATTTTTTATCATATGTTGGAAGGATTTAGGATTTTTGTATATTGAACTCATTAGTAACGGCACTCTACAAATCTATATCTGAGTAAATATTATTTGTATTGCTATAAAAAATTTCGAACGTCTCTAAACCTAGAAGTATAAAATTCTATTGCGTCCAAAAATTACATTAGAATTTAAGAATATTACCCGATTGAAATTCAAAACAGTTAAGTTAATAATCTCCCACTTAATTCAACTCATATTTCTTCAAGATGCATACTAATTTAAGAAATTTAATTTTCTTATAAGCTTTTCTAACTTCTGTGTATGAGTAGAAGTATGCTTTGCATATGTGCATAGAGTTTCCTAATAAAATATTAAGCCCATTTTAAAAAAAAAATATGAATTCCAATAAAAAAGAGTATTTAGAAAACACCACCGAGTTGTTTTAACGTTTACAAATTGAAAGTAATTCTCCCCGATCATTAACTTAAAATAACAACTTAAAAACCCTTTATAAAGACAGTATTTTTTCTAAGTACGTACGTTATTATACTGTCTTGTATCGCTCGAAACCTTTAACATTTCAAAAATGTGACCCCACATTGCTAAAAAATTACAGACAGGCCGGTAATAAAACCTTACCAAACTACTTTTATTTTCATAACCATTATACAGTCCAAATACAGTTTTAATTAGAGAAGAAGTTATTATATTATCTTCAGATAAAGTAGTCGTTATTTGACAGACAGATTCGTTGTCGATAAGAATGCATTTTATCAAGTTTTGAAGACTATCTCTGTCACTAAAAAACCACTTTCAAAAACATTAATATTACTATTTTATATTCTCGTTTTAGATAACTATCAAACACTTGCCTTTATCTAATCAATCCGAAACTTGCCAGATAGATTCGATACCTGTAACAATGAATTCTATCAAGTTTTGGGGCTGTCAATGTCACGAAAAAGGCCTCTTCAGCACACCCTTCAACAACGGCTTCGTATTGCAAATGAACCTACTTCCTGACATTCAATCGAGCTGAAACTTTAAAACTTTACCGGTATACTCTTTGTCGATGACAATGGTTTTTATCAAGTTTTGAGACTGTCACGCAAAGGCCGCTTTTTCACACGTTTCTGTTACCTTACGTCAGACTTTTACTCACGTTGTATTATCCAGATTACAAGCCTTCATTCAAACATGTTCAATTTGGCTATATTTAATGACTGAAATCTTCCCTATTAAGACTGACGAGACAAAATCTTCGGTGAGCAAATCAACCCACTTACCGTTAAATTACCAGTTAAACTTTGGAGTTTGGAAAAAGGTTGTAAATAGTTCGGATTTGATGTTTTGTTCCTAGTGGTCTAGGAAAACTCTATTTGAGTTCAATAAGTTGCTACTGCACAAAAAAAATTGGCTTTGCAGGATTGGTAGGATTTAAATAAAAAAACTTTGTTTTAATGGGGTGTATTATTCAACGCATAGTTTTCACCTCTATTGAAGCATTTATTTTTCCATCCTTAAGATTTTCATTATTATCCTTAAAACTTCGAACTCACTTCGTTATCATCAAATTGCCCATTGCGTTCTGTCTGGAAACTTCAAAAATGTGTCTGTGATTTTCAATTGATTTCGATACCTAACAGTCAGAAAGGGGATAACAGACCAAATTCGCAAATGGCGGTTGGTTTAATTTTTTTAAAAACATTTTAAACGCTTAACATGTAGCTGTCATAATACTCAGCGATCTGAGAATAATTTCATTTGTCAATGAGTTCTTTAAAACAGATACGTATGCATGAAATTACGAACGCAGTGCTTCCACTAAAAAATAAAACTTATTTTCTGAATGCTTTTCATATTTTAAGGAATATAAATAATACTCATATACTATAATGTATATATATAAGTTTAAGTCATTGCCAAAAACTGGTGATTTTTCAAAATTATATTTATAATTTTTTCCATTTTAAACTGATTTTTTTATAAAATCAATATATTTAATTGGAACGCACCACTTTTTAAAAATAATTTAATAGATCCCTAAAAGTTCTTGAATGGCACCCAATTCATAAAATATAAAATATAAAAAATAATTGTAACTTTATGACCAATACATTTAAACCAATCCTAAATGTAACTCTATCTTTGAATGGGTAAAGTGTCCTAGGATTGGCACCTAGTAAAATAAATATTAGAATAAACAATTTGTTATCGAGCTTGATCAAAAGAATGCTTTGAAATAAATTTTTATTTTTAAAATGTAACATATTTTTACAAAAGAGAGAATTCTTCATAAATGAAATTTAACAGGATCGTTAATGAAGCACAGAAAAATTTTACCTACGTCACCGTATTACTTGTTACTATTTACAATACAAATTTGTAACGCTCGGCAAAGGTAATTCGTATTTTTCAACGAATAGAAATTTTAAATTTAGGGATATGAAATATTCTATTTTATAACTGACGTGGACAAAAATTCTCTTTATTTTTAAGTGTTTGGAGTTATGTAAGAAATATTCAAATAGACTTCCAGAAATATATATTACACATTTAAAGAGAAAATCATAAGCAAGGCCCGTGGAAACGAGTGGATTTATCATAAAACTTTCTGAACCATATATAAAGCCACCGTTCGGATTTTTTCACCTAATGTTAACATGCACTCTTTCAGAAATTCTAGATTACTTCGTCGAATATTTAAAATGCGTCTGTTTTGTATAACACACTGAGAATAGTTCCTGTAGCGTTGTCAAACGTTGTCTGTTACCATGGCAACAAAACTAGTCGTATATTCAAAGTTGAATTCCAGGAGAAATACATCTACTTCTTAGATTTTGAACACGAATTTCCTGTTTGAATCTCCCGTATTTTAAATCGACGATTCTTGTTTCTATGGTAGGCACCAGTATATAGACTATCTAACGGGAGGTATATACAGCTAGACAGACAGCATATTATTTATGAATTTATGAAAAAAAAAAGAAGTAATATTTAATTGTAAATAATTTTAAGATATATTTTTATAATTTGCTTTACAGTGCAAGGTGCGACGGCCAATGGTAAGAAAAATAGCAAACATTAATTCAATTAACACTTTTTTAGTTATTCTTTTTTAAATCATATGTGTTAATGGTACTTCTATTAATGTATTTTAATAGTAGGATATTTAAGTAGACGGCGTTGAATATAAAATCCATATATTTCTAAAGTCAACATTTATATTGAAGTTAGAAACAGTTTTAAATTTTCAATTTGAAAATCATTTTCACTTGTGAAATATGCTACTTCAGTTTGAAGGAATTAAGTGCTCTCTGTTAAGGCTCTCCATTTTAATATGCGATTTTTCTTTCAGACGTACACCTATCATCAATTTGGCAATCATATATATATCAGGGTGATTCGAAAAAAAAAAAAAAAAGAAAAAAAAATATATATATATATATATATTTTTGAAACGCATGAGGTGAAAAAAGTTGATACACATCTTGATAAGAAAAACTGTAAAAAAAATTTTGAAAAAAAAAACAAAAAAAATCTTTCGATCGCGCATTCACCTCAAAGTATGAAAAAAATACAAAAAATAACTATTTTTCTTACATTTTTTAATATTTCTAAACGATATATATTTGAAAGGCAATAGTTTGCAATGTGTAGTGAAAGAGTGGACTAACACAGAAAAACATTATTTTTTGTATTTTAAAAACATCTATTAATAATTAAAAATACTCAAAAGTAAAATTTTTTGTAAGAAATAAAGATTTTTCTGTAAAATGGGTACTAATGTTATTTCTTACATTTTTTTTTTAATATGCTATAATTTATTTGGTTAACTTTTTTCTCGAACTTTCTATCCCAGTGATACACTTTGAAGAAAACTTTTGTAGAAAAGTCGGGCATTATGGATCTTTTTTAAAAGAAGTTTTGTTCTAATGTCTTTTGCTTCAGCACCAACCATTTTTTGTCTTGTCTGTCAACATAAGCATTCCACAGCTTGTAAGTGACAAGGAAACGAGTTGAAGTCTGATTTCAATGTCCCTAGTAGCACAGATACGCTGGCCATTTTCGCCAGACGTATAAAAATATAGAAGAGGTTTCAATACGCCGATGTGCAATTTCAAACTTGGGAAATTGTATTTACGAAAAACAAAACTATGTGTTGGTTTTGACTTGTTTGTTGAAAAATCGTCTATTTTGGAACTAGGCTCGGTCAGACTAGCCAATCCTCCAGTCTTCCCCTGTTTCCTCCAACACAGCTGTGCTACCACGGAAACACCAGTCTTTACTAACTAATTTTCGTTTGTTACTTTCCTTAACAAAGGAGGAGTCCTATTACAACCATTTCAATTAATTATGTCCACGTAATCAGTGGCAATAAAGTTAAGTTTAGTTGTCTTGAAATGTCTGATAGTCTTTCTCTAGGAAAGTTCTCGAAATTTCAGAAAACCGACGCCTCATTTCTCTTACATCTCTCCTTCCGTACAAAACCATTGCCGAAATCAAATTTTTTGGGTAAAGGAAAGAAGCATTTCGTACAATTACTGAGTTTAAAACTGACAGTAAATATTCAGGGAGATATCGAGACAATCGAATTAGGTCCTTCGGAAAATTAACTATTTTTTGCAATTCGAAATCAATGTGGCATGTAACAGCTTAAAATAAAGAATACTGCTTGCTTGAGTTCATCCAATGGTTTACATTCACTCGCATACACTCTAAGTACTCTGCTTTCTGTTGTTAGCCATCTGGAGTGTGAAAGGGGATTGGGTTTGCGAGCTGCAAAGTCATAGGCCAGATATAATCGCTGCAAAAATATCAAGTAGATATAATTGATATGTGCTCAGTACTTTCATCTCAGCTTGAAGAATTGAACATTCAACCAGTAAAAAATCGGTCGAGGGAAATTTTTCACAGTTCTTCAATTTTTATCTCACTGAAAGATGTTGTCCTGCTGTAGTACTATCTAAGTATTTAAATAGGCGTCAGAATGGTAGTTCATAGGAGTATATTAAACATATATCCCAAATTAGTGGTCTCCCAAAGTGCAATTTGATCTGTCAGATTATTTCCAGCCAGTATTCATGGCAGTCCCAATCACAGACACGTGCGTTATGATCCAATGAATAAGCAAGTAAGTTTATGAGCTACAAAGAAAGAGAAGGCACCACGAGAAAGGCCACCCATATTGAAAACCGCCAAAACACAGTTTTTATCAATGTTTCAAAGGTTATGCGCTAACGACTAATATTAAATAATTACTAATTAGTTTTTTTCCCCCAAGTTCTATCTACTTCATTTTTCATTCCACACAATACAAATTAATGTAGTGATTGGTGTATTCTACAGATTGATGGAAAAAAAGGTATTTTTTATATTTATTCAAAACTTTGAAGAGAATGATTGAAGTAAATAAAATAATTTTAACAAAAATATGTAAAAAATAACGTTAGTATCCATTTTATAGAATTTTTTTTTTTTTTTTTTTTTTTTTTTTGACAACAAAATATATTTTTGATTATTTTTAATACTTAATATATGTTATAAAAAAGCGTAGAAGAGTTTTTCTTTGTGTTATACCACCCTTTCAATACTCATTGCAAATATTGCTTTTCAAATAAATAACGTTTTGAAATTTTAAAAAATTTAGGAAAAATAGTTATTTTTTGTATTTTTTCCAAACTTTGAGGTGAATGCCCGATCTGAAGATATTATTATTTTTTTTTTTCCCAATTTTTTTTTATCAGTTTTTCTTATCAAGATGTGTATCAACTTTTTTCACCTCACGGTTGTTAAAAATAATTTTTGTTTTTCAAACCCACCATATATATATATATATATAACTAAGTTGTCTGTACGTCTGAACCTTATACAAATCCACATTTTTGCAGCTAGAGGTACGAAATTTGGTAGATAGAAGCTTTAGTACATGGAGATTGTAAAGAACAACTTTTAAATTCGATTAAAAGTTGCTTTCATTACAATTTAATGACATTAAAAAAAAATTCTTAGAATGGCAACGATATTTTTGTATTACATCAGAATAAAACCAAAAGTTATTTTAATGTGTCCCCCTTATTTTTCTGATTATTTTTATGTATTACAATCGTCTGTCTGATTAGTGATTCTAATATTATTCTAATTTTCCATATATTTTACTGTCAACAGGACGCTTTGCGCATGCGCCAATTTACAACGTAATGCTACGTCCATCCTATAAAAACTCATCCGCCATGTTGTGAAGTCATTGTCGCAAATTCCGACTAATTTTCACTACTTCTGTGTCGTAGTCTGTTATGTCAAGATCAAGATCAGACTCAATTAAGAAAATAATTAACGAGTTTAATATTCGACATTTCTATTAATCCAACCCTCACAAAGGCAACTAAAAAATGGCTTATTCTAAAACAGTTAAAAAAGAACAACAGAACAATTAATCATTGTTGCCATTTAAAGTAAACTAAAAACTGAAATTATACAAATTTATATTCATTGTAAAAATGACGTCACACCTTAAAGTTCTTGGGTATAATTAAAATAAAAATAAGTTTACATATTCGTTTATTTCCGACAGTCATATTTCGCAGACGTAACACGATATTGTAAACATAAAGGCTAAGATTATTGAAATTCACCGAAAACTTTTAAATTATTTCGACATTTGTTAAATTTTTCTTCTTATTCCCATGCAAATATTTATTTATTTCCTTTAGTATTTAACCCAGAATATCAAAATTCTTTCTTTTGATTGTTTTCATTTGTATAGCGTTTTTTTCTGTGTATCAAGTTCCATATTATTTAATCTAGATTTAAATATATTGTGTGTATTATACATGTTTTATAATTTTCCACCAGACTATATTACAATTTACACCAGAAGCGTAGTATTTCATTTTCGATTTTATTTCTTTGATACTGTCGTGATTATGAAGTAGGTAAGTTTTTTTTTTCTGTGTACTAAAAATTTTAAAGAATACAAAATTTGTTTGGTACAGATGTAGTATAAGAAATTTTTTGGCGTGATTTCATTTGGTGTTTTTGTACATATAAATGATGTTTCTAGCAAACTTTTTTTTTTTTCTTCAGTTAATTTGATTATATTACTATTGTAGGCGAGTATCAGATAAAAATCACCAAGTTACTGACCTAACTAATCCAAACTAACAACCTTCAAATAATTTATCCTTCCTATATTTAGAATTGGCGATATATTTACGCGTCATTTAAACGAGTAAACGTTTAGGCTTGAGTAAAACTGGTTACCGCCTAACAGAAGAGAACCCTTAAAAACTTACATTTTAACGAAATTTTATGATTATTAGTATTTTAATTTTTTTTTAGTTAACTTGTTTTTGATTTTTGCGATTTTTCGGATCGTTAAATGAAAAAAGTTGCCTACATCTGTTCTACTTTTTCTCTTAAATGTAAACTTTCATGTCTTTCAACGGGTCCCCAGCAGCGCGGGGCCACACGGCTAGTATATATATATATATATATATATATATATATATATATATATATATATATATAATAAAAAAAATAGTCGCCAATTTCTAGTTTTTATTAGTAATTTTAATCTCTTACATACAGACGGATATGCAATTTTAATAATAGATTGCTAACAAAGTTCAGTTTAGATGCTAAAAGAAAATATATCTTAGGTTCTTTTTTATAAAGTAGCCTGACATTGGTTTTTACACTTGCGTGGGGTCAATAAGACTAGTAGGAACTAAACTCAGCAATCGTGTAAAATTAAATATTATATTTTCACTAATGTTTTTATTTTGCAATTTGGATAAATCAGCCTTTTAAGGGAGAAATTTGAAAGAAAAAAAAAAGTTTGAAACTGAAATGTACAATACATTTTTCGCATACTGCGAAAAACTGTACTTAACCCACATAAAATTTTGAGCAACCAATATTTACCAATATTATATAACCAATATTATAACTTAAAGAAGTAATTCCTCACCATCATTAAAGGAAAATCGTTTTCCTTTTAGCTTTGGATTCTTTTATTAAATAGTATGTTCAATTACTTTACAAAAGAAATGAACATATACATATTTTTGACAATCCATATTTTTCTTTATACAGGTGTTGGAAATATAGTTGGTTATGTTGGACAACAAAGTAAGTTAACTTGCATATCCATTACTTATTTACTATTTAGCAGAAATCCACATTACCAAATATTACTTTAGGCATATGAAATCCATTATAAACAATTCCAAAAGCCACTAATTTTTGTTTTTCCAAGTGCTAGAGTTACCCGAAAGAGTTTTATACATTATTCCATTAAAACGCAGACAAATTTACCTAACATAAGTTGGGGAGAATAACTTTTCTCGTCCGTTCAGGTCTCAGTAATCGGAATTTACCAGAACTGTTCATGCTCCCCATTGCCAAATCTTGGTTTGGATGTACCACAGTTTTCTCAATGACAAACTCATTAATTTAAATCCCATATTTGATCTCATACAACTAATTGACTCTTACTAAATCAGCAGAGATTAAAAAGTGACTGTAATTAATTTTAGCACACTAAAAAAAAATACGATAGATCCCAAGGTTCCATTATAAGACCCACACTCTAATTGTACTTTAACTCAGAAATAATCACCAATTAAACTCCAACATTCTAACTTTATTTACGTTGATAGTATATTAAAAATCGTAAAACAAAAATTGTATTTTCAAAAGCCTTACAAATAATTGTCGCATCAACGAAGTAGTAATAATCATTTTGTATACATGATTGCCAATATATCACAGACTTAAGTCATATACAATACTCAACTGCTAACTTAGCATTCTAAAAGTTTTTAATTCTAAGATTTTACAATATGCATGCTTATGCAGACCAATGTATTTCAAGATTTAAATCAATTAATATTTATTAAGGAAGTGGTGTTTACCAGAAATATTTTTTTTTGTGAATGGTTCTTATTTCTAACTATTGAATTTTGTTTTGTTATTTAATGAATTTTGTTTTGTTATTTAATGAATCTTAAAGTTACAGATAACTTAATATATATTTTAGAAATAATTTGTTATTTGTTTTTCTGTATGTCTTTAATAAAATTCAAATAATTTGTTTAAATTATGTAACACAGATTTGTTTAGAACTTAAAATTCAAATGATTTGCTTAGGTTATGTAACACAGATTTTTTTTTTTTAAGAACACTTACGCATTTTGTAGTTTATAGTTTTCTGACCACTTTATGTAATTATGAAAAATGTAAAAAGTTTTTAACACTAAAATGAATTTCAATTTAAATTAAAATATTTAATTTTACAGTTCCAGTTGCTTCAAAAATGAATACTGGTAAGAAACAAAATGCATTTGTTTAATTATAATTTACAAGATTGTTATACAAGTACAAATAAATACCAATACAAATATTAAGGCCCAACACTTTTGGTCTAGTAAATATATATCCACGTATATAGAAATAGAAAAACAATAGTTACAGCATCAGACATACAATATATAATAATTACAGGATAATACATACAATATACTTAGTATGCTGACGCTTATTATGCATACGCTTAGTAGGCTTTTAGTACGCAATGATAATATTTGTTTATATTTATTATTTGTTAGTTTTTTTTTTATTTTTTTTTTTCTTCTTCTTTCTTTTCATTTTACGATGGTGAAAAAGACAAACATTTTTTGCAATTTCTATTTTATTAAAATTACAAACCATAGCAATCAATCAAATTGAAATAAACGAATATCATATTCAATAAAGACTTACAATTTAGTTAAATTCAACTAATCATCGTCAAGTTACAACGATAATTGTCTGTTTACGAAACTTTTATAACTTTTGGGTCCTATACAGTTATTTCCAGTGGAGTATGTACCAACGTATGCCAAAACAATGGAATTACTTGAAACCAATCACAAAAGAATACAAAAATAAATACTTTAAGAAGGAATAACCCAAAAGCTAGGGTATTTTTTTACATGCTTCCTTCATCCACTTATTCCTTCAAGTGATTATTTTAAAATAAATAGCATATTTGTTTAAGTATTATTATGGTTGGTATGGTCATTTGCACATCTGATACAACGCAAGAGGACGCTGTTTGTAATCAGCTTTTAATATTTTCATTGTGCGATGCAAGTCACAATTTCGAACGCCTGCATTAAATTATTTTGAAAGAATAATTTTGTATAAACTCCTTTATTTAATAAATTTTAAATATACGATTTGTTTTGTGGCCTAATTTTTCGGGAGCAATTTTAATCCAATTAAAACACCTTACACCCTTGTGCACCCTGTATAAGGCACACACGTATTATGCGCTATTGTTTTTTATTGTATAAGGAGTTCAAAATACTCGACATGTGGCTTTGTTACTAGCACTATGCCAAAGTAGTTATTAAATTAAAAAAATTAAAACCCTCAATTATCTATTGATTAATCATAGCTTTTGATAGATTATGCTTCATATCAAGAACCCATTAGCAACCACTTTTTACTGTTTTCTTAGTTATTATTGTTTTCAAGATCTTTGTTCTTAAGTGCATGAATTTTTAATTTGTAATCTATAAAATTTGAAATTAACCGGAAAATGGGTGTAATTAATAAAAAAAGTTTTTAAAAAATTAAAAAAAATTGCGTATTGATGTATTATTACAAAAAAAGCTACTTTTTTTCTTGCACAAAGTTATTAGTATATGTAAAAATATCAATATTATTCATTACTCTTAACTTATTTCCACCTGAAGAAAATTTTTTCTTTATGTTTTTATCCCTCCAAAAAACACTTCAGAAGAAAAATCATCAACCTCAAAAACACAAAAAACTTTCTTGCAATAAAAAAATCATAAACATGATGAACATATTCAGCCACAAACACAGTGATATAAAAAATGGCCAACCTCTGATTACAACTCTCGGTTGTGACTAGCTTAAGAATGTATGCTTACTTAATTTATTTTTAAAATTTAAGTTCCGCTCCCATAAAAATTTACGCTGCTTGAGGTTGGCGCCCGTCATAGGAATATTAACAATGCTTGTGTTTAAACTAATTTATGACTGCACGAATATTGGAGGAGATATGATTTCATTTGGATGGGTAGGAAATACTAAGTAGTGTAAATCTTCTTGTTCATGTAGATGTAATTTTAAAAATAGTATAGAGAAACTGTGCTCAAACGCTAGCATTTGAATCTTTATTAAGAATTTTTTAAGAAACTGAAGTGTTTGTGGTACGCTTTTATTTGGTTGATACATGCATTTTGGAAAGTTGTATTGTGTGGGGAGATGAGGAGGGTTGAAGGTTAGTGTTTGAGACGGGCGCCAACCTCAAGCAGCGTAAATTTTTATGGGAGCGGAGCTTAAATTTTAAAAATAAACTAAGTAAGCATACATTCTTAAGCGAGTCACAACAGAGAGTTGTAATCAGAGGTTGGCCATTTTTTATATCACTGTGTTTGTGGCTGAATATGTTCATCACGTTTATGATTTTTTTATTGCAAGAAAGTTTTTTGTGTTTTTGAGGTTGATGGTTTTCTACTTTTCAAAAGTGCTTTTTGGGGTTATATCAGAACTTTTGTTTAAACACTGGCGACTTCTATTTATTGAATTTTTCCGTTTCATTGTTTTTCTCTTTATCACCTATGGTACACCTGGTACCAGAAATATTCATAATTCTTCAAACTAAGTTCGATGATACCTTGCATGAAATAATTATCTTTAAAATTGATAAACCGGAAGTGGTACCAATAGCATACCTGGTACTTTAAGCATTCGTAATTCGTCAAAACTAAGCCCAACATGCCATATTTATCTTGGAAATCGATAAACCGAAAGTGGTACTACCTATGCTATACCTGGAACCTTAAACATTTATAATTTTTCAAGACAAGCCCAACGACACACAACATGCCGTATTTATCTTTAAAATTGATAAACCAGAAGTAGTACCACCTATGGTACACCTGGTACCATGAATATTCATAATTCTTCAAGTTGAGTTCAATGATATCTTACATGCCAAAATCTTCTTAAAAATTGACAAATTGGTTGATTGCGGACGGCAGTAACCATCAATATCGACCACGAACGAGTAATAGAAACTTGTGTATGACAACTCAACCCCAAGACTTAATGAAATACGTTGCCATCGACAAAGAGCCTGTCTGCCAAGTTTCAGCTCGATTGGTTAGTTTGTACTCACAACGACCTATTTTAGTGCATAATAACAACTAATCAGTCCGAGACCCACAGCTTAACGTGGATTCCGAATCACAACAAACATCCACACCTAACCCAGGAATCAAATCCGGCACCTTTAACATACAAGGCCAGAGCGTTCATCCCATTGAAAATTTATTCTAATAAATTGTTACAAATAAATATTACTAGTTTTGTACAGTCTAATTATTGCAATTTTTTTATTTTTTTTTATTTTTTTTTATACCAAGTATTATTTTGGTTCACATAATAACCCATTGATATTTGACAAAATTTAAAACATTGTCTTAATAACAATTTTAAAATTCACTATGAAAATTTAATTTTGATGATATATGATTCTACGATTTCATTTTTCAACGGAAAGTAAACAAAATTAATACATCTTTAAAAACGAATGACATTTTTGCAAATTCCATTAGCCAATCGCAATGCGTGTTTCATTTAGTCCCTCTGTAATGAATTGACTGTGATGTCAGCTCACATAACCTCCACATTTATACTTTGTATTCAGCCCATAGTATCTTGCAACAAAATGCGATTGTTTTCAATTTTCAATGGACAATTCCTGAAATTAAAATGTTTTTGAAAGTTAACTTTCTCTAAATAGTCATACAGTTCAAATAATATATGCAACTTAAAGAACAAATATTTCTCTTTAATTCTGTCTCTTCAAAAATTAAATTATTTCAATTTTAAAGATGTTATAAGCCATATAATTATAGTCCGACTCGTTCTGCCTATACTTTAATTTACGTTCATTCTCACTTAAGCCTAACATGTCGGAAAAACTAACTTCAAAATGATGGCAAACCTGTTTGGCAACTTTTGGCATACATATCTGAACCTCAATTACAAGCTGATCGCCTTTATTTGTGGACAAGTTATGAAATGAAAAAAAGTGGTTTTAAATTAATTAAAAATAGAAAAAATTATTTAATGACGTTCAAACCAGCGTAGGATTTTAAGTTGAAACATTCCGCATCCTGTAATTCAATCCGTTTGAAGATCTATAGCTTAGCTAGGGCTGGACGTTTGTCTAAATTTTTACATCAAAATCGGGCTAAAACTCGTTTTTTTTTATTTCGTTTTGGAAATTTCAATATTTTTTTTTCGTTGTCTTTTATCTTAGGTACTTAATTTTTTTTTCTTTAAAAGGTATCACCGAGACGAATCTGTGGTATTTTTTGTATAATTATGTGAAGTTCCGTAAGCAAGCTAGAAAATAGTCAATTTCGACTTTTTCGCCGGAAGTTGTGCAGAGGATAGATACTTACTGTCGTTTCTGCCTGTTTAAGGTTGGCGGCGAAACGACCGTTTCGTCTGATTACTTTTTATATAAATAATTGTAATTCCCAACATCCATGAAATTGTACTCAGCCAACAGCGCCACCTACAATAAAAATTTTTCACAGATAAATGCATAAACTGTCAAAGATTTTAGTTGAGTTCAGAATCGATGAAATAGTTTTGGTAAAAAAAACAAAAAAAAAAAACACTATGGTAAGGTTGATACATAAAGAGATATGAGGCTTTAAATATACGATGTAGATCTGCATTGCTATGCATTTAAGGATTAAGGGGGGTCTAGGACTTAAAATTTCAAAAATTCGCATTTTTTTTTTTTTTTTTATTATTATTATTGTAAAAAATAATAAAATATTTTTGAATAAAGTGACATAACATTTTTGTTTTTATCAATATTAGAACTTGGAAATATTTAAGTTTTTGTGACCTGACAAATGTATCTCGGACATGCTAATATGAAACTTTGAAACAGTTTTTGTGGGTGAAGGCCTTTTGACCCTTTTTCGACTTTAAAAGGATATAACTAAAAATTACTTGTTTTAAATATATGAACCATTCCATAATTAATTTTCATATATATTTCTGTAATCTGTCTTCAGGAATTGTGTATCTTGATTTAACCTATTTTTTTTTTTAAAGTTTATGGAACTTAGCATACTATGGGTTTTATATAGTTCTTGCACATAATATTTAAAAAAAAATGTTTTTCCAAATATATTATTGAAAAATTATGAACACAATTTATGATATGAATTATAAGAAGAAATTTTATGCAAAATTGAAGTGATTATATTTTTCTTTTTTTAATTTAGCAAATTTAGGAAATGTCAAAATTTTTACTTTTTTAATTAAAAAAAAAAAATAATAATTGGAAAATTTAAAACATTTTTTTGATTTTCAAAGCATAATACAGTAATGCATAAAACATTTCAGAAAAAAAGAATTCTAAAATTGAAAATTTTAGAATTTTGAGTCCTGACCCCCCCCCCCCCACCACTGTGTAATTAAACTTTTTTCTTACAGCTGCAGAACTAGCAGCGCTACAATTGCAAAGAGCCTCGATTCGACGTAAAGCTAATTTCCTCAAAAAATGTAAGTATGTAATGGTGTTGGGAGATCGAATGATGAAAATTGCTAGTATGCCTAGTAGAAAATATACTTAAGATACTTGAAAAATGGGCACAAATATGTAGGTGCCTTGTTCATCAATATAAAACCATGAAGAAATCAACTGATTTTGGTCCCATATTTAAAATACGGTTAATTACATGGGATAGTACCGATATTGGTGGAAATTTTACCAAAAGAGCGACCACTTCATGTATCTCGATCGCTCAATTTAAACTGAATATTTTCAGATTGGTAATTTTGTCATGTTTTAAAGTAGTAAAATAAGTGTGAAACTGATTGAAATACAGTTTCGAAAAGAGTTATTACTTATGGCAAAACAAGTATACGCTAAGGTTTGAGAGTTATTGCAGCGATCCTAGTGGCGATTTTCGGAAACTCTTTGTTATTTATTAAAAAGCCATATAGAGAGGGAACAAAAAGATTCCAATATTTTGCAACATTTTTGATTTATAATGAAATTATATCTTACATGTTAAATGACTTTTTAAAAATCCCTGAATATGTAGAAGAAAATCCAGAAAATTTCAAATGGGAAATTAAATTTGATGTTGAACATGAGGTTGTAGTTCGTTTGAGAGTGAACACGTGTATCAAACATCGATATAGATAAACAACTGGATAGAATGCTTAACGCTGGGAAAATGAAGCCGTTGCCAGATGCAATTGGTGGGATAAAAATACGGATTGCCAAGGATTGAAAATAAAATTTTGGGTTGTACACAGCAGAAATGTCAATAGTAGACCTTAATTAGTAATAATGTGCAAAAAATATATACTCTAACACTTTACAAGGTTTTACGCATTCCCATCCAACTATTAAAGTGAACTGTGATTGGTTAAGCTTCAAACCAGCTTCGCAATCCCCGGCGCGTTTTTATCTTTTCATTGACAATGGAGCAGTCTATCCAGTTGTTTATCTATATCGATGGTATCAATGCCATTGGTGGGTACGTTGAGCTCATTTAACTTTAATTTTCTCAGCAAAAAAAGAATAAAATCCCCCCCCCCCAAAAAAAAAAAACTTGCTTTGCTCAGAAGTCCTCTTCCTGACATCTAACAAAGGATTTGTCCATTATTGTGCGGAATATTGGTTATCAAAACATGCAGATGTCAGGGCTTGTATATATACATGTTTTCCGAGCATATGGAAAGTCAGGAAATGTCATGGAAAGTCATGAATTTGGACCTTGGGCAAATTTTATGATGGAAAGTCATGATTTTAAGCAAGAAAATGGCCATAAGTCACGAAAAAACAGTGAATTTCATGGATTTCTACACATTTTAAGTAAAATCACTTAACTGTGACGTCATGAACGCCATGATAGCTATTCAGATAATCGAAATCACATCTATGTTTTTATTAAGGTTTTGAAGGAACCCAACGGTCACAATTGAAAACCGCGACCAATGAAAACATTCTGATTTCCAAATTTGTGACATGACACTAGTAAGGTCTCATAGGTGAAAAAACAAAACAAAATTAATGACAAGAGAACTGAAATGAGCAGTTTTGATAAGCTTGAGTTTACATTTTTTTTTCTCGTCTTTCTTCTGTTTTGCATTGTTGTTATCTCAAACATTTCATTTTTGATGATATAATTTATGATTTTTGATTTATTCTTTCTTCAAATATGTCTTTATTATTAAAGATTGATTAGCTTTTTTAACACTGAAATTTCAAAGAATGAACAAATATTTTTCCCTTTTTCTTCTGATTTGGAAGTTACTGAAACAAAGATTTTTTACTTAATTTAAAATAAAGCTTTATAAAAATTATTTTATTACACATTGATTTACTTACTATGTTCGTGTTAGTAAAATTCATATAGGTTATTCTTATTCTTATTGTTATTATACTTATTGTTATTGTTATTATTATTGTTGTTGTTCTCACTGTTGTTGTTATTATTGTTATTGTTGTTATTTTTATTTATTATTATTATTATTATTATTATTGTTGTTGTTGTTGTTATTATTATTATTATTATTATTATTACTACTATTATTTCTTCTTGAGTAGTGCAAAATTATTTCCTTCAGTCCTGGAAAATCATGAAAAGTCATGGATTTGTGACATTTTATTTTGACAGAAACCTTGTAATATAAATATATATTTACCGCTAGATGCATCATTTTAAACCATTTAACTAAATTGAGGGCACTATACTTTTGTAACTGACTAGTCTTTCTCTAACTCGCTTAGTTTTGGTGAAGAATCATGCCATGCTTAAAACTTAGCTTAAAAGACTGAGGATACACTGACTTAGCTTTAAAAAAATAAATGGCTGCACTATAAGAATAACATTACTGAACATGGATGTTACAAAAACAAAAGGAACACAGCAGATTTTTGAGGATTGGACAGCTTTTTCACAAATAATATAAAACTATGCACATCCAACAACAACAAAATGGTTGACTTGAGCTTTACTTCAACTCTGGTAAAGAAGACTGTACTGCTATGTAGTAGAAATTTAATCAAGTTAAAGATATTCCATGGAGGCTACATCAGCACTCCAGCACTCCACTCACTTATGTGCTTAAAATAAAGTGGTAAAATAAATAAAATTATAACTCTTTGTGATTAATTGATTATTTATATAATAAACAAATATTTAATCCAGATTTTTTTACAAATATTTTATTAATCAGGTTTTTGTCTTCAGTTAACTCTAAAAAAACAGGGTTTGGGACATTCCATGGAGGTTACATTTCCCACAGTTTGGATTTAAAAAAATAAATAAATACATATTTAAAATAAAGACTGAAAACATTAAATGCAATTTTTTTTTCTACTTAATACCAATTTCCTTACCTAAAGGGATAAATAATAAGCCAGTAAAAGCACAGAGACTGAAATTTTCCTTTAAGGGGGTCCGGCACATGAAAAATTTTCAGATTATGGATTTCGAGTTTATTACTGTTTATTAAAATATAAATTTATGTCTTTAAAATGGTGCCACATCTGTAATTATATCTTATTTCAAAGTATTTTTAATAGTTTTTTGAAGTAAACAAAATGTAGGTATTTAATGCAGGTTTCATAACTTCAAAGCCGAATTTCTCGAAATGCCATTTTTTCATGTTTGGGGGCACATAGCTCAAAATCTATATGACATAAATGCTTGAAATTTTTTTGACATGTTTCTCTAATGTATTTAAGTACTTTAACACGAGGAATTATTGATAAGTAGCATACTTTTTTTATAAAAAAATAATCAGTCTAAAATTTTATAATTTTTCTTAAATGTATTTTTAGAAAATCATAATTATTTTAATTCTTAAAAAATAACAAAAATCTCGTGTTAAAGTATTCAAAAGTATCCATATATTATACTGCGAAAGTTTCATAATGATTGAAGAATCGGTTATTAAATTAGATGCCCCCAAAGTTGTTGAATTTAACATGGGCTCCTATGGAGGTGCCGGACCCCCTTAATTTCAGAATCGCCCATTTGGTCGATACATATTCCGGAATTATAGCTTTATCTGTTCAGACACTACTATATTTCCAGTCCGTGTTTTCCAAACTTAATTTGTAGTTGGATGATAAGTAAGAATAATAATCTCAATGATAAATAATACAGATTCTTATTTTTTTTTCAGATAAAATCAATAAATGTAAGTAAATCTTAAGTTTTTTAATTTATTTTTTAAGCTTCTACTCTACAATGTAGTGCAAAGCTAATGCATAGGAACTGTAAATCTGTTTATTTAAGGTCAACATTTCGATGCAACCTATGAAACCTATACTACTATGTCAAATGAAAGTTCTTATCAAGACGAATACCCTTAACCAAATTCAATCGTAATTTACAACAAGAAGTATTCAAAACCCACGAACAGAATTATTTTTCATTATGTTAAGCCTAAACTACAAAGACTACTTACATACATGTGTCGTATCAGTTTGAGAATTTAGATAAAATTCGTATTTTTAATTGAATTAATCGTAATTTGCTACTGGAAGTATGTACATTCATATCTTAGAAAGGGATAGAAATAACGGAATTCTAACAAGAAATTAAGGGGACTTGACAGTCAAGGACAAAATTCAAAAGTTGTATTTTAATCCAACTTCAATGTCTTACAAATTATTTATTTCTCAATGAATTTACAAACTTTTTTCACTTAAAGTGTTGTTAGATATTTATAAACATAGTAATTGTGCAAAGAATTAATATTTTGTGTTTAGAAGCTTTTTTATTTTTAAATTATCTCAAAATAGTGATTTTTAACACCTTGGATTTTTAACACCCAGACAAAATAGCTTATAAATATTTTTTTAAAGATTAATACAACTAAGTTAACATTTCGATTAGCGATGATAACCTATTTTTAGAGAATATTTCTTTTAACATTTATGAAAAGAAATTATATGTTTTGTAGGAACTAGAAGAAATTTTTTTTCCATAAAATTCACATTAAAAAAATATACACATATTTAAAATAAAAATTTTAGGTTATCAATATGGAACTCACCTTTATTTAATATTCAACTCAAAAATTAAATCGAAACATAGAATAGATTTTTTTAAAAGTGTACCTAAGTGTTAAAATCGCTGTTTTGATTTAATTGTAAAAAAATTCTTACAAACTAAAAATATCAATTTTTTTATTATTATTTTTGCTTTAGTATTATATTTGCAAATATCGAACTGCATATTCTGTGAAAAAAGTTAGTAAATACGTTAAGAAATAAATAATTTATAGGACATTGAAATTAGATGTAAATTCGACTTTTAGCTTGTGTCGGTGACTGTCAAATCCCTTAACGTGGTATCATTTCTTCCCACAAGTTTTTCGAAACACTTTAATTTGGTGAGATTACAGCTGATGAAGCTCACGGAAGATACAGGGTCACCCCCAAAAAAGACTTACATATTTGAAAAATGAATTAAATAACCGGACCCTCCCCCCCCCCCCCCGCGGAAGGCGGGTATGCTGCGTAAAACCATCGTAATAGGATCAGAAACTTCCTTGCATTTTCGTCTTCAGTGGGAGAAATCCCTGAAAATTCCTACTTTGCAACCCAGCAATCAATGTGAGACTTCCTTCCTCAATCGTAGGATGATCTACAGCTAATCGTTTGCATTAAGTGCGTGTATACGTATATTAAGGTTTTTTGATACAAACTATTACTGATACACAAACCGCTAATTTGAATCTGTCTCCATTATTTAAGTATAATTGTTTGAATTTTGTTATGTTTTATTTTAGTCTGGAAAACTGCTTGGAAAGCACCTCGATGGGGTAAGATAACAACTATTATATTAGTTATTAAAATAAGTTTTATTTCCCATTACCAGTACAATTTTAGCACACATAATTTTTCGATAAAAAGTTTTTGTTTTGTTTTATGAAAACATTAAATCCTTAAATGTTAAGAAGTTGGGGAGGATGATCTAATTCATCCTCTCAGTTATATCACTTGGAATACACATATATGGATTTAAGTGTAACGATATTAAGCGCATTACACTTAAACATTACGAGAATTGTTTTTGTACACAGTCAGCGTTGAAAGTGATTGTATGCCGGCAAATCTCTAAAATTTAACAGCAATATTCTCTTAGTAAATTGAAAAGAATTGAGGATTAGAAATAGAAAACCACCTATGTCCAAAAAAGAAAAATGTTCAGGAGAGCTGAAAAATGAAAAACATTCGCATTGGTACTTAAGGCAATGTCTAAGTACCAGATTGAATTTGAACCCTTTCTACTGGAGTTCCTATTTTGGGAGTTCCCCAGTTTGTTTAGCTTGTTCTTTAGGGCATTTTTCCTTAAAAAAAAAAAAAAAAAAATCGATTTTTTTTTGTTACTTATGTCGTTTTCCATTTCTAGTCTTCAATTTTTTTAATGCTAAACTCTTTGATATATAAAAAAAATTTAAATTTTAAACGTTTTACAAAAAATGTTTGAATTATACGGAGTGCCCAGCGGGAAAGATAGCCAACGTTTTTTTATTGTCAAACGTAATTCTGAAAGACCGATGCAAAATGTATCTCTTGAAAATAAACTGGGGTCCACCTTTACGTGTTTGAATTATACGGGGTGCCCAGCGGGAAAGATAGTCAACGTTTTTTTATTGTCAAACGTAATTCCGTAATTCTGAAAGACCGATGCAAAATGTATCTCTTGAAAATAAACTGGGGTCCACCTTTACGTGTTTGAATTATACGGGGTGCCCAGCGGGAAAGATAGTCAACGTTTTTTTATTGTCAAACGTAATTCTGAAAGACCGATGCAAAATTTATCTCTTGAAAATAAACTGGGGTCCACCTTTACGTGTTTGAATTATACGGAGTGCCCAGCGGGAAAGATAGCCAACGTTTTTTTATTGTTAAACGTAATTCTGAAAGACCGATGCCAAATTTATCTCTTGAAAATAAACTGGGGTCCACCTTTACGTGTTTGAATTATACGGGGTGCCCAGCGGGAAAGATAGCCAACGTTTTTTTATTGTCAAACGTAATTCTGAAAGATCGGTGCCAAATTTATGTCTTGAAAACAAACTGGGGTTCTCTTTTACGCTGACCATCCTATATTTAAACTGTTTCATTGAATAGGAAGAATAATGCACCATTTCACTGAAATTACTCACAACATCTGCAAACATTATCAAGTTAAAATTAATTCAGCAATTAAGTATTTGATGCACCAACCACAAATCATTGCTACTATACTAAACTCCAACTTAACTTGACATCACTAGACGATAGATCTTCACCGTGCTCATAGGCATTTAATCCATTTTAGAGGAGTGAATACATAATGCTCGCCAAACCTTATAGCATTTTGTTCTCTACAGGGTTGGGGTTTGGCGAGGATTATGCTTTCACGCCGCCAAAATGGATAAAATGCCTATGAGCACGGGGAAGATCTACCGTCTAGTGATGTCAAGTTAAGTTGGAGTTTAGTATAGTTTTGTTTTGGTTTAAAATAAAGTGTTATATCCCCCCCCCCCCCTTCTTTCCGCCTGATGGATTCCCACAGCTTTTCAAAAACGCATTTAGAAGTGATTATTTGCTCTTAACAGTTTGATTTTTCAAAATTTCCTTCGTTTATTTTTCCTGTATGTGCGATAGATTCAAATCAAGAAACTGGAGTGGGGTATTTCAATAGTTTTAGAGTCAGTTAAATGATTACATTAATTGTATTAGTTAGATTAAAGTTATGTAATCTAATGTATTAGATTACATTAGATTAGATTAGAATAAATTTGATTAATTAGATTAATGAACTCATTTTAGTATCGTCAAGTATATTATCTCATCCGCTGTTTCTACCTGTATACATAGTTTTTTTTTATTTACTAAAACGGTCTTATACACTATCCGATGATCCTTTTACATTACATTGCAAGTTTAACAGCACATTGATGCTGTTGCACAGTTTAACCTTCAAAAATAACTGTGCTTATATTTACTTTTGATAATTATCTAAATGTTACTTATTTGAAAACATCAAGTCGAACTATGAGTAATCGCTTGCAGGGGAGTACAAAACAGTGTCAAGTTCTTTTTCAAACGCAATTCAAAAAGGAGCATTGGATTTCCTACTGAAATTATTATATACTCATGAATAAATTGTAACTGTAATTAAACAGTATATAGTTGTTTTTCAAAACTTAATTATTCAAAAGGAGTATTGGATTTCCTACTGAAATTATGCCGATCAAACGGTGTAGTGGTTAGCGTGCTAGCTTCTAGACCGCGAAATTGCGGGTTCGAGTCCCGTGTTAGGCATGGGTGTTTGTAAATGTATGTTGGCTTGTCTAAGACTATGTCGCAGAACCATATTTTCGACCGTTGAGCGGAGTGAGTCGGAATGCAGTCTTTCGAATCTGGCACACATGCAGAACTTTTACTGTAGATATTCTTTTTAAGGAAACTTCACAACCAAAAGTCGCAAAGAGATGATATCTGGTGAACGAGGAGGCCATTCTAATAGAAAATGACGCCTGATCACTCGTGCATCTGTTAAATGTTGTTTTATAGTCCGAGAGGCGACTGCAATTTTTGGACCCCATCGAACATCATCCTGAATTTTTTATAGAAATTGAAGAAAAGTGAGTAGATTACGAATCCACTGGTCTGCCTTGGCAAAAATGGCCGAAACTGATCCAAAATCGATTTGGAATGAGTTGAAGTAAAATCCGATTGCCAAATATGTTATAACTTGCCAAAGAGAGAACAAACTTTTTCGTCTGGCAACCCACTACATTTTGATTTTCAATGAAAAAAAGCCCAAACGATTTCTGATCTCTGGCTCGGAAAACTTGTATATTTTAATAGTAAGCCACATTGGCGACATCAGTTACGTCATAAGTGACGTAATATTTTTTGCCAACTTGGCTCCCTTTTAATAGATGCAAGTAGACCGTCGCCAGATATCTGAATCGTCTGCAACCTTCTTAATTGAAAATTAAGGAGTGAGGGTTACCAAATAAAAAAAAAATGCTCATTATTTGGCAAGTTATGGCGCATTTGGCAATTGGATTTAGTTCAACTTATTAAAAGTCGATTTTTGACCAGTTTCAGCCATTTTTGCCATGGCAGACCAGTGAAGTTGTAATCTACTTACTTTTCTCCAATTCCTATAAAAAATTCAGAATGATGTTCGATGGGGTCCAAAAATTGCAGTCGCCTCTCAGTCTAATATAGAAACATGTGGTAATACCTGTCTATAGAAAATTGAATTCAAAATTTCTAACCTACATTTCTCTGCATTTATAGGTTACTGGAGGTCTTGGGGACTCGGAGGAAGTAAGCATGAAATGAATATTTGATTAAATAGACATTTACGTACAAAAGAAATGAAACACGTTTTATGTTGTCTTTTTTAATTATTTTATATTAACTTCGATTTTGTGTGTATGCTTGTCGATGGGGCAGAATCTGCGAAGACCTAATTAATCATCTTGCCATCATCCAATCAGGCTGAAACTTGACATATAGGTTCGATGTCGATGACATTGTATTCTATCAAATTTTGAGGCTGTTATTCTCACTAAAAGGTCGCTTTTACGGAAAACTAATAAATCCACTTGCCGTCGGTCATTCGCTATAAAATGGATTAGAACAGACCAATGTTGAAGCTCTTTCATGCCACCAATTTTTTAATTTTTTTTTAATAAATAAATATTAAAATTATTTTAATCGAAGTTATTAAATGATATTTGGATGAGAAAGCATAAATTCACACTCATTTTTAATAAATAAATTTTTGAAACGTAGTTGGCCGTACATTTTGCTGATAGAAATGTTTTTGATATCGGCGCTGTGTTAATGAATATAAAAATTAACAATGCATTAAAAGGATTTTTTAAAAACTCTATTTTTTGGGTTATATTATTTTATGTAATTGTTGAACTTGTATTGTCTTGTTTTCAAAATAACAATAAATATTTTAATTGCAAGATACACTTATATTGTTTACAAACATGGGTGCCCCCAGGAGGGTGCACTTGCATCCCCTGGATATTGGTAATAAAATTCTTTTAAAAGGCCTAAGTTCACAAGAAATAATCAAATGTTATTTTTAAAATATTGTTCGTTGTTATGATGTGCTTTAGTAATTGCTTCTATATAAGTTTTCTTGTTTATTTTTTTTATTGTTGAATATTGCACCTTTGTTGGCTACAATATGGCGCTTGGTGGATTATTATGGAAGAAAATATTTTGAATTCAATAGCAGAAGTTATACTTTTATTTTAAGTTGCGGGCTCTGTATTGATCTCTCAATTCCCTGAAGCCGACCAAACGGTATAGTGGTTAGCGGGGTAGCTTCCAGACCACGAGGTTGCGGGTTCAAGTCCCGTGTTAGGCATGGGTGTTTGTAAATGTATGTTGGCTTGTCTAATGACGAATGTTTCGGCGCATTATAGCCCTCGTGTTGCTGACGGTGCCCAGATAATCTGAAAACAACCAACCAATTACCTGAAAGTGTTTAGCTTTTGGATTATTACCTTTCAGATACCATGAGACCTATTTTTAGAATTCGGTTGAGCAGTTTGCACTGTTTCTATGTAATGGTGAAAACCATTTTTTTTTTTATCAAGCAATTTCAAAGTATTCGCATGTGTTCCGCCAGTAGAGTGTAACTCAGTTTTGAAAACTGCGAATAAAAGTGATATGGCAAAATTAAGAAAGAAAAACAACGTTGTGTGTAATAAAGATTTACATTTGAAAAGAAAAGTTATACATAAATATTGAGGAATATTTTTGTAGTTATTACAATTAACATATTCCATAAATTACGAAATGATCTTTTAGCGCCATGGAATATGTCCTTTTTAAAATTGTACACTTTGTCAGGAGTCGAAGCCTCTCTTAGTAGGGTGTAACTCAGTTTTGAAAAATGCAAATAACAGTAAAATGGCAAAATTAAGAAAGAAAAATAACTTGGTGTGTAATAAAGATTTACATTTGAAAAGAAAAGTTATACATAAATATTGAGGAACATTTTTGTAGTTATTACAATTAACATATTCCATAAATTACGAAATGATCTTTTAGCGCCATGGAATATGTCCTTTTTAAAATTGTACGCTTCGTCAGGAGTCGAAGCCTCTCTTAGTAGAGTGTAACTCAGTTTTAAAAAATGCAAATAACAGTAAAATGGCAAAATTAAGAAAGAAAAATAACGTGGTGTGTAATAAAGATTTACATTTGAAAAGAAAAGTTATACATAAATATTGAGGAACATTTTTGTAGTTATTACAATTAACATATTCCATAAATTACGAAATGATCTTTTAGCGCCATGGAATATGTCCTTTTTAAAATTGTACGCTTCGTCAGGAGTCGAAGCCTCTCTTAGTAGAGTGTAACTCAGTTTTAAAAAATGCAAATAACAGTAAAATGGCAAAATTAAGAAAGAAAAATAACGTCGTGTGTAATAAAGATTTACATTTGAAAAGAAAAGTTATACATAAATATTGAGGAACATTTTTGTAGTTATTACAATTAACATATTCCATAAATTACGAAATGATCTTTTAGCGCCATGGAATATGTCCTTTTTAAAATTGTACGCTTCGTCAGGAGTTGAAGCCTCTCTTAGTAGAGTGTAACTCAGTTTTGAAAAATGCAAATAACAGTAAAATGGCAAAATTAAGAAAGAAAAACAACGTGGTGTGTAATACAGATTTACATTTGAAAAGAAAAGTTATACATAAATATTGAGGAACATTTTTGTAGGTATTACAATTGACATATTCTACTAATTACGAAATGATCTTTTAGAGCCATGGAATATGTCCTTTTTAAAATTGTACGCTTCGTCAGGAGTTGAAGCCCCTCTTAAAAATTTCAGACAAAGTTCATCATTAACATGATATTTTGAACCTAAATACAATTCAAAATCCAAACGGTTAGCACTTAAATCTAATTGAATAGGAAATTCTTCAATTATCAATTTTGTATTGATGATCAACTCGTTTTGATAATCCATAATGGTATCTGAATTGGTTAACGAATCATCAGATTTGCGTTTTTTACAGAAAAAAAAAAAAAGTTCTAAATATCGTTCATTTTTAAACTCACTGTCTCGATTACTTCCTATTTCATTTAATAAATGACACACTAAGATACTAAGTTAAGAAACGCATATTTTGTGCAATGCTCTAAAGTAACAATTTATTAAAAAGCAACCACACACAAAACGAATGATATCAATTTGCTTTTTTATGATTGAAATTTTGCTCGTTGAGTCAAATCTCATACATCATTTCTTTTAGGGAAACTAACTATTTTCTACTTCTTTTTTCCAAAAAAGTTATTTAACAATTATCATAAAATGATGTTGATCGAAAGAAAAAAATGTAGAAGCGAAATAGCTGAATTTTTTATTTTTTATTTTTTTTTTATTTTTTTTGTCGTCATAGTTAACAGTTTAATCATAAAAAACTATCAATTTACTAATTTTAATTTAAAAGTTAGCACGTTTAAAAAAAAAAAAAAAAAATTACTTCCAATTCGTTGAACTCAACTTTAAATATACACTGTGTTCCAAGCGTGATATCCTAAAGCTTGGCGTCCACTATCGCTGAGCAGAGCGGAGTGGATTAGAGCCAATTACAAGGCTGTCAACATCCATTGTAGCTCGAGGCTCGTGCTATAGTAGACATTGGCAGCCTTGTAATTGGCTCTAATCCACTCCGCTCTGATCTGCTCTGCTCTGCTTAGCGATAGTGGACGCCAAGCTTAACTTAAAAAAAAAGTAAAATTAATATCGATAATCACAAGATTGTACACGTCATTACTTTTAAGTGCTGTTAGTAAACATAGTGTATTTGTGTACTGGTTCTCGTGGATTTAGGGCAGCTACATCATGTAAATTAGTTTGGATGTAAAATTACCTTTTAACTGGAAATAGCAGAACATTTCAAAGAAACAACTGAATTTGTTGGCCATAACTATCTTTACTATAAAATAAAGGGAGACTTTGACCGTCTACCTACCTGAAAGAATCTCTGTACAATGTACAGTACGCAAAAAAATCCGAACGATGGCTGCATCTTCGGTTCTAATTAAAGTAGAATCTTACGGCTTGCATCAAAATGTTATATTTACGATTTTCTAAATGTCTGGTGCAAAATTTGTTTCTTAAGGGGCTGTATACTAAGTAAATTTAACTCTACATTTATAACTTTCAATATGAACCAATATTTTTTATGCTTTCATTTGATTTAGAATACTTTCTTTTACTCTAGCTACCAAATTTCAGTTAATTATGTTGAGAAACAAGTCACTTATGAGTGAAAATGTTTTGACCGATCATGACGGCATATCTCTTTAAAGTATTGGAAGAAGCAAACGCTTTGCGTACTTCAAGACTTTATCGATTACACTGTCCCTTAAAGTGAGCTTTTTTACATTTTTACAAAAATATTGAGATCCAAAAGTCAAAATGGAATGAAAAAAATTCTGGAAGTGTTTTCGATTATGATAATTGTAATGGAAGCAACAAAATTCTATTTAAAAAAAATTAAAACTTGCTTTATTAGTTAATAATTGTTTATTAATAAACTGTTTAATACAAAAGTTGGATGTTATTTATGTTTGGCCTTTAATAAACTAATCGTTTGAAACAAACATTGCTGAAATATGTTAACTATTTAAGAGTTTATGACAAAAAAATAAATTTCTTGTTAGCATTAATTAGCCATTTATTTTTTACATCATTTAAATTGCTAACCACCCCTTGGAAAATTACGAAAATTGGTACTTAGACGGGTATTTTTTTTGGGGGGGAGGGGGGGGGGGTCGTGGTGGGAATCTAAATCTAAATATGGTGTAATATTATGGGGTTGCGATTGAACTTTTTAAAGTACGGTTTAGTTTTCAAATGTAGATGACCCGTCATAATAAAATAATTATATGCAATTAATAAAGACCTTACACTATTTGCAAAGGCACTTGTCGTTTTAGATTTCGTCAATAAGAATACAAGATATAGCCTTTGTTCGTATTTATTATTTTTGCGTACTGTGTATTCTTTACAAGATTTACTCACTGTATACTTTCCGCGGAATTATGATTTAAATATGTGTGTATGGAAAGAACCATTTTAAGGAATACGTATAGGTTTCAACATTTTTTTTAATTTTCAATTTAAAAATTAGACCTTTGCACCTTGAAAAGTACATTATTTGTTAAACTGTTTCCAATATTTTTTTTTTTTTAATTTCTTCAATTTTAATAATTAATTAACATTTAATCAACTAATTACGCTAATTTCGAACGGTAATGACACAAATTCTAATTAACCCATAGATACAATTTTGGTGTTCAATAATGTGGAATACCTTGCTCTATGTTTTGACCTTATTAACAGAATTTTGCAGTGTGTATATTTTGTGATATCTTGCTTTAACTGAATCTATTAGAAAAATCTAAGTTTTTTTATACAGAATCTTATCTTTAAAATTCAGTTAAAAAAATATTTATTTACAAATCACTTAGTATTTAGGATCAAAACATTCAACAATGTATGCAGATTATATAGCAAAGAACAAATTTCAAAAAATATTATTTAAACTGGAGTTATTACTGTTTGAATGAAATGCAAAATAGAAAAAACTACAATCTGAGAATAACTTTTAAAAAAGTATTTTTTATATAAAAAACTATTATTCTAATTATTATATATTTCCTTTTTAGTATGCTCCTCCACCATAGGGTTTCCTTCTTTTGTGTTGTTTTCATTTTGCTTTTGTTTTTTACGGCCTTTGCGAGTTTTGTGATTTGAAACCTATACGTATACATTAAATATAATGTATGTTCTTACCACATTAGTTATCAAAAGTTGGTTATCTACCATTGAAAGTCTCTAAGGATTAAAGCCGACCAAACGGTATAGTGGTTAGCGTGCTAGCTTCTAGGCCGCGAGGTTGCGGGTTCGAGTCCCGTGTTATACATGGGTGTTTGTAAATGTATGTTGGCTTGTCTAATGACGGATGTTTCGGCGCATTACAGCCCTCGTGTTGCTGACGGCGCCAGATAATCTGAAAACAACCAACTAAGGATTAAAACGTTTTATGTTCAGCAGATTTGAATGACCACAGCTAAAAGGTTGATATGTTTGCATGTGACTTCGATGTAAAACTAAAAAGTGGTGATTTCAAATAACCTTATTTAGTGGTTGAAAAAGATAAAACGTTCAAAATGTGAAATATTGTAATATTCTACTTTCCATTTAAATGGTAATTTTCGTTGCAAATTAGGGGTATTCAGTTAATGGCAGCGAACAAATGTTGCAAGTTGTAGAAAACTTCAAAGAGTAAAAAGTTTAATATTTGAGAGCTTTGATCAAATTTCTATTAAGGTCCTGTAAGAATTATAAGGTAGCAAAATATATTAACAAAAAAATATAAAACTTAGTTAAACTCGAAATATTTACTATTACTCTTTTTAAAATAGAATTACAAAACATAAACACAGGTTATGAAAATATAATCAAAGTATTAAACGACAATTTAAAAATCTGATGGTACTTCATCTTGGAAATAAATATAAGGTCGAGGAGTTTTGAACGCAAATATATAGCCAATATCCTACAAATTTACCTTTTTTTTTCGATGACTTTTATTAATCGATCAGTCATCGTTGCAGCAAGTCGAGATAAAACTTATTTATAGGTATTTTCCCATGCATTCCTGATCGCATTGATGAGTTCGCATTTCTCTCGATACTGTCGCATGTCCTTATTAACAGATTGCACAAGTATTCCCCACATATTTTACATTATGTTTAAATCTGGACTGCAGAATAGCCAATCAAGCCGACGGATCTCGTTTGCTTCGAATCAAGCTTTTATTGAATGAGAAGCATGGATGCTGGCGTTATCCTTTTGAAATGTCCAATCTCCATACTGGGCATTTAGAAGAAAAGTAACTCCATAGTGGGGCATTTGAAAGCAAAGTATCACCCAGCATATCTTGATACTTTTCTGCATTCATTTTAGTATCAATTACCACAATTGATGACATGCCATTAGCAGCAAACGCTCTCCATACCATTTCTGATCCACCTCCATATTATCGCTTGAAAAGTAAGGTTTTATTTTTAATATCATGCCAGTATTTTTTTAAAGTCGTCAGGCACTTCAAAATTATGTTCTTTCTCATCCGAAAAAGCTATATCTTTCCATTTATCTCCAAACGACACGTATTTGTTAGCAAAGAAGTTAATTGTTACAAAATCAAGTCAATTGTTACAAATAAGTCAATTTGTTACAAAAGAAGACTTTACCTAAGTGCAGTTAGGCCAGTTTTTACATATGCGTCCCCTGCATGGGCTACCTGCACTCCCAAAGACATTAACAGACTACAGATCATGCAAAACAAAATTCTTAGAAACATGGTTGATGCCAGCATTTTTGTTAGAAACAATCTCATTCACAGAGACTTAAAAATTGACACTATTACCCAACATCTTGCTGAATTAAATATCTCTTTTTATAAAAAGGCTACTAAAAATAGCTCTATCATTAACGAATGTCTGGACTACGAAATACACCAAAGTGATTCTCGTAACAGACCCTATGCTGCATTTGTACTTTCTGATGCTATTATGACCAAAAGTTTCAACAAATAGCCTTTTTATCTCATATTCTGTAATTTTACTCTTACCTTTACAGAACCCCCCCCCCCCTTTTTTTTTTTTTTTTTTTTCTACATTTGATCAGCAAGTTTCTTGTTCTTTTTAGCCCCGATAGTTGGCGTTAAAATCTCTGATTTTAACGTTTTATTTGTACACAGAAGCGTTTGCTTTTGTTTATCTTATGTAAACTCTTTATTTTTCTTTCTTTTTATTTTGTGCTGTCCCGTCCGTCCCTCACTGTAACCTTTCTTGCCAATTAGATTTTTGTATTTTATGATGATTACCCTACGGGCCCACTTATGACCAGTGGCATAGTGCCTACGGGTTGTAACCACTATAAAACAGTATTAAAGTAAAGTTGTTAGCAAATTCTAATCGAGCTAATTCATGCTTCTTTGTTAAGAGTGGTCGAGGTTGTAATTTCACGAACTGTGCCCTCGGGTAGGAACTCAAAACATTATGGACAGTTCGGATGGAATATGGTAGTTCGTAAATCATGAACTATTTCAGAAGAATAATTTTTTTTTTGTCACACGCCCTTCGAAAAACAGTCGATTTTTGACACTTTGAAAGTGCACTTGGTCTTCCAGGGCGCTTGCATTTACCATGCTTTGAAGAACTTTTTAAAAAAATATTGTCTACCGTTTTAACCTACCGATAGACTTGAAAAAACTGCAACACTCATTCCACTCGCGTTTATTCCAATTATTTTCCCGCGCTCTACATTGGACAATTATTTCTGCCCCGACATCGTTGTCGGTTGGTTGGTTGTTTTCAGATTATCTGGCGCCCTCAGCAACACGAGGGCTATTATTTGCCGAAACATTCGTCATTAGACAAGCCAACATACATTTACAAACACCCATGCCTAACACGAGACTCGAACCCGCAACCTCTCGGTCTAGAAGCTAGCACGCTAACCACTATACCGTTTGGTCGGCCCTACATCGTTGTCAATAGTGCAGAGAAAGATTAAACTAAACCCTAAATGCGCTGTTAGGTTGCCTTTTATGTTTTGTGCTTTATCAGACCGCAGAAAAACTGTGTATCCCTGAAAGAAATTCGACTACCTTATACTTTTTTTTCCATCAGCAACTAAGATTAATATTTAATATGGTAATTAGTTCAATTAATTTGAATTACAGTGCATTATAATTGACAAATCGTTTGCATTTTAATTGCTTTTCCATCCGGCAAATTAGGCAAATTACATATTAGTAAAACTTATCATTTTTCCTTATCATTTTTCCAAGGGTACCATATTTAATATGGTAATTAGTTCAATTAATTTTAATTACAGTGCATTATAATTGACAAATCGTTTGCATTTTAATTGCTTTTCCATCCGGCAAATTAGGCAAATTACATATTAGTAAAACTTATCATTTTTCCAAGGGCCTTAGGCTTTTATTTGATGTTGAATAACATAAAATTATGAAGCAAATATTATTGATTTTCCTCGGGTAATTGTTTAGCCATTTGGAAGAATGGCGACGAATGCGAACCAGGAACCAATGATTGTGACAAGCTAAAAACACAGTCGCATGGCTGTTCACGTCCTGTAGAGGACCAGCAGTCATAATGTGAAATAGCCTACAAATAACCAAACAATCCAATTTAAAGACCGTTATATGAGGTTAACAGAGAAAGTTTGTTAACATATAATTTCTTAAAGTTTACCTGAAGAGCTCAGAAAAATTCTGGAACAGTATTACCATACAAGAGTGTGGTCATATGATTGAATAGTGTTTGTTTTTATGTTCACTAATCAAAACACTACACTTTTACAAAAAAAAATAAAATAATAACAGTTTTCAGAGTCGTTATTATGACAACTAGACAATGGGTTTAGATTTTGTTCATCTTCAGTTTAGTTGGTTGGTTGTATTCAGATTATCTGGCGCCGTCAGCAACACGAGGGCTATAATGGGCCGAAACATTCGTCATTAGATAAGCCAACATACATTTACAAACACCCATGCCTAACACGGGACTCGAACCTGCAACCTCGCGGTCTAGAAGCTAGCACGCTAACCACTATACCGTTTGATCAGCTCTTCAATTTAGAAACATCAGTATAATCAGAATTGAGGGACTTAGAAGCAAAGGAATCTAAGTGACTTTTCTTAACTTTTAAGAAAGTACACTATAAAGTTTCTTATTTATATTACGTTCCATGAAAACTAGCTATATTTTCATCCCAGAGGTTAGTATTTGAACAACAAATAATGTTCATACATATTTAATATAAATAAGAATCTTTAAAGTGTATTTCCTCAAAACTTCGCTTTGCTTCTTTGATCCTCAATTAACATAGGACTGTTATGGTACACGTCCTGGAAATTTTTCAACGAAGTTAGTGGTGGTTTTTAGAGTCAATTATCATCGTCGATCGACTAAATAGACCAAATAGAATGGCTAGCATGTTTCCCAGAATTTATTATGACAAAACATGCATAAAATTATCTAAAGAGTATCAGGTGAACTCTCCATATTCTAAAACTTATGAAAATAGGTCTGGCCAGGGCCTGATTTACCATTAGGCCCGGGCCTAGGGGCCCCCAAATTTTGAAAGTTTTCTGAAAATTGTTAATATAATGGTCTTTTAATGGGAAGTACCGAACAAAAATAATAAAAATTTTTTAGATACACATCCGCAAATTCCACATTTTTTATAGTCACAGAGAGTTAAGTTAGATAGATTAACCTAATAAAACCTAACTAAGTAAATCTTTCCGGTTCAGCCAATCATATACAATTTCTTCATATGTACACGGAGACAAGGGCTTTACGCCGCTGTTCTGCTTCTCTCGCCTCTTCTAAAGAGATGTTCACCAACCAACCAAGCATATACAACTTCTTATATTATGAAATGAAAGAGTCTTTGTGATTGGTTGGTTTGCAGGCTCTTCCGTGGACTTTTTTGGCCCTCCTTTTTGGTGAGATCGTGGAAACAGTGGAAAGGTTACTTTGTATTATTTACAATTATTGTTATAAAATTAAGTAATCTTTATTATTATATATAATTTGTGGACCCTGTGGAAATGCAAGTTTAAAATACAGCAAAGTGTGCTTTAAAATCAGTGTTCATGGGGGGGGGGGGTCTTAATTAATTCAAAAGTTTTGAGGAAATTAAGATCATACTAATTATAACAAAAAAATCGTGTGAAAGTAAACTATGAGTTGAGTTTTAATTGTAAAAAGTTAGTCTTAACGAATGTAGCTTGATCTGGTAATATTGTGACGTAAGGAAATAAATATTTCCTATTGGGGGCCCCTCTCTGAATTTTGGGCCTACATTTTAAAAAAATTTCTAAATCGGCCCTGAGTCTGGTGTTGAAAATGCAATGCCGAAACCTAAGATGTACCGAAGAATCTTCGAAAGGTGATCTGATGAATAACTGTGTCCATTTACATGTAATATAGATAGGACGTATATTCTATTAAAGTGAGAGAGTTTACAGTATCACAGAGTTAGTGTGTATTTTGCTTCAGCTACGCCGAAAAACGAAACTGCTCGTTTTGTTACAGTATGTATTATAGCGTAAGAGTACTTTTGAATACTTATAAATCTCTGAGATCAATTTGCTTTCAAAATTAACTTTTTGTCACTACTTTTTGTAAACTAATTTTTGAAGTAATCGACACTTATTAATAAAAACAAATAAAAATAGAGTAAGGTTACCCCAACACTTATATATAAGTATTTATTCTATATTCTATGTTTTATTATTTTAGATGGACTGCGTAGATGGATAATACCAGGTAAATCAAAATGTTTTCCCTATTATTTTGCATACGAGTACTGTTCACAGCCCTCTTATTATAACTTCAGGTCAGAGTATGTTTTCTTACTTTGTAGACGAATAAAGCTTAGCACCATAAAGATCTTCATTAACAACTCTTCCCATAAATTAGAATCCTCTGAGGGTCATAGACGTACATATACGTCCTTTAGTACCCAGTTTGTCCAGCAATTAACAACATTGTAAAATTCATAAATAAAATTTAAAATTAAGTATTTGTTTAATATTTTTTATTAGGATGATAGTTTAAATCCCATTTAAAACAAAACAAATAAAAATAATTATATATATATATATATATTGTTGCGTGGATGACTTCGAAAGATTTGAAGCCAAAGCAGATCAAAACTTGCAGAAATTTATTCCGATAAAACTCTTTGCAGATTCTCTTACAACTCCAGAAATTCTCGTTCTAGTAGACTCAATACAGCTCTTTTCACAACAATAGAGCACAAAACAGCAGTTAAAAACTTGACAACACAACTGCTAAAATCACTGCAAAAGACAATGCAATACATTTCACTTTAAAACTACTCTGAATGCTCACTGAGAGACAGCTAACTCAGTATCTCAACTCAGAAATTCCAGTCAACTAACTCAGGAATTAAAGTCAACTAACTCAGGAATTCCAGTCAACTAAATTAGTAATTTCAGTCAACTAACTGACTCAACTTACGGCCGGCCTTATATAGGAGTCAAACCTTCTTGAAACTTCTAGAGGTAGATATTTGGAGAACTTTCCAGATCGTAGTCGAAAAGTCCTACACCACCTGCAATGGATCCCCTCACATGTAGATGTCCATGGCAATGAGGTAGCCGATTGTCTAGCAAAGGAAGTCTCCGAGGCCCCAGCACCCTTCCCGGTCTGGACTTTCCCGGAGGCCTATTCGATCAAGAAAAACAGGGCTAAATTGAAATGGATAATCTCTCCGGCAAATGATTCGTACAGGTGAAAGAGTCCTGAAGGTTCTCTTGGCCTCACCTGTGACCGAAAGGATCAGACGGCTTTGTCCAGATTCGCCAGCGGACATCTAAAGACCCTTACTTTTCATGGAAAACTCAAGATTTTTCCAATTTGCGGAAAATGTGCTACAGAAATGGCCTCCCCAGACCACATTTTGGACTGCCTTCAGCTTTCTTGGGAATATCTGGCCAAGGGAGCCCTTGAGAGTTTTGGACTTTTTGCGTGTTTTTAACCTCATGGAATTTGTCTAGCTGTCGCTAGCTTGGAGATTTGTAAATAAAAAATAAAAAAAAGTCCTACACATGTACATGGGGACCGAAAATGTCGCCAAATCGTCGCAAAGTTTGGCGACATTTAGCAGTTACTCATGGTGACAAAATTTAGTCGCCAAAACCGTAGCCAACTTGGCTTTATCTCGCAAATATCGCCATTACCATAATGTTAAATGCCCTGCTCCTTTAAAAAACCTTGTTATCTCTGTAAATCTCGTTATCAAGCATTAAGACACACATTGCAGGAAAGCAAACCCTTGCACTGCCTTATGCGAAATGTACAGAAATTTATCTTTTTACATAATTTATGCTACGAAATATTTACAAATATACAGAAATTCGTAACAATATATATATTAAATTATTTTTATTTGTTTTGTTTTAAATGGGATTTAAACTATCATCCTAATAAAAAAAAATATTAAAAAAATATTTATTTTAAATTTTATATATATATATATATATATATATATATATATATATATATATATATATATATATATATATATATATATATATATATATATATATATATAATTTTAATATTATATATAATAGATATATAATATTAAAAAAATATTTTATTTTAAATTTTATTTATGAATTGAATCAAAATTATTCTTAAAAATTATTGCATGGAAAACAACTGTACAATTTCTCAATAATGGGCGAAATTGTGCAATGGTTTACTCTGTAATAATTTTTAAATTAAATTCCTCATTCAAATATTTATTTTTTAAAGTTATTTTTTTAAATTTTTTTTTTTAAATGTGTTTAAACTATCATCTTGATAAAAATATTAAAAAAATATTCAATTTTAAATTTTTTTTTATAATTTTTTAACTGTTGTATATTGGTGGAAAAAGCTGGGTATCAAATGACGTATGTATACGCTCATGACCCTCATTTTGGTAACCAAGTATAGCCTATTACACAGCATTATGTAAGGGAAGAGTATAATTATATGTCTATTCTATAAGATTGATCATGACGCCATCTAGCGGGAAAATCAAGAGTATGCGCGTTCATTTCATAATCATTAAACTCACAATAACTCACAATAGTCAGCAACAGATTTATCGAGTAGCTTCCACATCGATATAGATAAACAACTGGATAGACTGCTTAACGCTGGGAAAATGAAGCCGTTGCCAGATGCAATTGGTGGGATAAAAAATACTGTTTGCCGAGGATTGAAAATAAAATTTTGGGTTGTACACAGCAGTAATGTCAATGGTAGACCTTAATTAGTAATAATGTGCAAAAAAATATATACTCTAACACTTTACAAGGTTTTTCGCATTCCCATCCAACTATTAAAGTGAACTGTGATTGGTTAATCTTCCCACCAGCTTCGCAATCCCCGGCGCGTTTTTCTCTTTTTATTGACAATGGAGCAGTCTATCCAGTTGTTTATCTATATCAATGAGCTTCTATTTGGCAGAATTTTTTTTAAGAAAATGCACTTTATGCTAATTATGCTTTGAACAGAGCTCTCTAAAAGTTCGTTTGTTAATTCCTGTTTACCAACACTGTTTACGTTACAAAATATCTCAAAAAAGTGGCGTTAAATCACCAAAATACAGGTATGTCTTCAACAGCAGCACGTAGAAAAGTTAACAGGATGTTGCAGACTTTTCTTGACTTGTGGTAGGTAATTTATTATTATTCGTAACGTTAGTAACGTAACAGTGTTGGCTAACCCAAAAAACGAACAAACAGGGTCCACGTTCAACTCAAATATTCATTTGCAGGAAGTGTCAACTCCTAATTAAACAACGCTTCTCTACTACTTGGTAATTCATTATTTTTATGTGAATTGTATTGTTTTCAAGCCAGATACTTTTATTTCTTTATATTGCTGCTAGGTAATGATGTTATAAGAAGTTACATAGGAGAGCGTATGGCGAGATCGAACTTATACACTATCTGGCCAAAAGTATCTGGAAACCCCTTAAAAAAGTGGTTCTGGCGAATGACGCAATTTGATAAGTAATTGAAAGATATAAAAGTGTTGGTAGTGGTTTATCAGATTGTGCTTTGTCTGCTCCATTCACACATCGAGGCTTGCACAGACGCTTCAAAAACTGGACTGACCTTCTCAGAGCCCCGATCTAAATCCCATAGAACACCTTTGGGACGAATTAGAGCGCAGATTACGTAGCCAGCCAAATCGACCATCTTCACTGCAAGCACTCACTTCAGCTGTGATGGACGCCTTGAAGGCAATTCCTATGGTCACCTATCAAAAATTGGTGGAAAGTCTTCCCAAACGTGTGCAGTAGGGTGGAACGAAAAAATCAACTTTTGATTTTTAATTTGTAATAGTGCTGAAAAGTTGCTTTTGGATGTAGATAAGATAAATTAAAAATATGAAAAATATTGGAGTACGTCTTGAGGTGCCGCAAAGCCGTTAAAGTTTCACAAAATTGAAATTTTTGTTATATTTTAAATTTTTTTTGACGATAGAATCAACTTTTGATTTTTAATTTGTAATAGTGCTGAAAAGTTGCCTTATGGTGTAGATAAGATAAATTAAAAATGTGAAAAATATTAGAATACGTCTTGAGGTGCCGCAAGTACGTTAAAGTTTCATAAAAACACACTTTTTTGAACTTTTTCAAAGATTTTTGCGTGTCTCGATTATGAAATAAATATCTTCATTAATGCGTTATAAAATAAATAGAAAGATGAAAACAGTTTTAGTATTACATTGGCATCCAGGAGCCTGAGTCATCGCAGGAGCGGATGTTGTGTGTGGGTTGGGGGAGGGGGGGGGGGAATCGGGCAAAGATTTGTCTGCGTGCGACAAGCTCAGATCAGGTGTCAGGTCAGTAGCTGTGCCGAGTTCAGTTAAGTTGGCGCCTCCGCTCCTTTTAATGTGTTACAGATTAACATAATATTTTGTTAGTATGTGTTCTACTTTATTGTTGTGAGTAAAAATGACTCAGTCTGAATTAGTGAAGACAAGACACATGTCGGAATGTCCTATTTTTGGGAAAGTAGTGATTTGCTTGATGTTGAACTGCCTACTTATGAATCTGTTATGAAGTGCTACTGTTATATCATACAAAACCTCAAAAATGCTTCAGAGACAGGATCCTACTGTAAGTGAAATATGTGACACTTAAGTTCCCAAAATAGAGCAAATATGGTCAAGAGCTTCTATTCCCGTTGTTTCTAGCCAAAGAAATTTACTAATGATAAGAGCTTATCATGCTAAATACAGAAATTTATTAAGGTCTAAAAGAAGAAAAGAGTCAGAAAAGTTTGACTGCAACTTCTCAAAATTTAGAGGCGAGGCCGAACGTTTATTTGATAGTGTTGCCTGTAAGTGTGTAAACTTTAATACTTGTACATGTATAAAAGGAAGAAAAGTACCAGTTATGGAACAAAAGTTTCTAAACGATCAACCTTCTAACAATAAAATGGTGATAGGTAATGTTGATATAGCTACCACAAGCGCTTTGAGGAAGAAAGAAGCAAGAAAAATTAAAGAACTACAGAGAATAGTCATGTTTAATAAAGAACGGACAAAAAATACTAGTGTATCAGAAACGGTTACTGGTGACAATGACAGCGCTGAAGAACGGCAGTGTTCGATACCAGAAGATGCAAACTAACCAGGTCCTTCAAATATACAAGAAGAGATACATCTACCAGGCCCTTCAAAACTGAAAAAATAGAAAATCACTCAAATGCGCATTAAATTGCTATCTGTAGCTTCCATTGCTGACCGTATGGGAAAATCAGATAGAGCTGCTGCATCTATAGCTAGTGCTGCTTTACAGGACTTTGGTGTAATAACAGAAGACAAAACCAACATTATAGACAGGATGAAAATTAGACAAGCAAGATCAACCAATCGAAGAGATCTCATTAATGGCAGTCGTTAT
The DNA here is from genome assembly GCA_963978545.1 of Linyphia triangularis. Classification (NCBI taxonomy): domain Eukaryota; kingdom Metazoa; phylum Arthropoda; class Arachnida; order Araneae; family Linyphiidae; genus Linyphia; species Linyphia triangularis. The sequence goes on from OZ021731.1 coordinate 7,593,976, forward strand.
AATCATATAACTGAAAATAGAGGATTTTTTTTTTTTTTGATGGAAGATAGACAAAACAATTGTTCAAGAAAAGGAAGGAAGAAAGTTTTACAAAAAAGTGATTTCAGAAGAACACGTTTCACTAATAGAGGAACCAAGCTCAAAGTTTTTAGGCCACGTAACACCTAAATCTGGCACCGAAAAAGACATAGCAGACAGTATACAGGAGTTTCTTGAAGATAGAGAACACAACAAACAATTTTTTAAACTTTACTGCTATTGGGTGCGATGGAACCGTTGTAAACACTGGACATAATAATGGTGTGATTTATTTGAGGGAAAAGGAAACATGAAGACCTTTACAATGGTTAATTTATTTGTTCCATGGTAATGAGCTACCATTGCGACATCTTTTTTGTCATTTAGATGGTAAAACAAAGGGACCCAATGAGTTTAAAGGTGAAATAGGTCAGCAGCTAGAAAACTGTGCTAATCTTCCTGTGGTTACTTTCTTGCCAATTGAAAATAACCTTCCTCTTTTGGAGGACAAAAATGATTTAAGTACAGATCAGAAATATTAATTGGATATGTGTATTGCTGTATCAAGTGGAAATTGCTCCTTAGATTTATCTTTACGAAACCCTGGAAAACTTGCTCACTCCAGGTGGTTGACACTAACCAACAGCGTGCTTAGATTGTATGTGGCAACTGAGAATCCAACTCAAAATCTTAAGACTCTGGTTGAGTACATTGTGAAAATGTATGTGCCTGTGTGGTTTAATATTAAGTTAAAACCTTCATGTACTTATGGTTCCAAACATCTGTTTAACATAATCTCATATTCACGCTACCTCTCTGACGATCTCAAGAACGTTATAGATCCGGTTATTAAAAGAAATGGGTATTTTGCGGCTTCAGAAAATCTCCTTTTGTCCATGCTATGTGATGAACGCAAAATTCAAAGAGAACTTGGTTTACGAAGTGTTTTAAAAGCAAGAACAGAAAGTAGAGGCGGAGTCAGGAAGTTCAAAGTTCCAAAGATAAGCTTCGATGCAAAGGATTACATCGACATGATCTCATGGCCTGAAAATGACGTAACTGAACCTCCCTTGTTAAAACATGTTTCCAGTGACTCTCTCAAAGACTTTATACAGATAGCATCTGAAGATGGACCAAATAGTAAAGTAGACCCGGTTATCAACTTTCTCCGGCTTTCTTGTCACACGCAAGCAGTGGAAAGAACTGTGAAACTGGTGACCGAATCGGCTCAAAATGTCTGTGGTTCAACCGCAAGAGAAGGATATATAAGAGCAAAGATTGACTCACGTAGGAATATGCCAAAATTTAATACAAAAAACCAGTTTAATGTAGCAATGAAGTAGAAACAAACATTTTGCAGATGTAACATTTGCAATCATTTAGGATACAGAAGTAAGAAATACAAAATTTTACATTACAATATATTTTATTATTATTATTATATTTTGTAATTCATAATTTTTTCCAACTCTAATGCTTATATATGCATTTAAAACCATCTTTTGTAACATTATATATACGAGAAATTCATAAAAAAAATTTAACAAAGTTGATAATTTTTCATTTTTTTAATAAACTTTAAGCTCTTTGCGGCACCTCAAGATGTTGCAGTATTGCAACCAAAATTTTTCCCCCTCTTTTTGAACTTAAAAGGCAACTTTTCCTTACTATTACTAAGCTAAAATTAAAAAAAAAAATTTAAAGGCCATTTTCGTTCCACCCTAGTGTGCAGGCTGTCATCGATGCAAAAGGGGGACCAACATCATATTGATATGTGCCTCAGGACGCTCTAAGTCCATACCACTGGGTGTCCGGATACTTTTGGCCAGATAGTGTATGACAAAATGCTCATGTGAATGCAATAAAAGAAACCGAAAATTTTAAAATAAAATAAATTTTATAAGAAAAGTTAAACAGGTTACTTTAAAAAAAGAGAGACAATGAAAATAAATGAGTATTTTTTTGATAAAAAGCAATCACTGACATGCATGGAGGTCGCAAATTTACTCTGCTGATCGACCCAAAAGCAGTTTCCCACTATCGAATAATCTGAATGTTACTCAAGATATAGTTATATCGAGAGTGGGAAGTTGAACATGAAATTGTGCTTTCATGATTTTGGCCAGCGTTTCTCAACCTTTCAGTATTCGCGGCCGAGTTTTCAATCACAATTTTCATCGCGCCCCCGCTTACAATAAAATGCATACAACAATATTGTATATTGAGTATTTAGGATTCTGTTTTTAAATTATTTTTAACTAACTGCCAAAACAAGTGTAAAAGCGAAACCACGTCTAGCATTTTGCCAAGCGGGCGGTGAACACGACCGATGTCGTCTCGAGTATGCACAGAGCAAATATTTTCTCATAGGAAGAAGGAAAATGTTCGATAACACAAGTTTCAATTCCAGCCAGTCTCATTTGAGTCGATTCTTCTATCGTTATCGAATCTATCGAGAATGTGTATGTTATATATGTTTTCGTGTTAATTGCAATTCACCTTATTAAATATTCACGGCAGCAGATTTATACAGATTCATGGATACATTTTTAAGCGGAAGTAAGCGAGCATTAGACGATAGTCAAGCATCAACGAGTACACAGACGAGCGGGGTTCCGACAATAAAATCAAGAAAATATTCTCAAGACTACTTAAATTTTGGGTTTACCAGTACTGAAATACATGAAGAAGAACCCTGTGTATCATTTGCTCAAACATATTGGCCGCAGATAGCATGAAATCTAATTAACTTAAACGACATTTGGAAACGCTTCATAGTGAGTACGTCAACAAACCCAGAGAAATCTTCGAATTAAAATTAAAATCATATAAAAAGCAAAAATAATTTTTTAAAGAAACTTTGTGAATAAAAATGCTTTAATTGCATCTTACAAAGTTTCGTATAAAATAGCCAGGAGTAAAAAACCTCACACCATTGGTGAAGAGCTTATTTTGCCAGCAGCGATTGAGATAGTAGAAACTATGTTTGGAGATAATTTTTCAAAACAATTGCAGTCCATACCTCTTTCAAATGATACTGTTGCTGTCGAATTGGTGATATAGCTGAAGGTATACAGTGACAGCTTTTCTCTAAATTGCGTAACAAATTGTTTTCAATACAACTTGATGAAGCAACCATCGATATAGATAAACAACTGGATAGACTGCTTAACGCTGGAAAAACGAGCCGTTGATACCGCGGAAGCTAGATGCTTGGATGGAGGAATTTGTATTGCCGATGTGGATTTTCTTCGATCTTTATGGTATATCCACGTTACTTTTGATATTTGGCAAGCAAAAAAAAATCAAGAATAAAATATAATTGAAGAAAATAGTTTAAGCAATAAATATAAGTAATCAAAATAATTCTAAGTATAGGATTTGTATATTTGGAACAAACATTTGAGATTAGTTACTGTCGATATCTGTAAACGTGTTTTATCTTTATTGATTTGAATTTAATTCTCAAAATTTTAAGTTACATAAATTAAATGTTTTAAAAATAAGTTATTATCTAAAAGTTATAAGAATACAGAAAACAAATGAAAATAGATTTATTTTAGAAGTAGAAATTAAAGATAATTGAAGAAATACAGTAAACCAGTTGAAAATATATAATAATAAAACTGCAAAATGCAAATTTATTTATACTACAGTCAAACCCCGTTAACGCGAAATCGCTTAGCATGATATCCCGTTTAATGCGAACTAAAAGCATCAGTTCTCCGCACTTAAAACTTAGCGTTAATTTATGCGTTTAACACGAAATTCGGTTAACGCGAACAATTTCAAGGGTCCCTTTGATTTCGCGTTAACGGGGTTTGACTGTATAACTAATGTAATACAAAGAACAATTTAAGTTTCAAAGGCAAACTATTATATTAATTTTTCATATTCAATATTTTTATATAACGTATGAATTTAAATACACAGGATTTGAAACTTGTTTATTGCAAGTCAATATGGTGTAGTAAATGTAATTATGAAGTGAGAAAAATGTGCAAAACTTTACCGAAACTAAATAATTTATGACATTAGTTTTTAAAATAAATACGTAAGTAATAAAGAAACTGATAAGCCGTTTGCAGTCCGAAGTTTCAATAATAAATAAATTTACAACAGAACAATATCATTTTGAGTTATTGTTTCTCTTTCCCTTTCATCCTCTTTTTTTTTTTAAATACAATTACTAAATGTTCATGAAAACGTATAAAAACATAGATTAAATAAAAAATATCTAAAACAAATTATCTAGTTATTTCATTTCCCATTCATTTGCCATATGCCCTTGAAAACGCATAAATACCAGGATTAAATAAATATAAATCAAGTGTTTTATTCAAGATCATAATACTATTTGTTCTGAATTTAAAATAGATTATTTATGATATGAATTGCCATATAAGAGATCAATCTTTAACCACGAGTGATCAGTGATCAAAGTTAAAAGGGTCATTTTAGATATTTTTCAAAAAAATAAATAAATAAATAATAATAACAATAATAATAATAAAAAAAAAATTTTAAAAATGTCTTAACATATTTGAATGACTTTTTTTTACTTGCCGGTGAAAATTATTGTTTATATTTTTCCGATTAGCGCTGTTATTGTAATTATATGCAATTCAGTAATTAACCATGATTCAGGAAATCGTTCCATCAGTGGCAGGAAATCAAACAATCATGCCGGCTCATTTTTCGACTTGCGTTGCTATTGAAGCAGTCTATCTAGTTGTTTATCTATATCGATGGAAGCAACAGATAGTAATAAAGATGCTCATTTAATTGCTTATGTTCGATTTTGTGATAATATGTCAGTAGTAGAAGAACTAATTTTCTGCAAAACCAGAACTCCAAACAACAGAGCTCGCATTATTTGCTATTTTAAATGATTTTATGTATGAGGCAAACATAGAATGGAAAAATTGCTTCGGAATACGCACCGATGGTGCTCGTTTAATATCCCGAAGATTCCAAGGTATACAAGCACTTGTAAAACAACAATCGCCTCAGTGCGTTTGGACATATTGCATGATCCACAGAGAGGCTTTGATTTTGAAAGAAATGAGTCCTTGTCTGAATATTGTGTTAACTACGGTTGTAAATGTAGTAAATTATATAAAAATGAGACCCCAGAAGTCGAGAATCTTTTCCGCACTTTGTAAAGACATGGGTTCAGTACATTCAGCTTTACTATTTTATTGCGAGGCACGATGGTTATCACGTGGAAAATTTTTGCAACGTGTTTTAGAATTAAGAAAAGAAATAGTCATTTTCCTAGAAGAAGAAAACAGACCGGAAACCGAGAATTATCGCGATGGTTTATTTGTAATGAAATTGAGCTACTTGGTCGACATATTTGAGAAATTAAATAACTTGAATTTTCAACTCCAAGGAGCAAATACAATATGCTGGATACGAGTGATAAAGTTAATGCTTTTTGTAGAAAATTGGAATTGTGGAGCAGAAATTTAAAGCTGAAAAACCTAACAATGTTTACAAATGTAGATGATAGTACTAAAACTTACAAGGATGAAGAACATTTAAAAGTTGTTTTTGTAACCATTGAAAATCATTTAGCCCTGCTGGCAAATAATTTAAAATGTTCTTTCTTGTTGATGGCAAACTGATAGCAAGTTACGAGTGGGTTAGGGATCCATTTCATAAGACTCCTGAAGGACTCTCAATTGATGAGGAAGAAAAATTCATAGACTTCACGACAAGTGGCAAAACCAAAAGACAGTTTAGTAATAAATCACTATTTGAATTTTGGGCAGAAGAAGAGGATGATTTTTCTACACTAAGAACAATGGCATTTCGGATTCTATTACCATTTTCAACATCCTACATTTGTGAAACTGGATTTTCTGCTGTGGCTTCTTCGAAGACAAAATATAGATCTCGGCAAAATGTCGAAACAGAACTGAGAGTGGTTTTTTCAAATATTAAGCCTTCCTTCAAAAAACTTTGCTCTGCAAGACAAGCCCAAAAAAGTCTCTAATAATTATTAAATTTGTTTTTAAATTAGTATGCTTTGATTAAGTAGTTTTGATTTAGTAAGTTGTTTTACTTTATTTGTGGAATATGTCGAAATGTCTTTTGTTTTCTATGTGTATGTGTGCTTTCCTTTCAGTCAGTTTTTTTTTTAAACAATATTTTTCTTGGATATTCTCGCGTCTTCCCTCTAGTGTGCTCGCTCTCCCCTAGGGGGGCGCGCCCCACAGGTTGAGAATCGCTGGTTTTGACTATGGAGAAATAATGGAAACATTTAATTATTAATTGTAACACCTATATTTTTATTCAACTTTTTAGCATTGCAAAGTAGTCAAACCAGTAAAAAACTGAAATGCTCTGGAACTGTACCTATTAGAGGTCGGAAATATCGATCAAAACAAATATCGATACTATATCGTTGCATAGGAAAAAATATCGATACATGATTTTTTTTTTTTTTTAATTTGATTTTCAATTTTGCCAGAAACGAAGTTTTTCGGGGCAAATTTCTACTTTTCATGAATTCATGCCAAAATTGTTTTAATAAATAAAATTATAAAAAATGTTTCGATAAATAAATTTTATTATCAATCAGAATAAACAAAATACATTTGGATGTCAATGCACAAATTCACATTTATTTTCAAAGAAGAAATTTTGAAAAATAGTTTACTGCATATTTTGCTGATAGAGATGTTTTTAATATCTAAAATTATTTGCAAATTCCAGGCACACGTTGGCAACAGACAGAATGATATTATCGTTCGGTAAAGTAACGTTAGGAACACTCCGCATATCCTAAACAATATATGTACTCTTTTATAAAGTGATTTTAGTTACTATTACTAAGTGCACTGTCTCTTAGCAGACAATATTCAATACTATTTTCTTTTTTTTTCATAGGGTTTCGTCGTTTAGCTACAAGGAAAATTATGTCTGGCAGTAAGTATACATTATTTATTTAATTAAAAATGTCTAGAGTAAATCCGCTGTTTTTCTTTAGGTAAAACCATATTGACATATAACATTTCAAGATGAAATGAATGATTTCATCGAGTTGAAAAGAAGGATACTGCGAGCTAATGTACCGACGAATGATTCAGTTAACTCTTGTCAACCATCTTGCATGAGAAGTGGGCCTGGATGATAAAATGACCAATCCTTAGAATATTCACCATCTCGTATGGCAAGCGATATGTCTTAAAGATGCTGCTTATATATTAATGGTTTCTCAGTCAACTTCTGTGGTATTTCACTTTCAATTCCAATTCTCTTTGAAATCTGCAGCGAATAGCTTCTTGAAAGATGTGTTGGTTCGCGACCCAGACTCACAAATCAATGACTTAAAATGATTGATTGGGGCTCGGTTAACATTTCATCCCCAGAAGGGTCGCAGATGAAGAACTTTGGGATTTTATTCGTTCTGGTGGAAAACCTGGATGGGATCTGGATGGTTTCCCCTCCTACACTCAAGCAGTTGAAGGATGGTGATGGAGGCAGCTGAAAGTGTGTGCAGAGTCAAAACAAGTAATGGTAAAGCAAAATCTGCCCTGAAGTCGAGAAATATTATGCCAAGTTTTTACTAAAAAGTCTAAGTGCAGATTAGTTCCTGAACAACCTTATTTAATTTCTAAGGCGACCTCAATGTGCTTTTTTTAATTTTTTTTTTTTATTCTCTTCTAATAAAGCTATATATCTTTTACGAGTGGAATATTCTGTTATGACCTCTATTCCTGAAAATATATTAATAATATAGGTCATATGTTTGGTCGAACAAGTTGGAATGACTAATTCTGAATTCCTACAAATTTCGTTATTTTAAGGTTTTTTCTTTAGAAAAATGATATTTGAAAATATTTGAATGAATTTGAAAATATTTGATGATATTTGAAAATATTTGAAATGAATATCATTGCGCATGATGTCAATACCAGTATTTTGACAATTTTTTTTACAGCTTTGAACATGTGAGGATTTATACTTTTATTCGAGCTCTATCAGAAATCGAAATTCCCATTTTAACTTGGGTTCAAAATTGTCGAGACTATCTATCTATCTCTATATATATATATGTATCTTTTATTGAATCATTTGATTTCAAAGATCTATTCACTAGCATTCCTCTTGATGAGCAGAGATGTTTTATATCCTTACGTCTATGACTAGCAGAATCTTTTTGAATTTGATTTTACTTTCTAGAAAATTATTATCAACTATTGTTTCTTTAATCACTACATTTTCAATGATGAAAACATATTTCTGTAAGTCACTGGTATACCTCAAGGGAGTTCCTTCTCTAGTCTTCTCGTCAATCTTTTCCTCCATTTTTATTTAAAAAAAAAAAAAAAAAAAAACTATACATACCAAATTCCTAATGCTTTTCCGTACATTGAGGATTTTATAGTTTTTAATTTCAATAACTTCAGAAATATTTCTTCAAAAATACATCCCATTGAACTTCAACTATTAAAAAGCAACAATTCTCATAACTGAGTTGATTTCCTAGATTTACTCAACAAAAATGCCTCTGCTGTTAATTTATTCGAAAAACGCAATTCTTTTAACTTCAGAGTAAACAAACTCATTTTCTGGAACTCCAATATTTCAATTATTGTCTACAGAAATGTTATTCGTTCTCAAGTACTTAGACTAAAACATGTTTGCAACAGAAAATAAAATTTCGATAAACAACTTGATTGTCTCGTTAAAACACTGTTGGCTAACTATACTCTTATTAAATTTATTGAGCATCACTTTAAGAAGACAAATTCCCTCCGAAATACCCAATCTTAGCAATATTTTTCAAAATAGCCTTCAAACATTTTTGACTGCACGCACTGTTTTATTATCTCTTACTCAAAACTCTTCTTGGCTTCTTTTGGCAGCAATGTTAATTATAACTTTTCCAAATAAAGATACGAAAACGTCATTTCAATCTGAAGAATTTTCCTGCATTTTGGTTCGTGCGTTTTTCGCATCTTTTTCTTGTTCTGTTTCTTTTTTCGAGACGAAGGATTCCGCGAAAAAAATAGTTCCCTAGGTCACCACTAGGGGTATATTTAGCGCTGTGTAGTAGACAAGAGAGTTCTGAAAAATACAGAATCAATACTCAAATAAAATTACCCTTTATTTACCATATTCAAATCGGGATCAAAGTGGTCGCCGTTATTGTGGACAACATATTGCATTCGGTGCACACAATTCCCAACAACGAAAGTATCATGTCTGCAGGAATCTCCCGCACACCCCGTGACATGTTATTCTTCAACATTGCCAAGTAGTGGACAACTCATTTATAGACCTTGGAATTTAAGTAACCCCATAGCCAAAAGTCGCATGGGGTATTTTGCAAAGTAATGACTAATGACTTTATAGGGTGTGAATCGTAGCAGCCGCTGTACCTGTAAAGTAATTTGTAGAAGAGCTGCATCTTGCATGAACACGATTTCTTCCAGGCATTGTCTTTGTTGAAGTTCCGGAATAACAAAATTGTTTAACGTGTGGCAATATTTTTCTCCGATAACAGAACAGGTTATCGGTCTTGTCGAGATAATGTTCTCATAAAAGAATGGACCTATGATCGTTTCTGCTCTGAGCCCACACCAAACAGTTACCTTTGGTGAATTTCTTCGAATGCATTTGGAGATTTGCAATTTTAAATTCAGCAATTCTTGGTATTTACACTTCCATTCAAGCAAAAGTGAGCCTCACATCCCCATAAGATTTTATACCGCAAAGCATCATCTACCTTCATTCTGCCAAGAAAGGTGAGAGCAAAACTCCATCGCTTATCATTGACGGTGTGATATAATTCTTGCACACGGCTGATCGTGGATAAACTTTCGTAAGATTTTTCGTACTGTACTGAAAGGCACGTCCAGATTTCGAGCTTCCCCAGGATTGCTGGAATTGCCAACAATATTGTCTTGTGCTCTGTCGACAATCACCGTTGTAACTTTTTCGATTGTATCTTGAAGTACGGGTTTTCGTCCTATGTCTGACTGAACCTTCAGAGAACCTGGTTTCTCAAATTTCTGAGCCAGTTTTTTTAAAACAATTAACTGATAAAGGACCTCCTTTTTTTTAGGCATTTTTTTCTGCTTCCTAAAAGCACGAAGAGCAGCTTACCCGTTGCACTAGTTGAGGTAAAAGAATTTGATAAGTAACGCACGCATGATTAAAAAAGGATACATTATTGCCAAAATCATTCTATCAGATTGTCTCTTAAAATAACACAAGCCCAAGAATTTTTCACTGTGTCAAGGGATCCAACGTGAAATTTTAATAAACTTCTGCTGATGTTTTCTTTGGGACACAGTAAGTGAAATTATAGATAAAGCAACTTTACCAGTATTTATGTAAATTTTTTGCTTTTTTAAAATTATTGCCATATCTCCCTGTCTTATTTAATCTTCCGACAAAATTTGGTGCCATTCCTTCAAATAGATCAAGCTGCAGAACACTGTCACTTTAATTACGGATACCCTGTATAAACTTCCTTAAAATGCAGCATTGCCATCTGGTGACGAAACTGTTACCTGGTTTAATTGTTTATTTTAGTATAATTTCTACAAAATTTCAATAATATGTGTTTCAATATACCCATTGCACCGGCTCTAAGTAGACGTACTTTATTAATAATTAAACTGTTTAAGAGTGCCATAGTGAATTTGAGCCAGACAACTGTCTTGCTGTGGTTCAGAGAAGCAATAACGTGTCCCTCATTACTTCTTCCAGATACAATGGAAAAGAAGCTATTTCATCTTATTATTTACATAATTACTTTCTCGATTAATATTTCTATTATCATCGGATATCGTCACAATCATTTTGCTCATTCTAAATTTGTTAATTGAACTTTCCAAATGCAACAACCAAAACTTCAGTTACTCCAAAAGTTTTTATCCTTAATTTAACTCATTTTGCTAAATAATTAATAATGATAAACGGCTTTGGATAGTTTGGTTTAGTCCTTATAGAATAAATTATGTTTCTGCTTTTCAATTTCAAACTGATTTATAATTTTTCGCAATGAAATGGTTGTGCGGCTTTATACGTACACACGATTGACATAAGAATAATCCCTATGGTAGAGGCGTGGTTAAGTCAACCGTTTCTATACAGTTCACCCTAACATTAGTTCTCCAAATAATAGTACCTGGCTCAATTGAAAATGGTTTATTAGTGTCGGCTAAATTGATCTCAGATTCCAAAATAATAAACTGTTTCAAACGTTGCAATGTTGAGACAGTTTTAATATTTACTTAAACTGTACATTATTAAAAACTTTATAGTATCTATGAGATTTACAAAATTCTTGGACCTATGAGCTTCTTGGGTGTCAAACAGTAGGTCTACTCTGTCAGAATGATAAAAAATTAAAAAACTTTATTGTATTTAACAATTAACTAAGAAATATCATAAGTATGTATGTTTGGAGTCCTTGAAGATTTTTGTTCTCCATCCCTGGATGTGTCTTTGAAAGAGACTTATAGAATTTATTCTACAATTTATTCAAATGTCTGTCTCTTTTGTCCATGTTTTGTGATATCAGCAAAGTAAATATTTGCTTAGTACCATTGCTCAATTTAATTTTTGTGAATAGTTCCTTTTAAATAATGTGCCTTTCTTAAATTTAGATTAGTTCTGTGTTCCCGAACGATTTACATCAAATTCAGCAATCATACTGATCAATCATCATACAATCATCAGTCTTGCATTGGTTTATTAATGGATTGATTTTTTTCTTTAATTCTAGAGAGGACCGCTTCGATAAAGAATTTTGCAAGTAGGTGGTGTTTATAGTGATATTTTTTTATAGTGATTCAAAAGAAATTGTAGAAAAATTTAGTTAAGTAGTAATACTGGCGAAATTATATTCTTATGAAATTACTAGCGAAAAAAAAAAATACTTTTATTTGTTTGTTTGTTTATTTATTTATTTGAATTTTTACTCATTTTAGAACGTCCGAGTCCATTTTAGAACGTCCGAGTCGTTATGTTCTTCAGTGCACTATGATTCCATTTGCAATCCATTCATCTCTTTTCAGTTCACGGTTTTTGAAATCACTACACTTTGAATTTTAAAGAAATGGATATTTTTTCAATTTCAAGATTGATAATCAAGACGATATCACACGAGTTTAGCAACAGAAACAGTAATCTGCAGCGAAGTGTCTTCAATGAGTCTGAAAAATAAGTCCGATTGCATACTTCAGCAGACGACCTTGAGAATACGACAGACGATTCCCTCGTCAGCGTGTAATCAAGCTACGTCTGGTCACGTGTATGCTACGCGGCAGCGTGTCTATATTTTGTAGCTTAATTTCATGATGAGTTTCTGGGCGAAAAAACGCTCGTGTTACCTTAGCCGTATTGAGCACGTACTAAGAGGAATAGACAGGTCATAATGGACTTCGCAATGTTTATGACTTTTCATTTAAATAATAACATTTTCAATGTGTTAGCCATCCACTTCATTGCTTCTTCGCAAATGGAAACTACAATGTATTAGTATTTATATTTTAACTTAAGTTGGTACTAATCCGTTAGCCAGGTACCAGATAAAAATCATCAAATTGAAGACACAAGTAATCCAAACCAACAACTTTAAAATAATTTATAATTTCTATATTTAGAATTGGCGATACATTTATGCGCCATTTAAACGGGTAAACATTTAAGCTTGGCCACTGGTAATCGCCTAACGCAAGATAGTAATATTAAGTGTATCTTAATAATATTAAGAGAACACTTAATATTTATATTTTAATCTAATTTTATTATTTATGTTTTAATTTTCTTTTAGTTACCGTGTTTTTGATTTTTCTGATCGTTAAATGCAAATAATCGCCAAATGCCCTTTATTACATCTGTTCCACTTTTTCTTAAATGTAAACTTCTATGTCTTTCAACGAGTCCCCAGCAGCACTGGGCCACGTTCCTAGTCGCTTATGTTTGTCAATTTTTACGTTTACAAAAGATAGTAATAAAACCATCAACTACTAGAAGAATTTTTACTTTTACAAAAGATAGTAATAAAACCATCAACTACTAGAAGATTTCGATCTCGTAGTCTTCTAGATGCTCAAAATTACGAGACGTATTTGGCTGTGTTAAGCACTTTATAAGTGGCAGAAATAGACAGTCGGTGGTTTCAAAACAAAACAAAACAAAAAAACATCAACAAGTAAAGTTAAATCTTGATCTGAAAAGAAAAAAAAAAAGGCTCCCGATAGTCCGGGAGGTAGAGTATCGAGCTCGTAACCGGAAGGTTGCATGTTCTGTCCTCGGTTCGCCAAAATATCGGTGTGTACCTAATGGGGGCTGGTGCACATTAAATCTGTCGTAGCCTCAATGTCCTCTCGTTGGTGTGGTGGGGTCGGAGAGAGGGGTTTACACTAGAAGATTTCGATCTCGTATTCTTCTAGATGCTCAAAATTATGAGACGTATTTGGCTGTGTTAAGCACTTTATAAGTGGCAGAAATAGACAGTCGGTGGTTTCAAAACAAAACAAAGCAAACAAAAACAAAAAACAAAGGGAAAAAAAATATCTTATTTTTGGATTGCTTGCAACGTCATTTACTTTCATTTTGCAAATAACAAGTTTCACATAGCAAAAGATAGTTCTGTAGAGACAATGGAATGAACTTATATGTGGAGTAAGAAGGAAAAGAAATATTACGAAGTTTAATATTTCAAAAGCCCATTGCACCCAGCCCCATTGCCAATTCAAAGCCCAACGACTAAAGTATAATTGGAAACTTATTTGTTATATCCAATAACACTGGGTCAGACCATATAATGAAATACAAAGCCATTTCATATTTTTAAAGCACAATTATGTATATTTTTTTCAGCTAAAGGTGCTTGGGGAGGAATTCGTAAGTATTATTTAAAAAGTATTTGTATTATGTATTTTGCACATTAATCATTTATCTAATTTTAGAGATCAAGTTGCAAGTTGCAGCTTTCATTTGTCGATTGAATTTATCTTCCTGTTTCTGATGATCCCAAACAGTTATTCGATAAGCTGTTAAGGGGGTTTGGTTATTCAAAAATTTATAAATAATCGATTTTTAGTTTAATAATCGATTAATAATATCAAAATTTAAAATCTCCCCTTTAAAAGGAAACCTCTTTTGTAATACTACTACTATTTGAGAGATGGGCGGAATCCCTACTGTTGCACAAATTTTCTGTATATATTGTAAATAGTGACGTATTATTTAAAAATTCTATTGTAATTTATTTTTATCCAATTTTATTTAGTAATTAATAGCGATTATACAAGTTAGAAAAAGGTGGCAACACCTAAAGTAATCGAGAAGTTTCGAGATATTTCGTTTCCGATAAATTGGCTGGAAATTTCGAGAATGTCTCACGTGCTTGTATATAAGAGACTGGAGAACGGGGAAGTTTTCAGATTGACTTCGGAGTTCGTTGAAAGCTGATCGCTTTGTTGACCTATTGGAGTGCGCTTGTATAATCGCTGAATTCGAAGTTATTTTTGTTGAAGCTTGTGTTGAAGCTTGAGAGTAGTTAAACTGTTGCCTGTGAATAGATTTTGTGAGTTTTCTGAAGAGAGAATAAATACTTTTAAACCGTGAAAACTGTGCCATCATTGCCTCAGTGGAAAAATTCATAACAGTGGTGTCAGAAGTGGGGTCTCGTAATTTTGAATGCCGACAACTAGAGGAATGATGGAAGACCAAATGAAGCAGTTGATGGAAATGATTGCTGGAATAAAAGCCGGACAAGAATCCACGGCCGCTGAAATGAAAGCCGAAATAAAAGCCGGACAAGAATCCACGGCCGCTGAAATGAAAGCCGAAATAAAAGCCGGACAAGAATCAACCGCCGCTACAATCGCCGAAATAAATGCCGAACTCGCCGCTACAATCGCCGCTGGTCAAGCCCGTCAAGAAACGACAAATGCTGAACTCGCCGCCGCAATCACCGCCAGCCAAGAAGCGACATCATCGGATATTAAAGCTTTAGCATCCAAGCAAGAATCATCTTCTGCGTCCGTTGATAGATTTATGGAGCGCACAGAGAGTGTTCTTCAATCAATGAAGGCGGATATTTTGGATGTCAGAGAAGATCTTAAGACAGTGAGAAATGAAGTTGAAGAAAAAGTTTCCACCGTGCAAGAAAAAGTTTCCACCTTAAAGGAAGAGCAAGACAAATTCATTGACGTTGTAGAAGAAAGGCTGCGAAAAATGGAAACGCGTGAAGCTCTGGCCATAGCGTCACCTAATTGGGATAACGCTTCCATCCCCTTTATGGCGCCGCGCTCTAACATCAAAGTGGCCCCTTTTGATGGGAAGTCGTCTTGGCGCGTTTATCAAACGCAATTTGAAATGATTGCGTCTGCGAATGGTTGGGACGATACTTCGAAAGCATTCCATCTCGCAGCATCTCTTCGAGGTGAAGCTGCTGACATTTTACAGACACTACCTGAAGAGAAGCGGGGAGAATTCGTGGCGCTGGCAAGTGCGTTGGAATTAAGGTTTGGGGAGCAACATCTAAAGGATTATAACAGACTGCAACTGAAAGTGAGACAGCAGAAGGCCAATGAAACTCTTCAAGAATTGGCATCGGATATAGAAAGACTGTCGCTCCTCGCTTTCCCAGACTGTCCCTCGGACGTACGAGATAACCTGTCTCTTCAGTATTTCGTGGATGCCATCAAAGATCCCGACATACAGCAAGCTACCAGGATGTCAGACAGCAAAGATCTAAAGTCCACCCTCGTCTATGCCATGAGAGTAGAAGCCGCACAGCAAGCTTCTAGAAAAGACCGGCGTTTCGTACGTGGAACATTAGCAGACGATTCCTCTGAACTTTTCACGAAGAAGTTTCAAGAACTGGAAAACAAGATGGAGAGAATGATGAGAAGCTATCCCGGAGCCTGGGATCGAAGGACCGGAGTCGTTTGCTGGCACTGCAAACGGGAAGGGCATCTACGACGAAACTGCCTCGATTTGAAAAAGAGAAGGGATAACACTACCACGGATTCTCCACAACTGAATCTAAGAAGATGTCATCTCGCAGGGCAGAAGCTGCAATGTAGAACAGGTGAAGCCCCGACCAGTCGTTTCCACGTTTCATCCCGACAAGGAGGAAACCAGGGTTTATTCGTGAAGGGGGAGATCAACGGAACTCCATGTCGTCTAATCGTCGATTCGGGAGCGAACGTAACGATCGTAAGGACGGACGTGGCTCGTCGCCTGAACAGCCGACTCCTCTACACATCGCCCTCTGTTTCTCTACAAACTGTGTCCGGTGGTAATATCTCTGTTCATGGGAAATTGCAAGTGGACATTGCCCTTGGATTTAACACCTACAAGCACACCGTTTATGTTGCCGAAATTGTAGATCCGTGCATTCTCGGACTAGACTTTTTGAAGAAAAATGGGATTACGCTGAATTTTGAGAAAAGCCAGCTGCAAACATGGAGAGGCGAAGTTCCTTTGCACGATCTAGACATGAAAGAGCTGTGCGTATATCGGATTGTAGCTCATGAAGACAATGTCATAGAGAATGCTGAAGAGTCCACATCTATGAAAAGTACCTCTCCAGCCTCGGAGAGAGAACCGAAGAAAGCGACGTTGATGAAACCCTCCCAGGAAGTGGTTCATGTGGAAATGGACAAAGTTAGTGACGAGGGAATCGACATCCGTACTCCTGTTACAAGCATCGAACGGAGGTCCCGGGATCTATCAGCTGCACCCGCGGATGATTCGGACGCAATCTCAAAATCATATAACCAGCAAGATGGGGATCAGAAACTTTCACCGCTTCTGTTGGCATACGGGAGTGCAACTCACGAGACCACCGGATTTTCTCCATCTCTAACGATGTGTAGAAGAGACCTTAGGCTCCCCAGCAACCTCCTCTTTGGACAACCACAGGACACTCCTTCCTCGCCTGTCCAGTATCTAGATGATCTGCAGGCACGTTTGGAAGCCGTACATCGGTTCGCCAGAGAGAGAAACAACATCAGGACGGAGCGCATGAAGATCCGGTACTATGCCAAGGCCATGGACCGTTCATTCCAGGAAGGTGACAAACGTCGGAAAGGACTCTCCCCTAAGCTCCAGACGAACTGGGAAGGGCCGTATGGGATCCTTAAGAAGATCAACGACGTCGTGGTGAGAATTCAACGGACACCTTCCTGTAAACCTAGAGTTGTACACTACAATAGGCTAGCCCCATATTATGGTAGAAGTCATTGAATGGCTTAAGGACTTCACTGCCCGGGACGTGCAGTCTTTAAGAAGGGGGAAATGTTGCACAAATTTTCTGTATATATTGTAAATAGTGACGTATTATTTAAAAATTCTATTGTAATTTATTTTTATCCAATTTTATTTAGTAATTAATAGCGATTATACAAGTTAGAAAAAGGTGGCAACACCTAAAGTAATCGAGAAGTTTCGAGATATTTCGTTTCCGATAAATTGGCTGGAAATTTCGAGAATGTCTCACGTGCTTGTATATAAGAGACTGGAGAACGGGGAAGTTTTCAGATTGACTTCGGAGTTCGTTGAAAGCTGATCGCTTTGTTGACCTATTGGAGTGCGCTTGTATAATCGCTGAATTCGAAGTTATTTTTGTTGAAGCTTGTGTTGAAGCTTGAGAGTAGTTAAACTGTTGCCTGTGAATAGATTTTGTGAGTTTTCTGAAGAGAGAATAAATACTTTTAAACCGTGAAAACTGTGCCATCATTGCCTCAGTGGAAAAATTCATAACACTACGTTCCGTGGGAACGTTCAACTTCCGGAAGAACAACGTAATATATCCATAGCTTGGAGTAGGATTACACAATTGGTAAAATCATAAAGTAGCTAAGGAAAAGTCACAAGTTCACACACACAAGGACACAGTTCAAAAGAAAAGTTGTTGTTGTTTCTTATTCCACTTGATCTAGAACAAGTCTAGACCAAGTCCAAGAGACCGTACGCCCAAAGAAAGTCTGGAACCAGCGCAGGGTTTTTAAAGAGATCGCTCTTCTCCAAATCCAAACAGGAAAGCAGATGGTCCGGTGAAGCTTGATGGGAAACACACTTGAGGCACACAGGGTACTCCTTTTGTCCCTGAACATATGCAAGTGTGCGAGTATATCAGGAGATGAGTCTGGTGATGGTGGTTTGTAATTTCCTGTCGCCCTTCAGCTCCAGGGCAGCCCCAGGACGTTTTTGTTCATACCAGTCATGAGTTGGTGGAATCCTCCATGTCTTGCTGTTGTGGGATCTGACCTTCGAGAAATTTTCCCTAAACGTAAGATGACGATAATTTTCGGATGTTACAGCAGAGCCCTCCTTAGCCAATTCATCGGCCAAGTCATTAAAGAAGAGGTCTACATGGGAGGGTATCCACTGCAGATGAATTACATTATGCGAAGAGTAAATCTTTAGTTTGTTAACAATGTCCATGCCGAGTTTGTCGGTAAGTTTTCGCCATTTGCTCAAGAATTGAATGGAGCTTTTACTGTCCGAGAAAATCCAGATATCGCAGGAGAAATTATTGGAAATCATATAATGTAGAGCTTCGTCGATGGCTATCAATTCAGATCTAAAGACTGAACGAAAGTTTGGGTTTCGCTTGTTAAATTTTGTAACGCCATCGGGGTTTACAATTAATACTCCACTGCCTGTGTTGTGTGTGTGTGTGTGTGTGTAAAGTTGTTGCAGAACACTTGTGCACAATTCAAAACAAACTAGGAGGGCGGTCTAAAAGTCATAACCATCAAGAACAGTGTGGGTTAGCTGAAGAACGACTTTGTGCTTAGTTTCAGTAATAAATTGGGTAATTGACCCGTATTTCCTCTTAACAATATCAGCAGTTTTGTGAAAAGCAACAGAGAGGTCAGAAAAGTAAGCCATATTATGCAGATCACATTCTGTTTGAGAGGAGGCATCGATACAAATGGAGCATCGTGATTGATTGTCAGCCAAAGCCAAGAATTTTGATTGGGCGTCAAACGAAATCAAGCCTTGAGATTTGTTGTTGACCGAAATCTTTACTGTTTGAGAAGCCACGTTGGCGTAAGTTGGTTTAAATGTTCCTTTTGCCTTGAGTTGACTTCGCGTCAACATAGGAGTGATTTTAAATTTGGTATAAGTGGATTTAGCAGGGGCCATTGTCTTCTGGACGGCGGACCTGCATCCTCCTTTATTAAGGAACTCTTTCTTAGTCGGACATAAGTGAGAAGAACTTGTATGGTTGCCGCCACAGTTGCAACACCGTTTAGTACCCAGCTTGTTTGGGAAATCCCTACAAGGGTGATTTAGGATGCAATGATGGCAACGAAAGGGAGAGGTGCAAGTATTAGTCAGGTGGGTTCCAAATTGCTGACATTTGAAGCACTGGTTCGGGATTCCCGCTTGGCTACGTTTGCTCTTGAAGGGCTCAATTTTTATTTGCAGATAGAGGAGCGAAGTCCAAGACAAAACACTCGCAGTGTCAAAATCACGAGGATATTCCATAACAAAGAGGGGAAGCAGTTTTCTGCCAACCCTACCCTTAAGTTGAGTAATAACATTGAGAACTGACTCCGGTCTTTCCACAGAAAGAAACTCATGTATCTCCACAGGGGAGGTGTTGAAGGGAAGACCCCTAATATCGAGCTTGAAAGGCTTGGGAGAGTTGGGAGGGAGTTTGGAGAACGAGCAACAAGTATCAGTAAGAAAATCCTCAATGATTTTCTCCTCATCAACATTGTGCGGAGTAATTTGAAAACTGTCAAGGACAGATTTAGCATTAAGAAGAAAGTTAGTAACACGGAGCGTATTGTGCTCATTAGAGAAAAGAAAAATTGTTGGTTGGTAGGGAGTAGGGACATCCAGTGTACCAATTTTTTCAGAGTAATCAACAGTTTTTTCAGGGAACTAAAACAATTGTTCACTTTCAATAGTGGATTGGTCAGATTGAGAGTACTTAGCATGGGCACAACACTCAACGTATAAGCAAGGTGAATAAAGTTGGATCTTACCCTTAATCTCAGAGATAGAAGCATAACGATCCTGGATCTCGGCCTGAGTTTTATCACACTTGTAATAATCCGGATCAAGAAATTGAAGCTGTTGCATATCAGCGAGGAAGACTTCGGCACAAAATAATGATCTTTCCAAGGAAGCGAGCTGATAACATCTGTTAGCAGAGATTCCTTCCAAAGCGGCATCAGAAGACGGATCTTCGTATTTGCTTTCAGCAGCAGGTTGCATCACGTCTTCGTGGGATATCATCATGAGGGTGAGGTGACCTCGAGTTGTAATAATACCTACACTAGAAGTACTTTTAATGCTTTTTTGAAGACAAAAATTGGTAACTATTAGTGCAAGTAATGTTTTCTTTAAAATGAGTTTTGCTCGAAACTACATTTTACATTATTCGTGTACCTTTTTCTCAAAAACTTCGCAAACTATCTTTCTGAAATTTTTACCACATTTTCCTTTTATGTATCTGCATATACTGATATGAGATTTTGTTGTTATTTTAAAAATTATTTTAATGTTAGGTTTTTTTTTTTTTTTTTTTTTTCTTTTTTTTTTTGCCAAAAACTAACTAAACAAGTTAACGGTACTGAAGCCAGATATAACATTAATAGTTATTGAAATTACAACATAAAAAATAAATAACAAATAGAAAAAAACAACTTGAAAAGGCATATTTATCGATTATAGTAACTATATGTCTGGGGACTAATATAATCAACTCCAAAATACAAGAATTTTTTTGCATATCTTTGTTGGAACCCTGTAACGAGAATTTTGGGGTAACATAAGTCATTTAAGGTATACATATACGTTTGACAATTTTTTTTTTTTATGCCAGCGTGTCAAATTTTTGTGAGAATTACAAGAGCAAAAAATTTAATGTATTTGCAGTAACAAAAAGTAAAAAAATAAAATATTTATTTAATTAATTGAATTTTAAATCGCTAATTAATTCCTAATTTCAACGATGATAAAATAATACCTAATTAATTTTGAAACAAATTTCTTACTGGAAATTAAAGACAAGGTATTGATACACGGGCCCAAGCAAAATATAATGCATAACTTAAATATTTTTTAAATTTTAACATTTAACATGAAAAATACTAGAAAAAATAAAAAAATTCCAAAAATAAAAATATTCTAAAATTCATAAAAAATTCTATTTTTTACCAAAATTTTTGTGAACAGATAGAGCCCGTGCTCTGATATGTTATCTAAATTATACAGTTTAAATTTTAAAAATTAGTTAATTAACTCTTAAGATATCACCGTTGGAATACATTCACTCAACAATGAAAAGCAGTTCTCCAGAAATTGAGTTCAAAGTTTTCGACATTTTCTTTTTTCCAATATGTTTTAAACGTTGACTTTTACGAAATTGCATGTAATTAAAAAAGTATTTTAACTATAAGAAAGTTATTGGTATAATTTTAAAGATAATGAATTGGAGAACATTTTAGAATGAAAAAACAAAAATGCCTGTTTGGGTCAATTTTTGCGATTCCCAACGTATATGTATACCTTAAGCTTTTACTATAACATAGGCAGAAAAATTATCGTATTTTGGCGTTGATTATAGTAGTCACCCCCTGACGAAGATTCACTTCGTAAAATTGTGATTGACGGTAAAAGACATTCAACAAACTTTCTCAATCATTAGAGTGTTTGTTAGAAAAGATTTGAGAAGAAAACGATTATACAAAATGTAAAATAATGAAAACACAATGCATTTCGATAACTAAGATTCAATATGAAATATATATGAATAGCATCCCTATTCCATAATAAAACATATAATTTTTCGAAAGTAATACTGTAATTACTTTTCCAGTTCCAGGTTTAGGTGGAGGAGGTACGTATATTTTTAAATGATAAGCTAATTTCCACCTACATTGACATTAAAGTCCAAATTAAATAATAGTTAATTGTGATCTAAGGTACTTAGTAGCTAATAACCTTAACATTTTAGGTTAACTTGTTGTCTTTTTAAGGTTAAGCAATGAAATTTAACTTTTTTTAATTCATATTCATTTGCTTTAAAAAACATACGTTTTAGCTATAACTCTGTTTAAAATGTGCGTTCCCCCCCACCCCCTTCCTCTCTTTCGCTCTAATTATTGTTTCATCAAATGAAAATACTAATCTTTGAACGTATGTTTAGTTTAAAAATATGTGTATGTAGTTTGAAATAGTGAAAACAAAATATAACTATCGTAAATTTCAAGATGACTTGTTGTTACTACAAATACGATTCACTTCACTCAAATTCCTGTGCATTGCCTAGTATAAAGCACATACCAGAAGTGGAATTTTTCCGCCATGAATATTTATAATACACAAGAAACGACATAACATAAAATAAAATAATGTATGGTTAATTCCCAACATAAGAAAACAGACTCTTCTAATTTTTTCAAAGAAACTTACTTATAAACAGTAAGAAAACATCCGATTTAACTAAGTCCATACCAAACATCCAGTGTTCAATTATTAATTCGCATGGTATAACAATTTTTTTACAATATTTAAAATAATCAGTTGTTAAAATAATCGGAAATTTTGAGTAAAAATATAATATATAATAGTATAAAACTATCTAGAATGCATTATACATAAATTGAATAACCGAACAAATATTTTCGGATGTTACTAAAATGCAGTCATTCAACGTAACTTTGAGCCATAGAGTGTAACTTCGCATCCATTCTTAGTTTTCAGTATATTTGGTTTTACAGAGCTGCTCTTGGCCCACTGCTGCAAACTATAATGCATTCTACATAAATTGAATAACCGAACAAATATTTTCGGATGTTACTAAAATACAGTCATTCAACGTAACTTTGAGCCATAGAGTGTAACTTCGGATCCACTCTTAGTTTCCAGTATATTTGGTTTTACAGAGCTACTCATGGTCCACTGCTGCAAACTACTGGCAAGATTGTGAAATTGAATTTTTGCTCTATAATTTAGAAAACCAAAAAGTAAAATAGTACATAATTTATTTGGCCATTCAATGTTTTTCTGAACTACTGTTTGCAAGTTCCATTTCAATGCTTTTTTGGAGTTGATGTAAATCAATTAATTTCTACAAGCAAGTATCAACTTATCACTTTATCGGCTATATAATTTTCTGAAAATAGTGAAATTGTTAGTAGCAATGGTTATTTATTTGCTAACACTTGGTAAAATGCAAAAATCCAAGGTATTCTCGCCGACCAAATGGTATAGTGGTTAGCGTGCTAGCTTCTAGACCGCGAGGTTGCGGGTTCGAGTCCCGTGCTAGGCATGGATGTTTGTAAGTGTATGTTGGCTTGTCTAATGACGAATGTTTCGGCGCATTATAGCCCTCGTGTTGCTGACGGTGCCAGATAATCTGAAAACAACCAACCAAACCAAGGTATTCTCATTTTACCACATATTCAGTATAAGTTTTAACCGGTTCAAAGTTAAGCTGATGACAGTGTGTAATCTATACACTCCAATGATCAAGCATTTAAATAAGTGGGACCAGGGTAAAAAAAAGTGAAGGGAGCTTGCCCCCTCCCCCTCCCCCCCCCCTGTCCTCCTACACTAGCCTCCACTATATTCATGTTATTCCTAATACACTGATCTTACCTAATATATTCTTTGTGTTGTTATTTAAAATATCAAAACTTTATGATATTAAGAATTGCAGCTTATGATGTTAAGAATTGCAGCTTATGATGTTAAGAATTGCAGCTTATGATGTTTCAAATATATAGAAACTGAACATGTCAAACATGTTCTGACTCCTAGATTGAATAAAAAGAGGTATTTAAAATGAAATTTCTGATACTGGTTCAAAGTTACCCTGAATGACAGGGTAACTTTGCACTGGGTTATTTTCCTATTTTTTGGTGTTTTCATCATCAGCTTTTACTAATTTGAGTAAATTAAGCTATAATTTAAGGTTTATTCTAGAATTTTATGCCATTAGGACTGAAAATATTATTAAAACATAAGTGGAGAAAGAAAAAATACAGAAATGTGGATCAAAGTTACCATGATTGACTGTAGTCTTTCGAAAGGTATGAATATCAAAATAGACATCCAACCAGGGAGACTATTGTGTTTTTCCTAAACGCCTTTTTTACGCTCGACAACCTATTTTTATGCACAATGACGGCTAACAAGTCAGGGACCTACAGCTTAACGTGGATTCCGAAACACAATAAGCATCCATACCTAAACCGGGATGCATATTTCCTACCTTTACATGCATTCGGACAAGGGAAAATAATACCGTGCGCTGATTGGCTGATTGCGGCTGCATGCTTCAGTTTCACGACGGCGCGGCGCTTTCTTCGATTACTAGCTATTGTAATTTTTTACTTGGTACTTAAAGAAATTAAAAACATTTCTAAATGTGTAGAAAACTAATTAACTGCGTAAAATACTATAATTTAGAAAGATATCATGCTTTAATGAAAAATTTAGGGCAATTAAGATTTATTATTTTAGCCAATAATACAAGTAGCAATAATTTATTTATTTATTTATTTAAATATATATAATATTGTTTCATAGAAATGAATTAGATCTTAACTTCCATGAAATATTATTTGTAAATTTTAATTTATCCTTTATAAAGGAAAGAAAAAAGTGATCCATATTTATTATAAATTTTCTTAAAACGAAAATATTTTTTTACAAAGGGCTCATGCATGGTAATGAAAAGATTCGGTTTCTGAAATAAGTTCTATTGCTTACTACTGTTTACATTATTTCAGTAAAATTTTCTTTTAAAAGCATTCAGTTCTCCATTTGTAAAGGGCAGCACGAGAGAAATCAAACAATCAGCTAGCGGCATTATTTTTCATTGTCTCAACCCATGTAAAAGAAGGAAATATGCAGCCGGGATTCTAACCCGGCACCTTTGGCATGCAATGCCAGAGCGCTAACCACACAATGTTTCAATGTCAGCTAACTTATGCGCATGCGCGA
This sequence comes from Linyphia triangularis, assembly GCA_963978545.1. Classification (NCBI taxonomy): domain Eukaryota; kingdom Metazoa; phylum Arthropoda; class Arachnida; order Araneae; family Linyphiidae; genus Linyphia; species Linyphia triangularis. Next base: position 7,618,960 of record OZ021731.1, read on the forward strand.
TTTTGACGAAAACCTTAATGGTAGGTCCTTGGGCCATCACCAAACTGCACACCAAATTCGAACGAACATCTTAGATCAATTTGTTCGGGAGCTATGCAGACCACGTACACCATACACACAGACATATATTTTTTCAATATCACTTTTTTGAAATCAGTACGTTCCAAAACGTGGAAAAAAGCAAAAAAAAAACAAAAAAAAAAAATCAATTTTCTTTTTATCGGATCCTAAATTTTCATTGCCCTATTTATACATATGGATAATTGAAAATAAAAATTATCGGCTTATAGCGGGACCGCCGCGAAACTAAGAGACTCTCTACTCTGTATAGGGCCCGGTACTAAGTTTGATGACGTCACGCTAAGCTTAGAATGAAAACACGAAGGCAGCGTCTATCGTAGTCCTTAATCCACAGATGTAATGAAACATCTCTGGTAATTTCTATAAAATATTATGTAGTGAGTTATTAAATGTTTTAATACGTTAAGTTGTTTAATTGTAGAATATTCAGATACAACATTTAATTTCATAAAGTAAAAGCACCGAGAGTGGGATTTAAATTAAAACACTGCGGCTAATTCTTGAAATTATAACTAGATTTTTTCAATATTATATTCAATATTTTCAATTTTTTCGATTTTTTCAATAATTTCAATACCATAACAAGCAATACATTAGAACAGTATGCATTTAAAAGAATAAACATTACAAAAATACAAACACTAAATTATTATACAAACATTGTATTTCAACTTTGAATATAATAGGAATTTAAAAATTGTAAAGTGCTAGTATCTAATATTCTGATTAAAATTTCCTTTTTAAGCAATGTATTTCCTCAAGAAGAACATGATAAATTATTTCAAATTGGTATTTTCATTTTTAAACAAATAAGCTGGTTGGTTTAAGAGCTCAACGACCTATTCTTATACACAATGATGGCTAAGGAGGATGGGACATACAGCTTAAAGTTGATTTCGAACCACAATGAACATACATGCCTTATCCGTGATTCGAACTTGGCACCTTTAGCATGCATGGCCAGAGAGCTAAGCACAGTCATCAGATGGGAAAACAAATAAGACTTCGTTGATTTGAAAATAAGTGTCAAAATTAAATCATAAAAATTATTCCCTAGGAATATGTTTTTTGATATATTTACAAATATATGTCAGTAAAAAAAATTATAAAAATATATTTTTAGCATTCATAAAATTGCTAATTAAAAAAAAAAACAGCATAAATCAGTGCAACAAACTACTGAAATAAAAAGTAAGTAAAGTACATCTTTTATTTTTCAGAAGAGAGCGACTTGAGAACATTGTACGTTTTTAACTATGAACCATCATTATTCGCATTACATTTCAAGAATTTTAATTCGTGATTATTTTTTTCTTCTCCAAAAAAAAATAAAAAAAAAAAATACAGTCTATGGGAAATATTCTGTCGAATACTTATTGACACTTTTTGAATGATCAGGCAATAAAAAATATTGCGGTATTCTTGAACACACAACAACCAGTCTTTTTTTGCTATGTTTACATTTTCTTTTAGATTTTATCGTTTATTCTTCTAACTGGTCTATTCTTCCATCGGTATCATATATTCTTGTTACATTCCTTGGTACTAAGAAAAGAAACATCATCAGGTTTTGTTTACGAGTATAGCCATTAAAATATAATTTTAACTTAAATCAAGTGATACATAGAAAGATTACTTTCTAACTATTTTTAATGATATTAAAAAATCGGCAAATGTTTGCATAATAGTTGTTTCACTTGGAAATAAACATCTTCATCATCATCAGTTTTACAAAATTATATTTTCAAAAGAATATTTAAAATAGAATTATGAAATAAAACTTTTTTTAATTTCTATGAGAGATTGTTTGAGTTACGATAGGATTAAGCCTAACTTAGAATACTAAAAGTTTGAAATCAATACATTAATAACATGATACAATTTACCTGTAAAGTTTTCAAACATGAAAGTCACTCCTTTAGAGAATTATCCTTTCCACATTTCAGCTTGTTAATTAAATAAAAAAAAGAAATATTTTAGCTATCGATAAATTTCAATACCGTATGTACAATCCAGTTCTTAGAATAGTTTGTTTACATTTTTATCCATCGCTTAGCGACGCATAAGATAAGAGCTCCATCTGGTTGTACCAGGCCCGATATAAATATGTTTCTACATTTCGCGGCGGTCCCGTTTGTAGTCGATGCACAATTAACCCTACACCCCGTTGCAAAGGTTTTTTTTTTTTTTTTACTTTTAATTACCCATATGTATACATAGGAATAATGAAAGTATAAAATACGATCGAAAAAAAAATCAATTTTTTTTGAATTTCTCCACGTTTTGGAACATCCTGATTTTAAAAAAGTGACCTGGAAAAAATTTCTGTCTATGTGCCTGTGGTCAGCACAACTCCCGAACAAATTGACCTACGATGTTGAAATTTGATGTGCGGGTAGGTGGTGGCCATGGGACCTACCATTATGGTTTTCTTCAAAACCGCGCATGGGGTAGCTGCCATTAAAAAAATCATGTTTCTCAGTAATTGCTAAAAAACGGCTTGAACGATTTTAATCAAAATCTCTGAGGTAATGCCTCTTAAGGTGTTCTACACATACCCACCTCCAAAATGCAAAAGTGGAAAAACGAATGCCTTTAACACAGATTTTTCTTTCCTTGAACGTAGCTCATCAACGATCGTTTTTTCTCCTCTTCCCAGTTTCACTTACAAGACAAGATAATATAAGAATTACTGAAATGTATACCGCCAAAATCATCATTTTGGCAGAATTTTTTTTTAGATTGTCCCATACAAGAATTATCGCAAAAAATGTCGCCAAACTGTCCAATTTTACTAAATGAATGATGAAAACATAAATACAGTAGATGACACAAATCCACTTCAGTATTATAGTGTAATTGAAAGTTGTGAGATGTTCCGTACTCCTAGTTTATTTTAGTTTTATAAAACATCGAAATATCAATAGAACTGAGCAACATCAGCAGAGATTTATTTTTATACAAGCAGGCTGAGCAGGCGTAAGTCCACTCAATACTTTTCTTTGCATGCCCAAACATTAAGTGACGAAGGACACAGGACAACACTTTTGATCAATTGAAAACAATACCCACGGGCTTAAGGTCCAGGATATTTAAAGTTAAACTTTCAAACGACACATTATCATGTGCTCTGTACTAGATAATGAAATTTAATATTGCACTTTCTGTAATATTTATAGGCTGTTTATCCGTTCAGTTTGATGAGCGTTGTCGGAGTAAGGCTTGGCGTCCACTATCGTTGAGCAGAGTAGAGCGGAGTGGACTATACTAAACTTCAACTTAACTAGACATCACTTAGGCGGTAGATCGTCACAGTGCTCATAGGTATTTAATCCATTTTGGCGGCGTGAAAGCATAATGTTCGCCAAACCACAACCCTGTAGAGAACAAAAGACTATAAGGTTTGGCGAGAATTATGTCTTCACTCCGTCAAAATGGATTAAATACCTATGGGCACTGTGACGATCTACCGTCTAAGTGATGTCTAGTTAAGTTGAAGTTTAGTATAGAGCCAATTACAAAGCTGTCAACATCTACTGCAGCACGAGGCTCGTGCTACAATGGACGTTGACAGACTTGTAACTGGCTCTAATCCACTCCGCTCTGCTCTGCTCTCCTCTGCTCAGCGATATTGGACGCCAAGCTTAAATTAGCCATGCCTATGATTTCAGTCTGTTTGATCCGATTAATTTGATTAAAATTAGATTTAAAGATAAAAGAATTTTGAGTGATGTACTTTTATATGATTTTGCGAATGAGAAATTTAGCTTCGTAAAGTTGTGATTGTCGCATGAAAATAGTCAATAAACTTATCAATCGTTAGAGTGAAGAAAACGAAAATACGAAATATAAAGTAATGAAAACATAATGTGTATTCGATAACTAAGATTTAATCTGAAATTTATATGAATAACATCTTTATTATATAACAAAATAAAAAAAAAATTCAAAGTAATACTGCAATTACTTTTTCACGATCTACAGGTTTAGACGAATGAGGTCCGTATATTTTTTAAAACACATGCTAAATACCCCATTTCATTAATTTGAGATTCCAAACAAGTACATTTTGGTTCATTGTAATCTAAGATACTTAAGTTAACCAGCGTAAAATTTTCGCTTAACAAATTTACGAAATGTTTGAGCTTTAGATATACTTAGCTTTTTAGAATCGTTATTTAGTTTTTGCTTTAAAAATACACTTTTTAGCTGCAACTATGTTCGTTCAAAAATTGCGTCCTCCAGCCTCTCCTTCGCTCTAATCATTGTCTCATCAAATTAAATTAATAATATTAAATAAAAAACCAAAATATAACTATCGTAAATATCAATATTACTTGTTATTACCACAAATACGATTCATATCATTCAAATTCCTGTGCATTGCTTATTATATCGCGAATATCAAAAGTGGAATTTTTTCCGCCAGAAATATTTATGTAACCCAAGAAAAGACATAACAAAAAGTAATGTATGATTCCTTACATGAGGAAATGGACTCTTCTGATTTTCTGAAGCTTGCAATGTTGAAGGCGCTTCATCTAAAATGCATTTTTTTTTTTTTTTTTTTAATCTGACTTTTTGATACCAAAGAATAATTTAGAAGACTTTATTCTTTACCCATCTAGAGGACTAGTAAAATATTGTTTGAGATTTTATCTTACAAATGTAAGAATATTTTTTGAGTGCATTTGCACCAGACACCAAAATGTACGAGTCAGAAAATAAAGGGTCCTAATCGATCAAAATGGTGATCGAATGCTTAGATACGGTTACAATGAATAAAATAACGATCACCTTGAAAAGGGAAATTCTAAAGTAAAAATCTCAGTTTCAACTTCAAAAAGAAAGAACGTGAGTAGTAGATATGAGGTATCAGATAGGGCTGAGACAGATATTGCTTAAAGCACTTCTTTACACATTCACTTGGAAAATTATTGTTAAAAAAACGTTTCGCCGGAAAGCTAGATAGTATGAAAAATTGGCTACGGAAGAAAAGGAAGCTCTACAAATTCCTGCTTTGTAATTCGAAAGACGAAGTGATAAAATTATAATTATAAATAAATATATCAGAAAAAGATGACAAAATATATTTACAGAAGATTCTTGAAGAGCATATTCCACTGATTATTGAAGAGCCTATATCCTTAAAATGGAATCAGAGTCGATGTTCTTGTGTTACATTATACCATCATCAAGCACAGATCAATCACCGATTTCTTCCTGGAATCAGAAATATTTATGGTGTAGTTGTGTGTGATTGAACTAACATGAATGTTGGTAAATATGAAGATTTATGAATTTGAGAAATATATGTACTTATTCCTATGGATTTAGCATATAAATCTCCAGGTAAAATGTCTTATGCCCAATGGCTGACTCGTGGTTATCAAATTCTACTTGTCGAACTTTCAATGAAGGCCTTCTGAGGGTCACGGGCGTATATATCCGTCATTTGATCCCCAGTTTTTCCAGCAATACACAACCTTTATAAATTTATAAATAAAATGTAAAATAAAATATTTTTTAAATATTTTTATTAGGATGATAGTTTAAAACCTACTTAAAACAAAATAAATAAAAAATAATTAAAAAAAATTATATATTTGGATCAGAAATAAAATTTAAAAATTTTTTTAGGGAAAACAACTGTATAATTTCGCCCATTCCCTTGACGCTCAGAGGGTTAATTGCCCAGGGAACTGAAAACCAAAATGGATCCAGTAATTCACAGTAACAGTTACATCACAATATTGACTGACTTAAAACTTCCGTTAAAAGGCAGCTCGTCGAATTTTGAAATTCCATATCATTCATACAAATAAACTCCAAGTGTTTCAACTCCCTACTATTAAATTTTAGGCATTAACTTACACCGATCTCATTGAATGTCAGGTGAATATTTATCCACAAATATTGCAATCCATTTTCAATGAAAATATTCCTCTGTTTGTTGTTGAAAAAGCAGAAGGAGAACTGTCTTTACTACGCCTACCATGTCACACACTTTTTTTAAAATGCAGCCAAAACTGTCGCAGAAGCTATAGCCACAAAGCTAAAAAAAAATCTGAGAGAAGGCTTCATAAAAAAAAACCAAATACAGTCTTGAAAAGCAATGCTTAAATGCTACAGCAAGAAGGATTTTCGCGTCATTTGAAATATCATAATAATAATATAAAAGTAACTTTTGTCAACATTTTATTGTAACAAATAAATGTTACTTATGTAATTTAATTTTTTAAACTCTTTTTAACCTTTCTATAACAAAACGTCAACAAGAAAGTTTTTTTTCCTCCAAATGCATTTTTAGCATCGATCCGGAAGAAGATGTCATACCATTCCAATAAATTTTTATATGCACAATAATAACATCATTTGGTACCCTTGTCTTGCTGTGCAGGACAGAAATCTGAAAATATTTTTTTTTACATAGAAGGATGACCTACCCTAATACTTTTTTTTTTTTTTGGTTATCGGCTATTCCAATTATTCATAATTAGTAAATGCATTCTGTAATTAAGTGTAATTAATCTGTAATTAAGTGGCGTTCTTAATTAATTAGTCTTAAAAATATCGACAAACTCATTTTCGTGTGTTATATTTGTTTGATTATATGATTCGAATGTTATTTTTTTCCATTTTCAGGTGGTGCTATGCAACAAATGCAAGGAGGTAAAGGTATTTTGTTATTTTAAAATCAATTAGATACTATTTAAAGTTAAATAAATTTCAAAGTAATGATCAGCCCCTAAATTGCAGTAATTTGAGCTTTCTTATGAACAATTGGAGCTGTATCGCAGCTTTTTATCACACATAATTTGTTCAATGATGATGTAAGAAACTGTGATTTACTTCCTTTCACGAGAAAGGTTCCAGTATTTGGAAATGTAATGTCTTGTAAAAAAAGAAATCCTTCAACAAATACGAAGTTTGGTGCGAAATGAGTACTGTAACAAAAAAAAACATGATTTTTTTTTCATTAGCAGCTACCTTATGCGCATGCGCGATTTTGACAAAATCCTTAATTATTGGTCCTTGTGCCACCAATTACCCGTACACCAAATTTGAATATCGTAGGTCAATTTATTCCGGATTTATGCTGACCATATATACACAGATAGACATTTTTTACTAGATCTTTTTTTTTTTAAATCAGAATGTTACAAAACGTGGAGCAATGCAAAAAAAAATCTATGTTTTTAATTTTATTTTTTGACCGAATGCTATGCTTTCATTACCCAATGTGTACAAATAAATAATTGAAAGTAAGGAGAATGATAATTACTTGGCAAGTTTTGACATAATAGGCAATTTTTAGGTTAAGATAGTCAAAGTCAATATTTGAATACTTTCAGTCACTTTTTTTCTCAGCACAAAATTGCAGTTGGTTGGTTGTTTTCAGATTATCTGGCACCGTCAGCAACACAAGGGCTATAATGCGCCGAAACATTCGCCATTAGACAAGCCAGCATACATTTACAATCACCCATGTCTAAAACGGGACTCGAACCCGCAACCTCGAGGTCTAGAAGCTAGCACGCTAACCACTATACCGTTTGGCCGGTGACAGAATTGTAGATTCTGGATTTACCACCATTTCTTTTCATTTTGTAAAAATATCAGAATGAAGCTCGAAGGGAAACCTTAAACTTGCAATTGGCTTCAAGGCACAAAACTCTCAGAATTCGTTTGATTGTTCTGTGGAATCTTTCAACAGGATTGCTCTGGGGGTGATACATTGAACTGTGTACTATTTTAATACCATTGTTTTCTAGAAAGGTTGTGTTCACTCATAAATGAAGTCCCTTGATCACACTGAAGTTGTTTAGTAAAACCCATTCTACTGAAAATTTGCATCAAAGCATCAATTACTGATGTAGAAGTGATATCGGCCACAGGTATGGCATCAGGGTACTTTGATGATAGTCACATAGCAGTGATTAGGTAACGTTTTCCACCTGTGGATACTGGAAGAGGTCCAACCGCATCAACATTAATTTTGGAGAAAACTTCCTGTATAACTGGAACCAATTTCATAGGAGCCTTCTTTCTGTCATTTGGCTTCCTCACACGCTGGCACTTATCACAGCTGTGAACGTAGTCTTCAATTTCTTTATAACAGTTACGACAAAAAAAAAAAATATATATATATATATATATATATATATATATATATATATATATATATATATATATATATATATATATATATATATATATATATATATATATATATATATATATATATATATATATATCTGGAAAGAATATATGTTGTCTTTGTAACACCTAAATGACCTGACGTACCCTCATGGCATTGAGCCTTTAAACGTTCTTTAAAATTTTCTGGAACAAGCAACAAAAACTTCTCAATTCAAGTTTTATCAGCCCTCCTCTTCATCAAAAGGTTATTCTTACTGATGAGTATATCACTTGACGATCCTTCTTTATTGGTTTTAGAAGCTTCTTCCCAAAATGGCTGTAACTCTGGGCTTTCTCTTTGAGCCATAGCAAAATCAGAAGGTTTCACTTTCAGGAGTGAAAGTGCAGGTTCCTGTCGAACTTGAACGGGGGGTAACATGATCTCGTTACCCTTACTTAAATTTAGCACTGAACTTTCCGGTGTAGAAACTTAATCTGCTTCGGCATCTTCTCTTTTTCCTAGATCAGCTTTAGCTTCTTTCTCTCTGTTGGCGATTTCCTTCAACCTTCGCTGAGCTCTGGTTTGGATGGCGTTAACTTCTTCAGAATTAATTCCAATTTCTTTTCTTCTACCATCAAGCAATGCAGCAGTTCGATTTCCTAACAGCTATCTGCCTTGATCCGATGGGTTCTGAATCACAGTGCTTTTGTGAGAATATTCCCCAACTCACATTCTATCTCTACTTCAGCAAATGGTAGGCAGAACGTATTCTCATTCAGAAGATGCCTCACCCAAACTTGTTCTCCAGTCATCATATCTGAAGTAACATACTTCTTGCAGATCACATCAATAGTTGAACCAGTGTCTTTGAGAATAGACATTTCTATACCATTCACTCTTCCAGACAGGATAAAAGGATCCAATAACTTGTCATCTGAACTGTAAGTGATTCTATTTACAGAAGCAGTAGTGGTTGATTTCTTCTTTAATTCAGGACAATTTGGTCTCAAATGCTGAGTTGAGTCGCATTCATAACAGCGTAACTGTCTTCGTGTTTCCAAATTTTGTTCATTTCTGGAATTTTTTTTAATCTCTGGTCTACCTTGAACTTGATTTCTGAAGGGAGGAGAGTTTTCTATTCTGGCTTTGGAATCAACTGGACGTTTTGTTCGCCATTTAGGAATATTCTCTTCTCCATTTGACTCGGGAATTGTTCTCTTGAAGTTCCCATGAACGTTGTCATAAGCATCAAGTTTTGAAGCTAGTTCTATAGGAGAAGTTATGTTTCCCCATTCTTCCACGAAATGATCCTTCACTTTGTTTGGCACACGGCGCTTCAACTGGTCCACCACCATAAGAACCAAAAGTTGTTCGTAAGTGGTTATTTCTAAGCCAGTCACCCATTCTTGACAGTAATTTTGGAGTTCACATGCAAAGTCACTCCATATAGATTCTGCATTTTTTTGGGTGTCGAACAAGCATCTGTCTAAATCTCTCTGGGCTTAACTTAAATCTCTTAAGAAGCAGCTTTTTAACATGGTCATTGTCAAATAACGTGCACTCAGTCTCGTAAAGCAAACGTTTTTATTGTAACAGAGTAACGACAACACAGGTAACACAAAACAAGTATTTAAATAGGAATATAATACAGTGAAGGTTACAGCTAAGTATGAAGTAGTAGTCACTATTACAACACAGATATTATTTAAATGCTGTGACTACATATACATGACATCCCCATTTTTTTTAAATGAAAGACTACATTAATTTAAACTACTTAAAGATGTCATAAATGCCAAACTAGCAGATTAAATCTTAACATTCTAAAATCCTAATCTATCAGGTTTTTTAACTACTCTACCACTGCGAGTAACATAAGCATTGGTATTATTATTTACTTTAGGTCCATCACCAGGTATAGCAGGACTAGAACCCGGATCACAATTTCCACAATTAACATCACTAGAACTAGATAAATTAGTATTAACATTTGGAGATAAATTAGTATTAACATTTGGAGATCTCGTAGAACAAGCGTCTTCCTTTAACACAATGTCTTTAAACACACCACTATCTGTTCGTTGAAAGAGATCCTGTAGTCGATTTAGAAGAATCAGCAGTAGTGTCTGGGCGTAGAGACCAAGAGTTTCTGCGGTAAGTCGAACCATCAGATGCTTGAACTATGAATGACCGATCAGTAGGACCTGGAGAAATTATTTGAGCAGGCTTCCAATTTCTTCTCTTCACACGCAAAAGCACTTTCTGTCCAACTGATAAAGGTGGTTGAACTTTAGTTCTTCTATCTCCATACTGCTTGTCATTTCTTCTTTTAGGTTGAAGTGACCATTTTTAATGAGCTGAGGTTTCAACAATTTTTCAGCAGTTGGAATAGTTCCTCGAGTTCTTCTTCCCATTAATCTCTGCGCAGGAGATCCTAAGTTTCCTCTTGGAGTGTTTCTATGATTCAATAGTGCTAAATACACATCCGAATTATCAGCACTACACTTAGAAATCAAGTTCTTGGCCTCTTGCACATATCTTTCTGCAAAACCATTGGATCTCTTGTGGTAAGGACTCGAACTCTTAATCGAGAACTTCCATTCTTCGGAAAATCTTCTCATTTCCTTGGGAATCAACAGCGTACCTTCATCACACATCATAATTTCAGGAACTCCATGCAGTGAAAACCATTTTTTAAAAGCATTTATCAAACTTGCAGACGACATGTTTGACAAAATACAAAAGTAAAAAAAAACCAGAGAAACTATCAGCAATGACCAAGTAATTCGTTCGATTAAGGTGAAAAATGTCACTACCGACTATTTTCCACGGTCTTTTAAGCACTTGATTTAACAATATAGGCTCTTGTTTATTTCGCTGATGAGTCTGACATATTTTGCATCGTTGGACATAACTGACAGTGTCTGAATTCATCCCATGCCAAAATACATACTCTCTGGCACGACTGATTGATTGCTGGACTCCAAGATGTCCTCTATGAATTTCCTTTAGGGTATCTTCTCGAAGCTTGATGTGTATGACGACTCGATCACCTCTAAACAGGATATTTTCAATGCAGGCGAACTCATCTCGGTACGTCCAGTACTTCTGAATGCTCACAGGAACATTTTCTCTGGAGTCCGGCCAACCTTATAGGATCTGATTCTTTAGCTGAATCATTTCTGGATCTTCTTTAATATAGACAACTAACTCTTCTGTCTTCTTAACTGTCATGGGAACACATAAATGAACTTCCATTTTATCCAGTTCAGTGTCTTTTTCTACAACATGTTGACAGTCTCTGCTTAATGTTTCTGCAACATAAAGTTCTGAACCCTTCTTGTAAACTACTTCAGGTCTGTAAGGCACGATATCAAACAAAATTCTTTGTAATCTGGGTGGTGCAAGATGAAGAGGTTTCTTGTGGATGGAAACAATTGGCTTGTGGTCAGTTTTAATCTTTAGGTATCTACAACCATACACATACTGGTGAAATCTTGTACAACCAAATTTAATAGCAAATGCTTCCTTTTCCAATTGCGAATAATTTTCGCAGCGGGTAGGCCAATAGCTGTCATGAACACCGCGATTTTTACATCTTTCGGCTTCTTTTCCAGGTCTATGACCGTTGCGTACCATTTAAACTCTTAAGACCAGTTCTTCCAGGACTTCAGTGCGTCATTCCCAGCAAGCATGAGAGGGTTTGGCATTCGTGGTGACATGACAGAAGCAGGTTCACTCATTGCTGGCGAAACGTACGAAGATACCGGGTGACGTACGCAGAAAATATTTTGATTGAACTACTTTAAATTAATGTTTAACTTTAGAAACCTCCAGTGACCACGGTTTCGGCACCATGTCAAATAACGTGCACTCAGTCTCGTAAAGCAAACGTTTTTATTGTAACAGAGTTACGATAACACAGGTAACACAAAACAAGTATTTAAATAGAAATATAATACAGTGACGGTTACAGTTAAGTATGAAGTAGTAGTCACTATTACAACACAGCTATTATTTATATGCGGTGACGTCATATACATGACATTCTTTTGCCAATTCAGACGGCTCACGGACAATCAATTGGGTTATGTCAGATGGTAACAGTCCTATCAGGTGAGATACCCAATCCGTCGATGGGACTCCAGAGCATTCTGCTTGCCTTTCAAAGAGTAACAAATACAGACTGATGTCGGTTTGTTTATCATCAAACTTCTGCATGAGGTGTCGAAGCTCAACTCTTGATCTTTGTGGATCATTTTGCATAACTATATGTCCTCTTTCCGATTCCAACTGGAGTTTTTGCAACTCGTGTTCTTGTAGTAGTTTTAATCTTTCCTGTTCTTGTTCGCCGACGAAACGGTATAGTGGTTAGCGTTCTAGCTTCTAGACCGCGAGGTTGCGGGTTCGAGTCCCGTGTTGGCATGGGTGTTTGTAAATGTATGTTGGCTTGTATAATGACGAATGTTTCGGCGCATTATAGCCCTCGTGTTGCTGACGGCGCCAGATAATCTGAATACAACCAACCTGTTCTTGTTCAAACTTTTCTTTTTCAAGTTCACTTTGCAATTTCAGTCTTTCTTGTTCTTGTTCGAATCTTTCTTTTTGTAGTTTAGCATTTTCTTCCACTTGTTTATTCGCATGTTCTGCTTCCTCATGTTCTTTCCTACTCTCCATTATTACAATTATCTATTCCTTAACGTAATCTTCCTCATAATTAACTCTTGTAGTAATTAATTTCTTAAGATCCACCAGTTTAAGACCAGGTGTTACTCTTTCACCTATACTCTTCTACTAACACCCTCAAATCTTCTTTCTTTGCACGACCCAAAAAATACATTTTTAAATGTAATAATTTACTGGAGAGTTTATATTCTTCACCTTACACAGAACACCCTTAATTTATAATTATTTTTGTAAATATAATATAAATTTTACTACCACTTAACCACTACAAAATAATCAAGTATGAAAATTGGTCATAGAACAGGAACACAAATGTTTTCTAAAGAATTCAACATTTATACCACTTAATTTTAGTAATTGCAATTTTTTTAAAACTTAAAATCAAATTATAGTCCGGGAGCAAATGTAATCCCGTGGGCCACTTCATGATGCAAACATGTGGGTGGTGTCATTCGCTTCGCATGAATGCGTAGAAAATGAAATCCGATGGTGGGTACGTTTTTGCCGAATCATGGCTTCCCAGCTCATTTTAACAACTTGTTGACTATCAAAAAACTTGTAGGAAATAAAATTTCATTTCCAATGGTATATAACATATGTATGTTAGGTTAAATTACAAAATTCAAAATGGCCGCCGCATCGTGATCTTAAGTACGTTTTTCAGGTTGGTTGGTTGGTTTATGGACTCAGCGACCTATACTTATGCACAATAATGGACAATCAAGACGAGATTTGCAGCTTATTCCAATTTCATTGTAGACTCCAAACCACAAAGAACATCCATGCCTAACCCTGGATTTGAACTCGACACCCTTACATTCGAAGTTAGAGCGCTAACCACACATCATCAAGTGGACAGTATGTTTTCCTGAATAAAAGCTTCTCAGTGCACTTCATACACTTGTTAGCCGCTGGGAAACTGTAGAAAATAAAATAACTTTTATAATGGCATACATTAAGTCAAAATTCAAGATGGCCATGTATCACCATTGCCGGAACGTCTTTTCAGAATAATAACTTTCCAGTACGTTGTATGAACATGTTGGTTAATAGAAAAAAATTTGAAATTAAAAAAAAAGCTTTCTCACCTTTATAGCACCTTTACATTGTATTTTCAAGAATTGAAATTCAAAAGGACACCATTATTGGGCATCTCTTTGGGACTCTAATAATAGTTTCCACATTATATTGTAGGATAAATAAGCACCACAGATAGTTAATATTTACAGATTGGATAGTAAAATAATACCTTGAGCCTTTTCACATGAAAATAAACTACAGCAGACTGATCATAAAGTACACCAGTTCAAAATTGATACGACAAAGCTTTTTAATATTTGAAATGTGAATGTTACAGAAGAGTGTAACAGTGTAATTGCTTTTGTTATATGTAACAAATGGTGTAAACGATATTAAGATTTTTCACTATCATTAAATTTAATCAACATCTTCATCCTTAATTCCCTCATTATCATTCATCATGAGGTCAAAAATTGCAGTGTTGTCACATAAGTCATCATCTCCACAACATGAGCTCTCTGTGCAAGACAGTGTTGAGATTGCATCAGCAAGGAAGGGCACACCAACGCTTCAGACATGAACACTTAGTCAACTCTAAAAGCCCCTGCGAAGCACAAGGTTCTGTACACATAATAGGCTTAAATTCCCCATCCACAAGCGACCAGCCAAAATCAATAGGTTGAGTTATGCCAGGATGCTGTCGGAGTATCTTGTGCCCAAATCATTGCTTGATAGTGTGCACGAAAAAGACCTGGATAGAGAGATGCTTTTGTAGGTGCAAAATGTTCCCCAGTCTTTTGTTTTTTAGTGAAGAGCCACAATCTTACCTCTCCAATGTCTGTCATTTTGGTTCGCAGTACATACACCTGACAAATGAATGCCTCTAACGTTTGTAACATTTCTGTGGAAATGTTTTCAGGATGACCCATAAGGCCCAGTGCAGCTATAATGTCATCACTAGCTGCAAAAAAAGCATTCCACCATATAATCTTTTCTTTTTTTAGCAAATGATCCTGTAATATTAGCACCAGAAAGGGAGTGGAGTACTGGTAGTGCTGAAGCCTTATTGGGCCCTAGTATGTCATAGATTGGCTGAAGATGAATTAACCGTTTGCTTCTGCTAATGTTGTTTGCTATAATAGCTCTTGGAAGCATTTGATATCTCCGAAGAGCAAGTACTAATACATCTGTCTGGGGAGTATATGCCAATCTTGATAATGCATCTGGAAGCAACAAGTGTACTGTGCAAAATTATTTTAGTATGTGCTTCCTCCTGCGTGGTTTCAAGACACGACACATCCATATGGCATGCATATGCATGATTTCTCCAACTGCAAACAAATTGTTTATTATTTTTGACTGCATAGTCTATAATCTTTGATGCCATGTATTCTGTCAGTTCATCCTTTGTCATTTCGTGCAAAAGTTACTGGTACATGGTTAATTTAAGGATGTTTGTTGATGGGTGCACTTTGTATTGGATAGGGACCGATTTACCATGACGTTTCACCCTTGTTGATGTCTCACATCGAATTCTGTTTGTAGGTGTCAAATATTATGTGGACCTGTGTTTTGTATATACCAAACTTCTATGACTTGTCTGACAAAGTGATCTGCAAATTCTTTACAAGTCTTGCCAATCTTAGGTATATCCATGGAATGCAGCTCTGCCATTCCATCAACTACTGCAACAGTTTATGCCGCTTCATTTACTGGAAATGAATTTTGTGAGAATTCGTTTTTCTCCTTAGATGAAGGCTTTTAGATTTTGAGGAAGCTCCTCCAGGATACCCAAAAGCTTGCTTTTTTTTATGATCAGTAATGCATACCATCCATATAAGGGAAACAAAGCAAGTGGCAATAATGAGAATTCATATCGACAAAAAGTTGCCTTCAAATCTATATCACACTGACTTTTTGCTGCAATCACCAGTCAAGAAAATACATATAAATGGATAGACAATATTGAAAAAACACTTTTCCTTCAATGTTACTTTAACATTTTAGAATGCTGATTTGCAGGCTTAAGTTTCACCTTTTACATTGGGGCCCAAAACTGTGCAGAAGGCTTTGATGATACTGATTCTTCTGTGGGCACTGTTGGTAGGTTGACTATTTTAATGCGTTCCTAAATGAATTTGGAAAGATGACTCTCACCAATATCAGCAACTGTACACATGTCTCTTTAAACGTCATCGGGAAGAACTTGCTTAGCCATCAGATTTATAAGAGTATAAGATGTTCTGTGTTGCATTTAAATAGGTTGGTTGTCGATTTAAAACCATTTATCAACTTTTCATCGTTTTGATTCTGACGCTTGAGAACCGATAGACAATGTTCATGGTGACACTTTGCATTGGGGTGGCATTTTTAGTCATTGCTTCGGTTACTGTAGCAATTATTGTGACCTCCCTCTGCCAGAAGAATCTTCTCTGAGCTTTCTCGTTTAGAGTGATGCCTGTAAGTCCACCTTGGACTTACACTTCTTTTCTGGTGCTCCAGAGCTTCATCGGCTCCTAAAGGGCAAAACGGTATTTTGGTTTCATTGATTACCCACTTTCCTTGCCATATAGTTGTATGCTTTTTATTAAATCTTTACATATTCATCAAGTACATTGGAATCATTCTTACATAATTTAGTCAATATAAGGCAAAGAAGTACTTTATGAAATCATGTGTGGCTGCCAAGTGCAAATCCCAGTCTGCATTTCTAACTGACCTGATGGCTGTGTAGTTAGCTCTCGAGCTTCGCCTGCTAGAGGTGCCGAGTTCGAATCTCGAGTTAGGCATGGACGTTCTTTGTGGTTCAGAATCCACGTAAATTTGCAGGTCCCGGCCTGATAAACAGTTATTGTGCACAAGTATATGTCATTGTACACAAACCAACCAATCAACCTGAAAAACGTACTTAAAATCGCGATGCTGTGGTCATTTTGAATTTTGTAATTTCATCTAACATTCATGTGTTATAACCATTGAAAAAGAAATTTTATTTCCTTCAAGTTTTTTATCAATTAACAAGTTGTTAAAATGAGCTGGGAAGCCATGATTTGGCAAAAACGTACGTCAGGTGGTAAGGAGGCGGCCATTTTGGATTTGCGACTGCAGCGATGCTCATACCGGGATGCCAGATACCCACCATCGTATTTCATTTTCTACGCATTAATACGAAGCGAATGACACCACCCACATGTTTGTATCATGAAGTGACCCACGGGACCACTTTTTCGACATTAGCGCCCAGACTATTAATTGCATCCAATTTAAGTATATAGCAATCACATTTTTAAAAGAGAAAATGAAATAAAATATTCAGAAATAAACTTTAGATCAAGAACAAAAAATATCTAGAACTAGACCTCACTTAAAACCAACTCTTTTACAACTTTAACTAACATTAGATTCAAATTGCTTTTGTTGTAGTAATTTCCAATTCTTTGAAATGTTAGCACAAACCCAAAGCATTTTGTTATAAATGGTACCTAGATAAGTGTTATAGTTATAAGAATCTTAACAGATATTATATTATGGTATATATAATTATAATAGCACAAATAATCAAATATAGCATTAAATTCATAACCATGTTAAAAGAAGACCTTCAAAAGATATAAATTCAAATACTATCCTTATTTAAATGCATGTACCAGATACTACAAAAAACTAGTTTTAAATAAAATTCAAAGATTTTAAAATCTACTATGAAGCTGAAAATCATGAATTACAATTATTTTCACTTTAATTGTAATTATATCCGAGGGTCGGATAATTCCTTTTATTTTATTTACCAGAAAATGGACTTGCTTCACCACCAGTCTTAGAATCCCCTTTGATTTATCGATTCCACGACGAGTAAATAAATATAACTCACGATAGACGAGACAAATTAATCACTTGAAATACTGCACACAAATGATACACACATCACAAGTAATCATTAAATTATTTGTATTTGAAATATTGCACACAAATGAAACTGGAACCTTGCTCGGAACCGAAACTAAACACCTCTTGAATAACTCAAGCACTAAATACAAAACATAAATCAGCACTTTTGATGTATTGCACTTGAATTACTAACATTGAAAATCGCAACGTATCACCACTCTTGAAGTATTGCATTCCATTTAACGCCTTTGAAAAACAGAACTTATGATTCACTGATGTTGACACAACGAAGCATTAAACACAAACACCACTCTTGAATCAAAATACCACACTTATAACAACACAAAATCTTCAGGATGAAGGATTTTTTTTCTCTTCTCAGGACGGGATGTCACTGGCAATCTTCAGGACGAAGAAAAATTATCAATCTGGACGGATGTCCATCAAAATCTGTAGACCAGATGTCCACACCTGACAACTGAATCGAGGCTATCCAGTTAATTTAATAAGCAAATTGTAATGCTTACCATTCTACAAGACGAGTGTCTGTACTCGGACATTTATAGGTTTCAGCACACACAAAAAATATATAAGCAAGGCTTGCTTAATATTCCACACAATGGATGTCCATCAGCTACTCTTCGCGCCAAACTAACGATCGATCATTCACTTCGTCGTTAAAATAAACTATACCGTTATTTTTTAAACAACTGTTGTTTCTATTCAGAAATCGCACCATGGAGCACTATCTTAGCTGTAGCGTAGTTGAGTAAAAATTTCATTTCGATTAATAACAAAGCACATTTATTTTAAGAACTTCACAGTGGTGCAGGTGTTCGTTTATATCTCTGAATCGAGTCTATCATCTCTCGCAGAAGACGACCAAAAAGCAAAAAAAAAAAAAAAAAAAATACAACCTTCAATAAGAACTGTTTCGTGGTGCCCTCTATATTTTAAAATAGCAATTAACAGTTACAAGACGTTACAATTCCTATCTACGCTGACTTAGTTTTGTTTAGGTAATATTTAACTGTTTTCCCACACTCACGCGGTCATGGAAACTGATTGGCGAATTAGGAAAAGCCCTGTTGATCAGGCATTTTTAGGTTCGGTAAATACGATTAATAAGCTCGAAATTGATGATCCTGTTATTATCCAACTAATGGTTACGATGAAAAAACTTGTTGACAGGATTAAGACACTAACTACCAAGACTCCCCTTGTTGAGGATATTAAAATGACAAGCATGATGTTTTGACTACTAAGTACAATCCAGAGTGCTCTTCTCTTTTTGAGGTTAGTCCATTAAGGGAGAAATTCTCTGATAGCAATGTCCCTTTAGAGATAGACCCACCATCTGATATTGAGGTCGCTGAAATACACAAACCCTCTCCTACTAGAAATAACACTTGGTTTAGGAAAGACGATGTTGAGCATAGCTCTTCAGAGACAACCGTCTCACCTCAAGACATTTTTCGAAATGAACTAACCATGGCCCAAATTAAATCTGAGGGGGCGGTCTTAAATGACCAATCAGAAGATGGTACCTTGGAACCACTCTCGCAGGGAGCGGGCTCTGTTGTTGATTTCAAATCTGATCTTCCAAATGCCCCATTCTCAATTGCAAATAAACCACTTGCTGAACACTCATCTATGTTGATGATAATAAGATTAACTGGAAATTTATAAGTAAATATCTGGCCAATAATGGTGCTAAGGATTTTACTTCCACACTTAAGGGGAAAAATAAGTTTCAAACAAAAGCGACATCTGATGACCAACACAGGCAAATCACTACCCTTCTAAACCAAAAGAAGGTTTCATATTATTTCTTTAGTCTTTCCATCCAGGAGGAATGGTGACATCACAAAATTGCATCTTTTCGTGGCAACACTCCCACAAACTGAATTGGCTAGAACCATTCCTAACCTCATGAACATAATGAACTTCAAAATTAGTGCTGAGGTGTACAAGGGCAGAGGGGGTAGGCTACAATGCCATAATAACATTGAGGAAACAAACATAGTCCTTCATGTTAGGGGTAAGCTCACCCACTTCTCGCCAGTATATAATCCCCCTCAAAATAACTTAACTAAAGAGCTTATTGAATTCCTATTCCCAAAGGACACCCCTATCATTGTATGCGACGATTTTAACGCTAAAAGCAATAACTGGGGCTGACAGCAAATAACAAAAATGGGTACATTCTAAACAATCCTATCGGAGTCAATAATAGTAGAATTTTTTCTCCGATCTGTTCTATTCATTATCCGGTTCAAGGTTATCTTCCTGACATTATGCATATAATGGTCACCAACACCAATCTATCTAATCCTGATGCGATTAATAACCTCTCCTCAGACCACCTACCAATTGTTGCCAGAATTACCAAATACATAAATCTGGAACTATCTCCGAAACTGACTGTTAGCTATTTCACAATATCCTTGCCAGCAAACAATTTACACGCACTCAATACATTAGAACCATCCAAATTGACTGAGCAGTAATGGAATTCAATCAAAGTATTCAAACTGCACACTCCACAGCAGAAACGCCTTTCATTAATTAACAACTTCCGTCTGATATCAGGGGACTCATCATACACATAAATAGGTTAAGGAAAAGGTGGCAGCGTACTCTTGACCCTATCCTAAAAAGGGAAGTTCATACCCTTAAAAAGATGAATTTCAGAGTACACCAAAGCTAATAGGGAAGCCAGGTGGCAGGAAAGGGTGTCCACACTGGAGTTTGAAAACCACTCAATATGGCGAATGACCCAGGCTCTCAAAATTAAGAAGTCCTTTCAAAAGCCACTCTTGGACAACAATTGGTTTGTTTTCAAACTTTTCTGATTCCCTCTAACGGAAACTTCAAAACAACACCTCTCCCTAAGACCAAGAGTTCGAGAATCATATCGTGAACACTGTTGCTGTTGAGAATCAATTAATTCCCTCCAACACACCACACTTGAGGAAGTCTCTGATTTCGTTAAAAAAACTCAAATTTTTTAAGTCCCCTGGGTTTGAAAAAATATCCAACATAATGATTAAAAACATTCCAGACAATTGCATACAGATCCTCACAAATAATTTCAATGCCAGCCTGAGGTTAAGTTACTTCCCATTCATCTGGAAGGAAGCGCTTTTGATCCACAAGCCAGGTATGACCCCTCCAATCCTACCAGCCAAAGGCCAATTAGTCCACTGCCATGTCTTGACAAAATTTTCGAAGGCTCGTATTGTTCCTCTTTTGACACATATCCCAAACGAACAATTTAGGTTCATGAAGGACAGGTCCACCCCTGAGATACTGAATTTATAGGGTCTTCTAGGCACCGGAAAGAGAACTTCGCAAAGCTGATGCTTGATGTCGCTAAAGCGTTTGATGGAGTATATCATTGGGGCTTATTTTTAAACTTATATCATTAAACTTTCCATATGGCATTATCCATCTGATTGTATGCTATCTGGAAAATAGACTATTCAGGGTCAGGGTAGGCAAGGTTATCTCCATCTACAGAATGATTAAAGCTGGTGTTCCGCAAGGAAGTATCCTGGGTGATCTCTACCCCTCAGACTTTCCAAAATTCCCTGACGGCAGACACTGTCTTCTACGCACTGCCACTATCACTAAATCAATCAATTCACAAAAGGCCTTAGACCATTTCAAAGAAGAAATACACATACATCGATGAGTGGTACTCCAAATGGAAGGTCTCCGTAATGCCGGGAAATCACAAATCATCTGCGTGAAGGCAAAGGATAAACGTAAAACCCGCTATAACTCTTTTGTCCTTTTCAATGAGGTATATTATTAAAGGTCAGTTGTGCCAAATATTTTGTTGTCACCATTAACGAACAATTAACTTCGAAAGACCATATCATGCACTGGGAATTGGGGGTGGGGGGATCAGCTTATATGCTCGGAAATTATGTCTTGAGGTTGCAATAAAAATGTATGTATTTACATTGAGACGTTAAACAAACTAATTCCACAAGTAATACATTTAATTTCAAACTAGTTTAATTTACTAAAAATAATTGAAAATACCTTTATTTACAGGAGGAGTAGCACCAGGTATGCTTGGTAAATATATATTGAGGTTGAAATAAAAATTTCAAAATTTATATTGAAATATTAAGCAAATTAATTCCACAAGTAATAAGTTTAATTTCAAACTTGTTTAATTTACTAAAAATAATGGAAAATACCTTTATTTACAGGATTAATAGGAAGAGTACCACCAAGTATGTTTAGTAAGTATATATTGAGGTTGAAATAAAAATGTCAAAATTTCTATTGAAATATTAAACTAATTAATTCCACAAGTAATAAGTTTTATTTCAAACTAGTTTAATTTACTAAAACTAATGGGAAATACCTTTATTTACAGAAGGAATTGGAGGAGTAGCACTGCGTATTCTTGGTAAGTATATATTAAGGTTGAAATAAAAATTTCAAAATTTCTATTGAAATATTAAACAAATTAATTCCACAAGTAATAAGTTTTATTTCGAACTAGTTTAATTTAATCAAAATAATTAAAAATACCTTTATTTACATTAGGAGTACCACCAGGTATACTTGGTAAGTATATATTGAGGTTGAAATAAATATTTCAAAAATCTCAAATTCGTGTAACTTGCTAAAAATGTTTTATAATACTTTTTATTTGCGTGAGGAATGTGAAATTTAGGTAAATATTGTGTTAGTCTTTATTAAGAAAAAAGGCGCATTTAGAAATGATAAATACATTCCATGTGTAATAAATTTCTTTACATTTATATAAGTAATTGTAAATTGTGGTTAACTTCTACTTCAGATGTTCTTGGTGCTAATAATCCAGCAGTAGTTGTGCAAGGAAGTAAACACTCTTGAAAGTATTTGTAAATTTGAATTATAAATATCAATTAAATGGCTAAAGACATTTACATCTATCCGTATTTGTTTGTGCAGTTAGAAGAGACAGAAGTCTTATGCAAATACAAAATTATGTCTTAATGCAAAATTCCTTACAAAATTACAGCAAATGCACGTCAAGGCAAAATGTGAGTAGAGGCGATAGTTAGTTTTCTCATACAAGTGCAATCCTGCTTTTGAACTAGAGGTCGGAAATATCGATCAAAATAAATATCGATACTATATCGTTGCATAAAAAAAAATATCGATGTATCGATACATGATTGTTTTTTATTTGATTTTCAATTCAGCCAGACACGAAGTTTTTCGGGGTAAATTTCTTTTCATGAATTCATGCCAACAGTGTTTTAATAAATAAATTATAAAAATTATTTTAATAAATAAATTATATTATCAATTAGAATAAATAAAATACATTTGGACGTTAATGCATAAATTCACATTTATATTTAAAGAAGAAATTTGGAAAAGTAGTTTATCGCATATTTGGTCTGATAGAGATGTTTTTAATACTAAAAATTATATGCAAATTCCAGGCACACGTTGGCCACAGAAACGGCACTATGTTAATGACTACTAATAATTGATCTTAACTTTCCATTTCATTATGTTTTCTTTTTGGTTAGGGTGCTATTTTAACTGTTTCTCAGCCAAGTCCAAACTTTAATTTTGAAGTTTTTGAAAACGGAATAAAGGAAATTGAAAAAACATATGGAACTACAAAACGATCATCAAAAAACTAAAAATGTTTGAAAATATCGATAGATCAATGACTTGTATTGACATTTTTACTGTCGATATTTTCTTTAAAATATCGATAAAAATATCGTCGTATCTATATATCGCCGCTCTCTAATTTTGAACAGCTCGGGCACAATAGCTTTGAAAACAAGCTTGCCAGAGTTTCGAGGTTGAAAATCCCATTTCCTGAAAGTGGGGTTGCTCTTTCAATGGTCTCTTTAGCTTCAGTTACAGAGAGAAAACAGAGTTATTATGTGTGTTTTGTGAAACACTTTTCGTATATCGATTGCCTTGAAATAGCCCTTTTTTTCTTTCCAACTAGCAACATTCCCATTTTTATAACAAAAATTAACAGTGGAATAAACTAGAATTTAAAATAAATTTATCCTCACAGACAGAAATCTTAAAATTAATATCTAAAAAGTTATGAAATCAGGGAAACAAAATCAAAAGAGAATAAAAAAATATTCAGATCACACAAAGTTGTTACCAGATTGTAAACAACATAAGATGTTGCCAGATTCTTCATGCTCAAAATATTAAAAAAATAATACAGTTTAAAAGTATTTTTTATAAGGCTCAAAATTAAAACTAAAAGGGATTAAAAAGGAATTTCTAGTACCATTGACAGCCACTTCCGGCTTCGAAATCGTACTTTTCTTCTAAAGGTGAAAGAGAAAAGTGAATTGAAAATTGATTGATTTTTTAGGTGCTGGAGGCATGCAAGGAATGCAAGGGGGTGCGTAAATATTTAAGTTCTTTTTCCTAAATATTCAATTAAAAATAACTAATCAATTAACTTATTTAGAGTCACTTTGAGCTTGAATTATAAGGAAACAATCACCATAAAACATATTTACTGAAACCACTGTAAAGGTGTCAACCTAATTACAAATGAAAATATAAAATTACACAGTTTTTATCATAATTAAAAAAAAAAAAAAATACAATGTGCTTCACTTTGACAACTATCCTGTTAATTGAATTGAAAATTCGTTGATTTGTTTAGGTGCTGGCGGCATGCAAGGATTGCAAGGGGGTTAGTAAATATCTAAGATCTTTTTCCTAAATATTCAACTAAAAATAACTAATCAGTTTACTTGTTTGTAGTCACTTGGAGCTTGAAGTATAAGGAAACAATAATCATAAAACGTATTTACTGAAAGCACAGTAAAGATGTCAACCTAATTATGTCCACCTAATGTCAACCTAAATGAAAAAATATTTTTAGAAAACTTTTTTTATCTGGTAACTTTATTATAGCACAGTCTATAACATAATTAAAAATATAATTAAATAAAAAAAATATATAAAGTGCTTCACTTTGACAACTAGCCTGTTAATTGAATTGAAAATTCGTTGATTTATTTAGGTGCTGGCGGAATGCAAGGAATGCAAGGGGGTTAGTAAATATCTAAGATATTTTTCCTAAATATTCAACTAAAAATAACTAATCAGTTTACTTGTTTGTAGTCCCTTGGAGATTGAAGTATAAGGAAACAATAATCATAAAACGTATTTACTGAAAGCACAGTAAAGATGTCAACCTAATTACAAATGAAAAAATATTTTTAGAAAACTTTTTTATCTGGTAACTTTATTATAGCACAGTCTATAACATAATTAAAAATATAATTAAATAAAAAAAATATATAAAGTGCTTCACTTTGACAACTAGCCTGTTAATTGAACTGAAAATTGGTTGATTTTTTTAGGTCATGGTGGCATGCAAGGAATGCAAGGGGGTAAGTAAACATCTAAGTTCGTTTTCCGAAATATTCAATTAAAAATAACTGATCAGTTTTTTGTTTATAGTCACTTGGAGCTTGAGCTGTGTAACATTAATTACACAGTATATATCATAATTAAAAAAAAAAAAAAAATACAATGTGTTTCACTTTGACAACTAGCCTGTTAATTTAAATAAAAATTGATTGCTTTTTTTTCCTGCTAACGTTAATTAAACAGAATATATTATAATTGAAAAAATAAATAAAAATTTCAGTGTGCTTCATTCTGATAACTAGTCTGTTAATTGAGTTGAAAATTGGTTGATTTGTGTAGGTCCTGGCGGCATGCAAGGAATGCAAGGGGGTAAGTAAATATTTTAGTTCTTTCTCCTAAATATTCAATTAAAAATAACTGATCAGTTCACTTGTTTATAGTCACTTGGAGCTTGAAGTACAAGGAAACAATAATCATAAAACGTATTTACTGAAAGCACTGTAAAGATGTCAATCTAATTACAAATGAAAAAATATTTTTAGAAAACTCTTTTTTCTGATAAGTTTATTATACCACAGTCTATAGCATAATTAAAAAAATAATTAAATAAAAAAAATATATAAAGTGTTTCAGTTTGACAACTAGCCTGATAATTGAATTGAAAATTGGTTGATTTGCTTAGGTGCTGGAGGCATGCAAGGAATGCAAGGGGGTAAGTAAATATTTAAGTTCTTTTTCCTAAATTTTCAATTAAAAATAACTGATCAGTTCACTTGTTTATAGTCACTTGGAGCTTGAAGTATAAGGAAACAATAATCATAAAATGTATTTACTGAAAGCCCAGTAAAGATGTTAACCTAATTACTAACGAAAATATATTTTATGAAACTTTTTTATCTGGTAATGTTAATTACACA
Organism: Linyphia triangularis; assembly: GCA_963978545.1. Lineage (NCBI taxonomy): Eukaryota > Metazoa > Arthropoda > Arachnida > Araneae > Linyphiidae > Linyphia > Linyphia triangularis. Next base: position 7,645,084 of record OZ021731.1, read on the forward strand.
GTATATATCATAATAAAAAATAAAAAAAAAAAAAAAAAAAAATAAAAAACTACAAGGTGTTTCAATTTGACAACTTGTGTGTTAAAATATTCAATTAAAAATAACTGATCATATCACTTGTTTATAGTTACTTGGATCTTGAAGTATAAGGAAAAAATAATCATAAAATGTATTTACTGAAAGCGCAGTAAAGATGTCAACCTAATTACAAATGAAAGTATATTTTAAGAAACGTTTTATCTGGTAACGTTAATTACACACTGAATATCATAATAAAAAATAAAAAAATACAATGTGTTTCACATTGATACCTAGCCAGTTAAGTGAATTGAAAATTGGTTGATTTGTTTAGGTGCTGGCGGCATGCAAGGAATGCAAGGGGGTAAGTAATTATTTAAATTCTTTTTCTTAAATATTCAATTAAAAATAACTGATCAGTTCACTTGTATATAGTCACTTGGAGCTTGAAGTATAAGGAAACATTCATCATAAAACCTATTTACTAAAACCACTGTAAAGATGTTAACCTAATTACAAATGAAAATACATTTTTGTATGATCCTTCTTAATCTGGTAACATCAATTGCACAGTATATATCATAATTAAAAAAAAATAAAAAAATATGCAATATGTTTCACTTTGACAACTATCCTGTTAATTTAAATAAAAATTGGTTGATTTTTTTTCCTGCTATCGTTAATTTCACAGTATATATCATAATTAAAAAAAAAAAAAAAATGCAAAGTGTTTCATTTTGACGACTAGCCTGTTAATTGAATTGAAAAATTGGTTTATTTTTGAAGGTCCTGGCAGCATGCAAGGAATGCAAGGGGGTAAGTAAACAATTTAGTTTTTTTTTTCCTAAATATTCAATTAAAAATTACTGATCAGTACACTTGTTTATAGTCACTTATAGCTTGAAGTATAAGGAAACAATAATCATAAAACGTGTTTACTGAAAGCACTGCAAAGATATCAACCTAATTACAAATGAAAGAATATTTTTAGAAAACTCTTTTATCTGGTAACTTTATTATAGCACAGTCTATAACGTAATTAAAAAAATAATTAAATAAAAAAAATATATTAAGTGTTTCACTTTGACAACTAGCATGTTAATTGAATTGAAAATTGGTTGATTTTTTTAGGTCCTGGTGGCATGCAAGGAATGCAAGGGGGTAAGTTAACATTTAAGTTCTTTTCCTAAATATTCAATTAAAAATATCTGATCAGTTCACTTGTTTACTGTCACTTGGAATTTGAAGTATAAGGAAACAATAATAATAAAATGTATCTACTGAAACCACTATAAAGATGTAAAACTTATTACAAATGAAAAATTCATTTTTGTATGAACCTTCTTAATCTGGTCACGTTAATTACACAATATATATAATAATTGTAAAAAAATACAAAGTGTTTCACTTTGAAAACTAGCCATTTAATTGAAATAAAAATTGTTTGATTGTTTTATCTGGTAAAGTTAATTACACAGTAAACATCATAACTAAAAAAAATTAATACAAATTTCAATGTGTTTCACTTTGACAACTAGCCTGTTAATTGAATTGAAAATTGGTTGATTTTTTTTAGGTCCTGGTGGCATGCAAGGAATGCAAGGGGGTTAGTAAATATTTAAGTTCTTTTCCTAAATATTCAATTAAAAATATCGGATCAGTTCACTTGTTTACTGTCACTTGGAATTTGAAGTATAAGGAAACAATAATAATAAAATGTATCTACTGAAACCACTATAAAGATGTAAAACTTATTACAAATGAAAAATTCATTTTTGTATGAACCTTCTTAATCTGGTCACGTTAATTACACAATATATATAATAATTGTAAAAAAATACAAAGTGTTTCACTTTGAAAACTAGCCATTTAATTGAAATAAAAATTGTTTGATTGTTTTATCTGGTAAAGTTAATTACACAGTAAACATCATAATTAAAAAAAATTAATACAAATTTCAATGTGTTTCATTTTGACAACTAGCCTGTTAATTGAATTGAAAATTGGGTGATATTTTTAGGTCCAGGCGGCATGCAAGGAATGCAAGGGGGTAAGTAAACATTTTAGTTCTTTTTCCTTAATATTCAATTAAAAATAACTGATCAGTTCACTTGTATATAGTCACTTGGAGCTTGAAATATCAGGAAACAATAATCATAAAACGTATTTACTGAAACCACTGTAAAGATGTCAACTTAATTACAAATGAAAATATATTTTTGTATGATCCTTCTTAATCTGGTAACATTAATTACACAGTATATATCATAATTAAAAAAAAAAAAAAATACAATGTGTTTCCCTTTGACAACTATCCTGTTAATTTAAATAATTTTTTTTTCTTGCTAACGTTAATTACACAGTATATATCGTAATTAAAAAAATAAATAAAAATTTCAATGTTTTTTGTTTTTTTTTGACACCTAGCCTGTTAATTGAATTGAAAATTGGTTGATTTTTGTAGGTCCTGGCGGCATGCAAGGAATGCAAGGGGGTAAGTAAACATTTAAGTTTGTTTTCTGAAATATTCAATTAAAAATAACTGATCAGTTCACTTGTTTATAGTCACTTGGATTCTGAAATATAAGGAAAAAATAATCATAAAATGTATTTACTGAAAGCACAGTAAAGATGTCAACCTAATTACAAAAGAAAAAATATTTTTGCATGGACCGTTTTCATCCTGTAACGTTAATTACACAATATATATCATAATTTAAAAAAACTACAACGTGTTTCACTCTGACAATTAGCCTGGTAGTAAAAATAAAAATTGGTTGATTCTTTTAGGTGCTGGCGGCATGCAGGGAATGCAAGGGGGTGAGTAAATATTTAAGTTCTTTTCCTAAATATTCAATTAAAATTAACTGAACAGTTCACTTGTTTATAGTCACTTGGAACTTGAAGTATAAGGAAACAATAACCATACAGGGTGTTCAGAAAAGGACTACCTGATTTCAAAATTAAATATCTCGAAAACAAAGATCGATGGAGGAATGCAGTAAATGGTATGTTTATTGTGAAAGCTGTAAGAATTTTATGCAGCAGTTTGAAATAATAGTTACAAAAGCTGCTAACAGATGGCGCTGTACGCTGTACAGCTCATTATCAGCATACATAAATGAAATAATCCGATGAAAACATTCTTTGCAAAAAACCACATCACAATGTTTTCAAAATGTTCACCATTAGCACTACAGAGGAGGCGCAAACGAAGAATGAAATTTGCCATCACATTTCGTAGTGTCTACACAGAAATGGATTCACATGCCACACAGATCGCCGATTCAAGCTCGTCCAGCGTGGCGGGATGCTTAGGGTAGACAATGTCTTTCAATGTGCCCCACAAAAAATAGTCACAGGGAGTCAAATCCAGTGAATATGGAGGCCAATCCATGCCTGCCCCAGTAAATTTGGATATTCCAAAGCAATGACTCGATTCCCGAAGTATTCATCAAGAAAGCGAAACACTTGTTCGGTACGATGTGGTCGGACTCCATCTTGCATAAACCATTCAGTAGGTGGTCGATCCTCTAACACTTGCTGTGTGGCGACAAATTGTTCCAAAATTGCAACGTAACGTTCACTAGTGACCATTTCTCGAATGAAAAAAGGGCCAATAATGCCCCTGCTGTATACTGCAGCCCACACAGTAACTTTAGGAGAATACAGGGGTTTCGCTACACACCAATATAGATTTTCGGAACGCCAAAATAGCCAGTTCTGTTTATTCACGAATCCATTCAGGTGGAAGTGTGCTTCATCTGTAAACCAGATGCAGCCAACATCAAATCCTTCACTATCAATCATTGTGAGCATCTGATTAGCAAAGTCAATCCTTTGTTGCACAGCTCGTACGGGTATGGTTTTGTGAGTTTCAATTTTGAATTGAAACATGTGTAGGCTCTTTCTCAGTATTTTCTGCGTGCTGGAAAGCTTCAAACCAGTCTCAGATGCAATTCTACGGACGGATGACATTGAATTTTGCTGAATAATTCCAGAAACTGTGGCGACATTTTCAGGCGTAACTGCAGTTTGCTTGCGGCCAACATTCCCCACTTGATCATCAATTACGCTGCCTGTTCGTTGAAATTTGGCGAAGAGTGTAAGAATGGTTTTCGCATCGGGTCCTTTTGGAACATTAAATCGTGCTTGAAAACTGCGCATTGTTGCCGTAGGACTCTCTTTTAACCTGTGGTACTCTAGCACCAGAAAAACGCGTTGTTCAATGGAGTACATGGTTTTAATCTCTTCCTTCGGTACGCTAACCTCCTTTCACGCTTCAATAGTGAAACTGATCGCTCTGGACTTCGGATCACTATTTATACTAGGCATTACGTATGGCGATTACAGCGCCATCTGTTAGCAGCTTTTGTAACTATTATTTCAAACTGCTGTATAAAATTATTACAGCTTTCACAATAAACATACCGTTTACTGCATTCCTCTATCGATCTTTGTTTTCGAGATATTTAATTTTGAAATCAGGGAGTCCTTTTCTGGACACCCTGTAAAATGTATTTACTGAAACCACTGTAAAGATGTCAAATTTATTACAAATGAAAATACATTTTTGTATGATTCTTCTTAATCTGGTAACGTTAATTACACAGTATATATCATAATTGTAAAAAAATGCAATGTGTTTCATTTTGACAACTAGCCTGTTAATTGAATTGAAAATTGTTTGATTTTTTTTAGGACCTGGCGGCATGCAAGGAATGCAAGGGGGTAAGAAAACGTTTAAGTTCTCTTTCCTAAATATTTAATTAAAAATAACTGATCAGTTCACTTGTTTATAGTCACTTGGAGCTTGAAGTATAAGGAAAAAATAATTACAAAATATATTTACTGGAAGCACAGTAAAGATGTCAACCTAATTACAAATGAAAATATATTTTATGAAACTCTTTTATCTTTTAACGTTAATTATACAGTATATATCACAATTTAAAAAAACTGCAACGTGTTTCATTCTGACAACTAGCCTCGTAGTAAAAATGAAAATTGGTTGATTTTTTTAATGTCCTGGTGGCATGCAAGGAATGCAAGGGGGTAAGTAAACGTTTAAGTTCGTTTTCCGAAATATTCAATTAAAAATAACTGATCAGTTCATTTGTGTATAGTCACTTGGAGTTTGAAGTATAAGGAAACAATATTCATAAAAGTATTTACTGAAACCACTGTAAAGATATCAACCTAATTACAAAAGAAAATATATTTTAGTGTGAACCTTTTTCATCCTGTAACGTTAATTACACAATATATATCACAATTAAGAAGAAGAAAAAAAAACTACTATGTGTTTCACTCTGACAACTAGCCTGGTAGTAAAAATAAAAATTGGTTGTTTTTTAGGTCCTGGTGGCATGCAAGGAATGCAAGGGGGTAAGTAAACGTTTAAGTTCGTTTTCCGAAATATTCAATTAAAAATAACCGATCAGTTTATTTGTTTATAGTCACTTGGAGATTGAAGTATAAGGAAACTATATTCATAAAATGTATCTACTGAAACCACTGTAAAGATATCAACCTAATTACAAAAGAAAATATATTTTTGTATGAACCTTTTTCATTCTGTAAAGTTAGGTACACAATATATATCATAATTTAAAAAAAAAAAAACTACAACGTGTTTCACTCTGACAACTACCCTGGTAGTAAAAATAAAAATTGGTTGATTTTTTTTAGGCCCTGGTGGCATGCAAGGAATGCAAGGGGTTAAGTAAACGTTTAAGTTCGTTTTCCGAAATATTGAATTTAAAATAACTGATCAGTTCATTTGTTTATAGTTACTTGGAGCTTGAAGTATAGGGAAACTATATTCATAATATGTATCTACTGAAACCGCTGTAAAGATATCAACCTAATTACAAAAGAAAATATATTTTTGTATGAACCTTTTTCATCCTGTAACTTTAATTACACAATATATATCACAATTTAAATAAACTACAACGTGTTTCACTCTGACAACTAGCCTAGTAGTAAAAGTAAAAATTGGATGATTATTTTAGGTCCTGGCGGCATGCAAGGAATGCAAGAGGGTAAGTAAACGTTTAAGTTCCTTTTCCTAAATATTATATATATAAAAAAATGATTTTTCACTTATTCACTGACATGGAGCTTGAAGTATAAACATACAATCTTAAATGTTGTATTAACTGGAATCATAGTTATCAAACTAATTACAAATGAAATTATGGTTTTATGAACTCTTTTTATGTTGCATCTATAGGATATCATTTATTAAAAAAAATATTTTTTTCCCCTATTGACAGCAAGCCTTTTAATTAAAATAAAAATTGTTTAATGTTTTTAGGTCCTGGAGGAATGCAAGGTATGCAAGGTGGTAAGTAAAAGGTTAATTTCATTTTCATAAATATTCTAATAAAATTAAATATTCAGTTCACTTGCTTATAGCCGCTTGGAATTTGAAGTATGCATATATTATACTAATAAACTTTGTATCGACGAAAAGCCATCTTCAGTAATCAACTTTATTACAAATGAGTCCTTTATTACAAATTAGGTCCTGGTGGAATGCAAGGAATGCAAGGGGGTAAGTAAACGTTTAAGTTATTTTTCTTGGATATTTTATAAAAAATAAATGTTCAGTTTACTTGCTTGTTTGGGTATGCCGATTTTTTTTTAAATACTTAACGCAATAGGTATCAAAAGTTGCCTTATTATACCAGTATATAACACATATTTTTTCAAAATAATATAATAATTCCGTGTGTTTGATTTTTTTCAGGTCCTGGTGGAATGCAAGGAATGCAAGGGGGTAAATAACGTTTAAGTTATTTTTCTTGGATATTTTATAAAAAATAAATGTTCAGTTCACTTGCTTGTTTGGATATGCCGATTTTTTTTTTAATACGTAACGCAATAGGTATCAAAAATTGCCTTATTATACCAGTATATAACACATATTTTTTCAAAATAATATAATAATTCCGTGTGTTTGATTTTTTCAGGTCCTGGTGGAATGCAAGGAATGCAAGGGGGTAAGTAAACGTTTAACTTATTTTTCTTAGATATTTTATAAAAAATAAATGTTCAGTTCACTTGCTTGTTTGGATATGCCGATTTTTTTTTAATACGTAACGCAATAGGTATCAAAAATTGCCTTATTATACCAGTATATAACACATATTTTTTCAAAATAATATAATAATTCCGTGTGTTTGATTTTTTCAGGTCCTGGTGGAATGCAAGGAATGCAAGGGGGTAAGTAAACGTTTAAGTTATTTTTCTTAGATATTTTATAAAAAATAAATGTTCAGTTCACTTGCTTGTTTGGATATGCCGATTTTTTTTTTAATACGTAACGCAATAGGTATCAAAAATTGCCTTATTATACCAGTATATAACACATATTTTTTCAAAATAATATAATAATTCCGTGTGTTTGATTTTTTCAGGTCCTGGTGGAATGCAAGGAATGCAAGGGGGTAAGTAAACGTTTAAGTTATTTTTCTTAGATATTTTATAAAAATAAATATTCAGTTCACTTGCTTGTTTGGATATGCCGATTTTTTTTTAATACGTAACGCAATAGGTATCAAAAATTGCCTTATTATACCAGTATATAACACATATTTTTTCAAAATAATATAATAATTCCGTGTGTTTGATTTTTTCAGGTCCTGGTGGAATGCAAGGAATGCAAGGGGGTAAGTAAACGTTTAAGTTATTTTTCTTAGATATTTTATAAAAAATAAATATTCAGTTCACTTGCTTGTTTGGGTATGCCGATTTTTTTTTTAATACGTAACGCAATAGGTATCAAAAATTGCCTTATTATACCAGTATATAACACATATTTTTTCAAAATAATATAATAATTCCGTGTGTTTGATTTTTTCAGGTCCTGGTGGAATGCAAGGAATGCAAGGGGGTAAGTAAACGTTTAAGTTATTTTTCTTAGATATTTTATAAAAAATAAATATTCAGTTCACTTGCTTGTTTGGATATGCCGATTTTTTTTTTAATACGTAACGCAATAGGTATCAAAAATTGCCTTATTATACCAGTATATAACACATATTTTTTCAAAATAATATAATAATTCCGTGTGTTTGATTTTTTCAGGTTCTGGTGGAATGCAAGGAATGCAAGGGGGTAAGTAAACGTTTAAGTTATTTTTCTTAGATATTTTATAAAAAATAAATATTCAGTTCACTTGCTTGTTTGGGTATGCCGATTTTTTTTTTAATACGTAACGCAATAGGTATCAAAAATTGCCTTATTATACCAGTATATAACACATATTTTTTCAAAATAATATAATAATTCCGTGTGTTTGATTTTTTCAGGTCCTGGTGGAATGCAAGGAATGCAAGGGGGTAAGTAAACGTTTAAGTTATTTTTCTTAGATATTTTATAAAAAATAAATATTCAGTTCACTTGCTTGTTTGGATATGCCGATTTTTTTTTTACTACGTAACGCAATAGGTATCAAAAATTGCCTTATTATACCAGTATATAACACATATTTTTTCAAAATAATATAATAATTCCGTGTGTTTGATTTTTTCAGGTCCTGGTGGAATGCAAGGAATGCAAGGGGGTAAGTAAACGTTTAAGTTATTTTTCTTAGATATTTTATAAAAAATAAATATTCAGTTCACTTGCTTGTTTGGGTATGCCGATTTTTTTTTTAATACGTAACGCAATAGGTATCAAAAATTGCCTTATTATACCAGTATATAACACATATTTTTTCAAAATAATATAATAATTCCGTGTGTTTGATTTTTTCAGGTCCTGGTGGAATGCAAGGAATGCAAGGGGGTAAGTAAACGTTTAAGTTATTTTTCTTAGATATTTTATAAAAAATAAATATTCAGTTCACTTGCTTGTTTGGATATGCCGATTTTTTTTTTAATACGTAACGCAATAGGTATCAAAAATTGCCTTATTATACCAGTATATAACACATATTTTTTCAAAATAATATAATAATTCCGTGTGTTTGATTTTTTCAGGTCCTGGTGGAATGCAAGGAATGCAAGGGGGTAAGTAAACGTTTAAGTTATTTTTCTTAGATATTTTATAAAAAATAAATGTTCAGTTCACTTGCTTGTTTGGATATGCCGATTTTTTTTTTAATACGTAACGCAATAGGTATCAAAAATTGCCTTATTATACCAGTATATAACACATATTTTTTCAAAATAATATAATAATTCCGTGTGTTTGATTTTTTCAGGTCCTGGTGGAATGCAAGGAATGCAAGGGGGTAAGTAAACGTTTAAGTTATTTTTCTTAGATATTTTATAAAAAATAAATATTCAGTTCACTTGCTTGTTTGGATATGCCGATTTTTTTTTTAATACGTAACGCAATAGGTATCAAAAATTGCCTTATTATACCAGTATATAACACATATTTTTTCAAAATAATATAATAATTCCGTGTGTTTGATTTTTTCAGGTCCTGGTGGAATGCAAGGAATGCAAGGGGGTAAGTAAACGTTTAAGTTATTTTTCTTAGATATTTTATAAAAAATAAATATTCAGTTCACTTGCTTGTTTGGGTATGCCGATTTTTTTTTTAATACGTAACGCAATAGGTATCAAAAATTGCCTTATTATACCAGTATATAACACATATTTTTTCAAAATAATATAATAATTCCGTGTGTTTGATTTTTTCAGGTCCTGGTGGAATGCAAGGAATGCAAGGGGGTAAGTAAACGTTTAAGTTATTTTTCTTAGATATTTTATAAAAAATAAATATTCAGTTCACTTGCTTGTTTGGATATGCCGATTTTTTTTTTAATACGTAACGCAATAGGTATCAAAAATTGCCTTATTATACCAGTATATAACACATATTTTTTCAAAATAATATAATAATTCCGTGTGTTTGATTTTTTCAGGTCCTGGTGGAATGCAAGGAATGCAAGGGGGTAAGTAAACGTTTAAGTTATTTTTCTTAGATATTTTATAAAAAATAAATATTCAGTTCACTTGCTTGTTTGGGTATGCCGATTTTTTTTTAATACGTAACGCAATAGGTATCAAAAATTGCCTTATTATACCAGTATATAACACATATTTTTTCAAAATAATATAATAATTCCGTGTGTTTGATTTTTTCAGGTCCTGGTGGAATGCAAGGAATGCAAGGGGGTAAGTAAACGTTTAAGTTATTTTTCTTAGATATTTTATAAAAAATAAATATTCAGTTCACTTGCTTGTTTGGATATGCCGATTTTTTTTTAATACGTAACGCAATAGGTATCAAAAATTGCCTTATTATACCAGTATATAACACATATTTTTTCAAAATAATATAATAATTCCGTGTGTTTGATTTTTTCAGGTCCTGGTGGAATGCAAGGAATGCAAGGGGGTAAGTAAACGTTTAAGTTATTTTTCTTAGATATTTTATAAAAAATAAATATTCAGTTCACTTGCTTGTTTGGGTATGCCGATTTTTTTTTTAATACGTAACGCAATAGGTATCAAAAATTGCCTTATTATACCAGTATATAACACATATTTTTTCAAAATAATATAATAATTCCGTGTGTTTGATTTTTTCAGGTCCTGGTGGAATGCAAGGAATGCAAGGGGGTAAGTAAACGTTTAAGTTATTTTTCTTAGATATTTTATAAAAAATAAATATTCAGTTCACTTGCTTGTTTGGATATGCCGATTTTTTTTTTAATACGTAACGCAATAGATATCAAAAGTTGCCTTATTATACCAGTATATAACACATATTTTTTCAAAATAATATAATAATTCCGTGTGTTTGATTTTTTCAGGTCCTGGTGGAATGCAAGGGGGTAAGTAAACGTTTAAGTTATTTTTCTTGGATATTTTATAAAAAATAAATGTTCAGTTTACTTGCTTGTTTGGGTATGCCGATTTTTTTTTTTAATACGTAACGCAATAGATATCAAAAGTTGCCTTATTATACCAGTATATAAAACATATTTTTTCAAAATAATATAATAATTCCGTGTGTTTGATTTTTTCAGGTCCTGGTGGAATGCAAGGAATGCAAGGGGGTAAGTAAACGTTTAAGTTCTTTTTCTTAGATATTTAATAAAAAATAAATGTTCCGTTCACTTGCTTGTTTGGGTATGCCGATTTTTTTTTAATTTTTTTTTTTTAATACGTAACGCAATAGGTATCAAAAGTTGCCTTATTATACCAGTATATAACACATATTTTTTCAAAATAATATAATAATTCCGTGTGTTTGATTTTTTCAGGTCCTGGTGGAATGCAAGGAATGCAAGGGGGTAAGTAAACGTTTAAGTTATTTTTCTTAGATATTTTATAAAAAATAAATATTCAGTTCACTTGCTTGTTTGGGTATGCCGATTTTTTTTTAATACGTAACGCAATAGATATCAAAAGTTGCCTTATTATACCAGTATATAAAACATATTTTTTCAAAATAATATAATAATTCCGTGTGTTTGATTTTTTCAGGTCCTGGTGGAATGCAAGGAATGCAAGGGGGTAAGTAAACGTTTAAGTTCTTTTTCTTAGATATTTAATAAAAAATAAATGTTCCGTTCACTTGCTTGTTTGGGTATGCCGATTTTTTTTTTAATACGTAACGCAATAGGTATCAAAAATTGCCTTATTATACCAGTATATAACACATATTTTTTCAAAATAATATAATAATTCCGTGTGTTTGATTTTTTCAGGTCCTGGTGGAATGCAAGGAATGCAAGGGGGTAAATAACGTTTAAGTTATTTTTCTTGGATATTTTATAAAAAATAAATGTTCAGTTCACTTGTTTGTTTGGATATGCCGATTTTTTTTTTTAATATGTAACGCAATAGGTATCAAAAATTGCCTTATTATACCAGTATATAACACATATTTTTTCAAAATAATATAATAATTCCGTGTGTTTGATTTTTTCAGGTCCTGGTGGAATGCAAGGAATGCAAGGGGGTAAGTAAACTTTTAAGTTATTTTTCTTAGATATTTTATAAAAAATAAATATTCAGTTCACTTGCTTGTTTGGGTATGCCGATTTTTTTTTTTTAATACGTAACGCAATAGGTATCAAAAGTTGCCTTATTATACCAGTATATAACACATATTTTTTCAAAATAATATAATAATTCCGTGTGTTTGATTTTTTCAGGTCCTGGTGGAATGCAAGGAATGCAAGGGGGTAAGTAAACGTTTAAGTTATTTTTCTTGGATATTTTATAAAAAATAAATGTTCAGTTTACTTGCTTGTTTGGGTATGCCGATTTTTTTTTAAATACGTAACGCAATAGATATCAAAAGTTGTTTTATTATACCAGTATAGAACACATATTTTTTCAAAATAATATAATAATTCCGTGTGTTTGATTTTTTCAGGTCCTGGTGGAATGCAAGGAATGCAAGGGGGTAAGTAAACGTTTAAGTTCTTTTTCTTAGATATTTAATAAAAAATAAATGTTCCGTTCACTTGCTTGTTTGGGTATGCCGATTTTTTTTTTTTTTTATTTTTTTTTTTAATGCGTAACGCAATAGGTATCAAAAGTTGCCTTATTATACCATATATAACACATATTTTTTCAAAATAATATAATAATTCCGTGTGTTTGATTTTTTCAGGTCCTGGTGGAATGCAAGGAATGCAAGGGGGTAAGTAAACGTTTAAGTTATTTTTCTTGGATATTTTATAAAAAATAAATGTTCCGTTTACTTGCTTGTTTGGGTATGCCGATTTTTTTTTTTAATACGTAACGCAATAGATATAAAAAATTGCCTTATTATACCAGTATATAACACATATTTTTTCAAAATAATATAATAATTCCGTGTGTTTGATTTTTTCAGGTCCTGGTGGAATGCAAGGAATGCAAGGGGGTAAGTAAACGTTTAAGTTATTTTTCTTGGATATTTTATAAAAAATAAATGTTTAGTTCATTTGCTTGTTTTGATATGCCGATTTTTTTTTTTTTAATACGTAACGCAATAGGTATCAAAAGTTGCCTTATTATACCAGTATATAACACATATTTTTTCAAAATAATATAATAATTCCGTGTGATCTCTCCCGGAAAATATTTCCCTTGGGTCGATCAATGTAAAATGAAGTCAATTCTCCTAAAAAAAAAATTTTTTACTAAACATCATTTTACATTTAACGAATTATATGCAGTTTTTAAATGTTTGCGTTTATAACTGCATTACCTGATTTTTTTTTCTTCAGAAAAAAAAAAGGTTTTACGTTTATTAAAACATTTTAATATTGAAATAAAATCCCTTACTTCTAATTTATTCACTAGATTTTGCTACAGCAGTAAAAACCAGTATGTTGTTTTATTTATGTTTCTTGTATTGATCAGATACAGTCTTTCATCGACGTACTGCAAGAATATTTTCTTTCAAAGTGTATTTTTTTTTCTTTCAAGTATTCGCTTTTGAGTTTAAATTTTAAATAATGAGTTTCGGCCAAGTTAAAATTACTAAAAGTTTAACTTTTTGAAATTTTTTTGGCTCCTAATCGGAATTTCGTGATTATGTGCTACCGACTTATGAAGATGTTATAAAGCGTTACTTTTTTGTTCAATATAACCTAAGACATAACCTATTCTCTGGGAAAGATCCTGGTATTTCGTATATGAGCCAAATCGTAGCTACTAAAATAGCAGCTATATGAATGAGAGCATCATGTGTTTGCATCTAATTAGTAAGTATCACAGGAAATATACTTATTTAGTTCAATATCCTAAAGCTAAGAAAAAAATTTCATTTTGATACTAGAGTACAGACTTTTAAAGAAGAAGCAGAAAAAAAGTTATTTCATACAGGATTTCGTAAATGTGATGATTTTGAAAAATTTAAAAGGCGCGAAAAGTTTCAACCAAAGAGCGATTCTTTTTAATCGATCAAAGAACTTGCCGAAAATTTTGTAAAGGAAATGTTGATGTAGCAGAAACACACACCCACAAAAAAAAAAAAAAAAAAAAAAAAAAAAAAAAAATTAAGAGCGGAGAAGCGAAATCTAAGGGAAATAAAATCAAAAGAATTGTATGTGTCTGTAGCTAGTGAAATTATATGCACGGTTGTAAAAAGGATGAATCGCAAGCTTCTTCGGAAGAAATATGTGATACAATAGAACCGGAACCACCATCCACTTCCTCAAATGCAAGAAACAGCATCCAACTACCTACATTAGCGGGTATTTGTGACAAATATCATATATCTGATAGATCAGCTGCAGCAGTGGCATCTGCGGTTTTGCAAGATATTGGTACCATCACTAAAACTGACAAATCTGTAGTCGTTGATGCAAATAAAATTCGTAGGACTCGTCAACATAATTGCAAAGCATTTTGCGAAAATTTTAAAGCTCAAAAACATGTTGTAACCGGACAATACTTCGACGGAAGGCGAGATAAGACTCTCTATCAAGAGAAACTTGGTGACAAATATCACAGAGGAAGCAGAAACAAAGAACATTACGTTTTACTAGCTGAACCAGAATCCGTTTATATATTGGTCATACCATACCAATTCTGGCTCGGGTAAGAATATAGCATTATCTGTAACTGAACTATTGTTATCAAAAAACATAGATATTGATAATTTGAAAGCTGTGGGCTGTGATGGTACTAATATCAATACAGGTTACAATAATGGTGTAGTAAAATGTTTAGAAAACCAACTAAATTGACCCCTCCAAGGGTTTATTTGCCTAATGCATAACAACGAGCTACCATTTCGGAATTTATTCCGACACTAGGATGGAGCTACGCTTGGACCACGAGAGTTCAGCGGGCCTATTGGGAAACAACTAGAGCAAAGTGAACACAAATCTTTGGTAAATTTTGTCCCCATAACTTGTGTTCTACCTAAAGCTATAATCAAAATGTAAGTACATATCAAAGATACCTGTATGTCATGTAGGTATGTAATTTGTCAGGCAATATCTTCTGGCATATGCAATGACAGTTTAGGCAACAAACATCCTGGAAATTTATCTCTTTCAAGATGGCTCAAAACAGCGAGATCAATATTAAGACTGTATGTTTCAAAAGATAAAGTATCAGATGAACTAAAAATTTTAGTAGAATTTATTCTAGAGTTTATGCACCCATTTGGTTTAGTATGAGACTAAATTCATCCTGAAAATATAGAGCGTCTCATATCTACAGATTAGATAATAAAAAAAGATATCTTAGTTGTAATCACAAAGCAATTATAGATGCAGTCATACAAAGAAATGCTTTTTTGTGTCATCCTGAAAATCTACTTCTAGATATGATAAGTGAGGAGCGTGTCTGAGCGTTTTGCATAAGAGAGAGTTTTTTATATTCAAAAATAAACTTTCAAGCTGAAGGCTACAACCATTTATTATATTGGGATATGTGCGATGTCATTTCTGCACCAATCCTGTAAAATTTCAAATGATGAACTAAAGGATTTCATAAAAATGAAGAAAACTCTAGACGTTCCTTTGCATCTCTTACATATATAAGCTGTAGAACGGATTTGGAGATCTGCTAGTTTCATCTTTCTAGTTCGAAAAGAGAAATCATCATCTCAGGGAGAAGTTGGATGTAGTGCATATGTATTAAAGCTTTCAAATTCTCGCCGTTAAATTATCAATATATCACAAATACCTATTAATTGAAACTCAACTTTACGTTTAGGCTGCATACAAGTAGACGAGGACTAAAAAGCCCGAACTACTAAGGTTTCTGAAATTATAAATTTTAGTTGCAAGAAGTCTACTAAACGTCAGTGAATAAAGCTGGATTTATTGCCAGCATCTAGGTTGCATCTTGTTTGTCTAGTAATACCTGTAGGGCCTGTGAAAAATACATGAGTAGTTTGCAAATGACTAAAATTTGGAGCAAAAACATCTATTTGATTAAAGGAAGTGACCGAATTGTTTTGAATTCGCTTGACATCTTGCAAATTGATACATGGTGTTTCCTTTTGCACTTAGAACAGCTAAATTTATCTCTACGTAAGCAATTATTTATGTTGTGTCCCCGACTGATGGATAAGTAGCAACGGTTAGTGCCCTTCAGCTTCTGTATGCGTATGTCAACTTCAGTTATTGTTAAACAATTTTGAGGCCAATGTCCTGCGATGTTGCGAAATGGACAAAATGGTGATAGCTGTTTTTCCTTTACATCGAGGTTTCGTATTAACATCAGATGCTGCTGTTACCGGCGAGAAATTATAATCATTTGTAGTGAACTTAGATTTTAACTGCTGTTAGTGCTACTCCTACTTCAACTGATAGAATCTTCAATAGTTTTGAAATGTCGCTCTCCAAAACTTCATGACGTTTGGCAAAATTTATCCATCAACGACACACATCTTCAGGAAAAGCGCGTAAAATCTTTAGAACTGAAATCCCACCATATGCACGGATTTCTTCACCCAAGGCCATTAAAGCTTGATGTCTTCTACAGCATTCGATAAAAGTTTCATTTAGAGCTGAAGATGTTGTATTTTTTTTTTATTAGCGGAATGTTTTCCAAAAACAGAAATGAGCTTGAATTATTCAGTTTTGATCTCTATATTTGGCATGTAAATTGCTTTTAACAGTTTCATAATATTCGGGTGTAATGATTTTTCTATCCACTAGTCGTTTAAGTTCTTCTTCTATGTAAACGCGAAAAAATGTATGCTTGTCAGTAAGCGATTGAATCGGATTTTGGTCAATAGAAGATTTAAATTGTTCCCAGAAACATTGCTATTCTTCAGTATTTCCTCTAAAGGGCTCTAATTTTATAGTGGGTAATTTTAAAGTTTGATGCACTGGTTGAGCATGAGCAACACTACTTGGCATAACACTAGGTATTACATTATGAACTCCTCTGCTCAGCGTTTAGTGGAAGCTTAGCTTAATAGCATGCATATCAATTTAAAAATGCATTGATAATTTTAGGCCTTGGCGGAATGCAAGGAATGCAAGGGGGTAAGTTAACTTTTGAATATTTTATGATAAATGCTCCTTTAATAAATGTTCAGTTAAGTTTATTTATAATCACTTGGATCTTGTATGACAAACATGCGATACTCATTTAATGTTATATACCTGTCAGTGAAATCGCAATAAAGTAATCAATCCAAGTTGAAATGAAAATATATTTTTATCAACCCACTTTATCTGGAAGTTTAGACACATAACATAAATCATTATTTAAAAAATAAAAATGCAATGTAATTTCCTTTGTCAGATTGCCTGTTAAATAATATAAAAGTTAGTTGATATTTTCAGGCCCAGGCGGAATGCAAGGAATGCAAGGGGGTAAGTTAACTTTTGAATATTTTATGATAAATGCTCCTTCAATAAATGTTCAGTTTAGTTTATTTATAATCACTTGGGGCCTATATGACAAACATGCGATACTCATAAAAATTTGTATATCTGCTACTGAAATCGTCGTAAAAATATCCACCTAATTTCAAATGAAAATATTGCTTTTATTAAACTAATTTTTCTGGAAGTTTCAAGTGTAGTACGTAAAAATATCCTAACAATGGCTTTATATTCGGTTCTAATTATCGTAAAATCTTGCGGTTTGCCCTAAATTGTTTTGCTTACGATTTTCCATATGCCTGGTGTAAAAATGTTTTCTTAGGGGACTGTTTGCTATTTACATTTAACTCTATCTGTTTGAGCCTGATTGGTCAAAAATAATTTATTATTGTGGTGTTTCCCTCTAGCGGAGAATTCACGAGAAGTGAGGTAGAATGGAATTGAATTTCTTAGGACATTCATGTCTCAATTTTGGTTGAAAGTGATCAACTACAACTTATTAACTTTGAATAATTATAAATGTTTGCATACGTGTAAATCTGTATTATGTGTGGGCCTTGTAATCTGTATTATGCAACTGTATGACCAGGTGAAAAAATATTATTTTTACTCTAAATTAATATTTGTGAAACATATATCCTCAATTCTAATTCATTGATATAAGATGTTGAGGAGATTTCGAGTCTAGAATTTCTGCAATGTATTTAGAAAAGTAATAAAATGTTCCATTATTACAGAAATGCCATCTGCCCTTGGACGAGGTAAGAATTCACTCTATTTTATATTAACATTAGGGCAAAATATTTTCACATTTGTAATTCTTTGATTTAAGATTTTCCAAAGATTTTCTAGCTAAAAATTGTGACTTGTAATTTCAACAGTAGTAAAATGATTATTTACTACAGTAATGCCTCCTGGACCAGGTAAGGATTCCACTAATTTATTCTAAATTATTATTGGAGTTCCTCCCTATTTCAATAAAGCCATACGCTTTCATTCGCATACAAACACATCAATGAACGGAAACAAGATTTATTCTCTTTACATTACAAGCATTAGGTGAAACAAAACAAGTTACAGTTACAGTTAGAAAGAAATGACATAATATCAACATGAACTCTTAGCATCATGCAGGACCATGACTCAAGTGGTTCATCATAACTCTACTAAATAAATGTTCAACAAATACAATTTTAAATCCTAAATTTCAGACAAAATAAATGAAATTTAAAATACTCAAGTATTACATTTACATCGAATATCAACTAAAGCTTTACTACCAACATCTATGCAATTGGCTTTACAATCAAAGAACATACTATGCAATAACAGCGAATACTACTCCTAAGGAATTCCATGCAATATCAACTATAGCTTGACTACCAACATCTATGCAATTGGCTATACAATTAAAGAACATATTATGCAATAACAACGAATACTACTACTAAAGAATACCAATGTATAGAAAGAGCACACGTTGTATAAAATAAACAGTACAATATATAACTACATTTTTTTTTTAATTCACATTTCTTATTCGTCATTTATTGGCAATGGACACAGTTTAACATTTGGTCGAATCAGAACTCCATTTTGATTTTTTTTTTTTTTTTTTTTTAATTTTACTACCCTAACTCTATTATCCTTACCTGGGAACACTTCAATTCTTCGGCCCAGTTTCCATTTCAAAGGAGGCAAATTGTTCTCCTTGATTAGTACCAAATCATTTACCTTTAAATTTTTCTAATCTTTAAACCACTTTGGTCTTTTTTGGATTAAGCTTACATACTCAATCGACCATCCTTTCCAAAAATGTTGACATATACCCTGAACTACTAATTTCCGTTTTTGCAACGGTGTAAATTTCTCATCAATTAAGTTAGAATCTGGTATTGCCCTCAAAGATTCACCAATAATTAAATGTCCAGGTGTTAATACTTCAAAAAATAAAACTAAGTATCATCTAAAAGTGGAATGAGTGGGCGAGAGTTGAGGCAAGCCCCAACCTAATGAATCAGCGTCAAAATTCTAATTCTCACTTATAATTATTCATTGATTTAAGGTTTCAGATTTTGAGTCTAGAAATTTTTGAATGAAATTAGAAAAGTAATTACTTTCCTTTATTATAGGAATGCCACCTGACCCAGAACCTGGTAAGAATTAACTGTATTTTAAATTAATATTATTCATTGAAAAACGAATCAATGGCAGTTTTTCGAAAACAGGCTGTGTGAGGGCCGTTTCCAACTAGGATAGCAATACGAGGTTTTAGATCCCTGTTGTTCCTCTCAACCGGGTTTACCTGCGGACAATAAACTGAAGTAAGAATCAGTCCAATGTCCAGTAGATTATCTGTGCTTCCTCCGATCCAGAATCTGGAGAGTATCTCTAGAGTATTCCTTGGGTCATGAGGTAACAGCAATTAGTCCATTTAAAATAATTCTCGTTCTTGGAACTTTGTTCAAAAGTCTCAATAGCTGTCTTCAATTTTTCATCTTTGCGTTGTTCTTCCCTGATGTCATAAGACGAACTGGTGGGGAGGTCCACCATAAAAGCACAGGACTCGCAATTTAATTCACCATGGGTACACTGAGTTCGGGACAACATATCCGCAACTACATTCTCTTTCCCGGGACGTATTCAAGATTTAAATTGAATGATTGCATTTGTAGTAGAGGTCGGCAATATATCGATACGACGATAATTTTATCGATATTTTTCAAAAAAATATCGATAGTAAAAATATCGATAAAAGTCACCGATATATCGATACTTTCAAACATTTTGATATTTTTAATGATCGTTTTGTAGTTCCATGTATTTTTTCGATTTTCTTTATTCCTTTTTCAAAAACATCAGAACTAAAATTTGGACATGGCTGAGAGGCAGTTAAAATGGCACCAATGATCAATATTTTGCCATACGCTTCAAAATCATGGGGGCCAACAGGAAGGTTCGAGGGGGTGCACCTCCCTGACTTTGAAAATTAAAATAAAATTGGAACAAACGTGTTAATTACATATATACAGGGTGGCCAGAAAATAACTTTCCCTGTTTGGCGGCATCTGCAGCTAAAACTAATGAATGAAATGAAACCATATTTTAAGTACAGACTATTGATGGCATGGGGAGATGAATTCCAACAAAATAAAAGTTAGTTCCAAAAGTTGCCACTAGGTGATATTTTGGCGCTACTTGTACGTACGTTTGAGGAAATTTACATATCGAGATCGCAATTGTGCAAAATTCTAATGAGTACATGACAGTAGCGCAACGCATTCCCTGTAAAAAGAAAAGAGCGAACGTCCAAACAGCGATTCTTTCATTGACTGTTGGTGATATGGGACCTACCATACCTCAACGTGCTTTGCTAGTGAAACTATACTACACTAGACAGTAAAATGCTGAGGTGGCTCTGCGGGAATTTCGAAGACTTCATAACCTGCGTAAAGGTTCAATGTCTGCTGCAGCATTAAGAGCGATGATTAAATAATTCGAAGAAACTGGATAGCTTGGACTTAGAGCTGGCAGAGGACGAAAAGCAGTACCAGAAGATGCAGTAACAGATGTTGCTACAGCGGTGTTCAACGACGCAGGAACCAGCAGTGGTCCAAGCGCTCGTGCAATTGCTCGTCAAACCGATATGCCTTATTCTACTGTATGGAAAAATTTTCGTAAAATGCTGCATTTCTATCCGTATAAGATCAGTCGTGTGAAAGAATTAAAAATAACAGATTACGATAAGTGCCTAACTTTTGCGTTAAGGTTTCTTACCCGAATGGAGATCGACAATGATTGGCCTTGAAAAATATTGTGGGGAGATGAGGCTCATTTCCATCTGAATGGATCTATTAATGCTCAGAACTGCCGTATTTGGGCATGTAAGCGACCCACAGTGATGCTAGAAATGCCATTGCATTCCCCAAAGGTAACCGTGTGGTGCGGTTTCACGGCTATAGGACCATACTTTTTTGAGAACATAACTCAGGCAGGACCTATTACCTGCACCATCAACGGCGAAAAATATGGAAAATGCTACAAACTTTCGTTATTCCGCAATTGCAACAAAGACAATGCTTAAACTCAATCATTTTTATGCAAGATGGATCTCGGCCACATATTCATCGTTCAGTGCAGCGCCTTTTACTCCAGAATTTTGGTAATGACAGAGTCATTAGTCAATATTTTCAGACGGAATAGCCGCCCCGTTCCCCGGGCATCACCTCATGTGACTTTTGGCTATGGGGGTACCTTAAATCCGTTGTGTATGCTGGTGGCATTCCAAACTTGAATGTCTTGAAGCAGAGCATAAGACGGGTCGTTGCGAACATCCAAACAGACAGTTTGCACGCAGCTGTAGAGAACGTTATTCACCGGATGCAATATGTTGTACACCGGGAAGGTCAGCATATTGAAAATTTTACGCGGCTTCCAAGGGACCCAAATGTTAATGACTAAAATTTTATTTTATGTGTTCCAATAATTTATTCATAACTGTATAGTATTGACATTCTAAAAAATCAAATTTCCATGCTTTCATTGTAGTTATTCAAGTGTTTCGGTTCCGATAGCTCCACATTTCCCCCTATCGGCAACTTTTGGAACTAATTTTTTTTTTGGTGGAATTCATCTCCCCATGCCTCCATTAGCCTGCATATAAAATATGGTTTCATTTCGTTCATTAGTTTTAGCTGCAGATGCCGCCAATCAGGGAAAGTTATTTCCTGGCCACCCTGTGTATATATATATATATATATATATATATATATATATATATATATATATATATATATATA
Organism: Linyphia triangularis; assembly: GCA_963978545.1. Classification (NCBI taxonomy): domain Eukaryota; kingdom Metazoa; phylum Arthropoda; class Arachnida; order Araneae; family Linyphiidae; genus Linyphia; species Linyphia triangularis. Next base: position 7,667,173 of record OZ021731.1, read on the forward strand.
TATATATATATATATATATATATATATATATATATATATATATATATATATATATATATATATATATATATATATATATATATATATATATATATATATATATATATATATATATATATATATATATATATATATATATATATATATATATATATATATATATATATATATATATATATATATATATATATATATATATATATATATATATATATATATATATATATATATATATATATAGATTCATCCCTCTGTTAATTTTTCAGTTATTTACATTGTAAAAATATTATGCTAAATATTCAACTTTGCCATTAAAAGCTATTGAAAATTATCTAATTTTTTTTTTTTTTTTTTTAAATTATTGCACCAATTAAGCGATAATAAAACTTTTTCTTTTGTAATAGATCCATTCCAGTTGGAAAAGTAGTCACCTTACAAAAAGAATGAAAAGTAGTAGCTTGCTCTGAAAAACTTCGTTTCTGGCAAAATTGAAAATCAAATAAAAAAATCATTTATCGATTTATCAATATTTTATCGATATTTTTTCTATGCAACGATATAGTATCAATATTTATTTTGATCGATATTTCCGACGACTAATTTGCAGAGCCCATCGGGCCAGACGTCCTGTAGATGAATTCAAACTCAACAGCCACTTCAGCGGATGCTGATGATCCGAAACGATCCGGATTACAGAACCTTCGATGTATCCTCTAAATTTCTCCAATACACAAACAACGGCTAGAGCTTCCCATTTAAACTATTTTCACAGTTGTATTTCATTGATTTAAAATTTCAAGAATCTTTCCAGTCCTAAAGTTATTAGTTGTCTTTGCAAAAGTAACAATACGTTCCTTTAGTACAGGAATGACGCATATTGAAAGACCAGGTGAAAAATTATTAATTATAATCTAAATTAATATTAGTGAAACATATATCTTCAATTCTAATTTATTGATATAAGATGTTGAGTAGATTTCGAGTCTAGAAATTCTGCAATGTATTTAGAAAAGTAATAAAATGTTCCTTTATTACAGAAATGCCATCTGCCCTTGGACGTGGTAAGAATTCATTCTATTTTATACTAATATTAGGGTAAAATATTTTTACATTTGTAATTCTTTGATTTAAGATTTCCCAAATATTTTTTAACTAGTAATTGCAACTTGTATTTCTAAAAGAAGTAAAATTATCATTTATTGCAGTAAGCCCTCCTGGACCAAGTAATATTTTTTATTTTACTCTAAATTAATATTAGTGCAAAATATTTGCACAATTGTAATTCATTGATTTGAGATTTCCAGAAAATTGCCAAAGTAGAAATTACAATTTCGTTTTCAACAGTAGTAAAAGTATCGTTTATCACAGTAATGCCTCCTGGACCAGGTAAGAATTGTACCCATTATACTCTAAAATATTATAAGTAATTATAATGATTTTTTTACAAATATTTCAGTAAAGTTTCCATAATCTTTCCAGTCCAGAACTTATTACTTTTTATTTGCAAAAGTGACAAAACGTTCCTTTATTACAGGAATGACATATCTTTAAAGACCAGGTGAAAAAATATTATTTTTACTCTAAATTAATATTAGTGAAAAATATATCTTCAATTCTAATTCATTGATATAAGGTGTTCAGTAGATTTCGAGTCTAGAATTTCTGCAATGTATTTAGAAAAGTAATAAAATGTTCCTTTATTACAGGAATGCCATCTGCCCATGGACGTGGTAAGAATTCACTCTATTTTATACTAAAATTAGGGCAAAATATTTTCACATTTGTAATTCTTTGATTTAAGATTTCCCAAAGATTTACTTGCTAAAAATTGTGACTTGCATTTGCAAAAGTAGTAAAATGATTATATACTACAGTAATGCTTCCTGGACCAGGTAATAATTCCATTCATTTTATTCTAAATTATTATTAGTGTTCCTCTCTATTTTAATAAAGCCATACGCTTTCATTCACATACAGACACATCAATGGACGGAAACAAGATTTATTCTCTTTACATCACAAGCATTAGGTGAAACGAAACAAGTTACAGTTACAGTTAGAAAGAAATGACATAATATCAACATGAACTCTTAGCATCCTGCAGGGCCATGAACCAAGTGGTTCATCATAACTCTACTAAATAAATGTTCTACAAATAAAATTGTCAATCTTAAATTTCAGACAAAATTAATGAAATTTAAAATACTCAAGTATTACGTTTACATCGAATATCAACTATAGCTTTACTACCAATATCTATGCAATTGGCTTTACAATTAAAGAACATATTATGCAATAACAACGAATACTACTACTAAAGAATTCCATGCAATATCAACTATAGCTTGACTACCAACATCTATGCAATTGGCTATACAATAAAAGAACATGTTATGCAATAACAACGAATACTACTACTAAAGAATACCAATCTATAGAAAGAGCACACATTGTATAAAATAAACAGTACAATATATAACTACATTTTTTTTTTAAATTCTTATTTTGTATTCGTCATTTATTGGCAATGGACACAGTTTAACAATTGGTCGAATCAGAACTCCATTTTGATTTTTTTTTTTTTTTTTTTTTTTTTTTTTTAATTTTACTACCCTAACTCTATTATCCTTACCTGGAAACACATCAATTCTTCGGCCCAGTTTCCATTTCAAAGGAGGCAAATTGTTCTCCTTGATTAGTACCAAATCATTTACATTTAAATTTTTCTAATCTTTAAACCACTTTGGTCTTTTTTGGATTAAGCTCACGTACTCAATCAACCATCCTTTCCAAAAATTTTGATATATACCCTGAACTAATTTCCGTTTTTGCAACGGTGTATATTTCTCATCAATGAAGTTAGAATCTGGTATTGCCTTCAAAGATTCACCAATAATTAAATGTCCAGGTGTTAATACTTCAAAAAATAAAACTAAGTATCATCTGAAAGTGGAATGAGTGGGCGAGAGTTGAGGCAAGCCTCAACCTGATGAATCAGCGTCAAAAACTCCCCATAGGTAAGAATTTGGTTTCCAATAGTTTTCTTTAGATGGGTTTTATAGATTTTAAGGTAGACTTCCAGAGACCACCATGATGGGGTGCTGCAGGCGGGTTGAATTTCTACTGTATACCCTCTTCAGCCAAAAAAAATTCCTACACTGCTCATCATTGCACAACTTTACGGGACTCCTCAACTCGCGTTCCGCTCCTATGTAACTTGTACCACAATCAATATGGATTGTACTGCTTATTTCTCTACGTGCGGCAGATCTTCACAAAGCTACAATGAACACCTCACTAGATAAATTCCCAACCAATTTTAAATGTGTTGTCTTAGTAGAAAAATACACGAAAATACAAATATAGCACTTAATAACTCTTATACGTCTGCGCAAACGTTCTTTGATTGTGAATGATCCAGCAAAGTCTGTCCCGACAGTCACAAAAACTCTGCTTGGCATAACTCTGGCTACAGGCAAGTCCCCCATCATCTGGTTTGCCGTGGTTTACCTTACTCTATGGCAACGGAGACAGAGTGCCAGTACCCTTTTTGCAGTTCTGCTTTCTCGAACAATCCAGAAACATTGTATAATAGCAGAAGAAGTAAGTTGCCAATAGTTCTCTTTGCAAATTATACTCGTGAAAGTGTCGAATAATTAGCTCTGCTACTGTGGGACCTTTGGGAATTAAGATGGGATGTTTCCATCTGCTGCATTTGCATTGGCCAACCTTCCGCCAACACGGAGAACACCCTTACAGTCAACAAAAGGTGTTAAAGATCTTACTCGATATCCCTAGACATAGATGTTCTTCTCTATTTCAATAAAGCCATACGCTTTCATTTACAAAGCTCCCCACTGGACGGACACAAGATTTACATTACAAGTATTAGGTAAAACGAAACAAGTTACAGTTACAGTTAAAAAGAAATGACATAATATCAACATGAACTCTCAGCAATTAGTAATTCGAAATATTTTCACAGTTGTATTTCATTGACTTAAAATTTTCTGTATCTTTGCAGTCCAAAAACCTTTACTTGTATTTGAAAAAGTAAAAAAAAACCCGTTCCTTTATTACAGGAATGCCAAATCCTAAAAGACCAGGTAAAAAAAATATTAAGTTTACTCTAAATTAATATTAGTTAAAAATATTTCCTCCATTCTAATTTATTGATTTAAGATTTCCAGTAGATTACGAATCTAGAAATTTTGGAATGTATTTAGGAAAGTAATAAAACATACCTTTAATACAAGAATGCCATCTGCTCCTGCTAAGGGAGAAGAGTTTTAGGGAGATTGTTGATAGGGTATAGACATTTGTAATTTACTATGGTAAGAAGCGCTGCCAACTAATAGTAGAGGAGACCAGTGGGGATTTGGAGATTTATTCAAGCGTGGTAGAATTACATAAGGGGGAAACCTTGCACCCTGTTAAGAACCCCCAACATACATGAACCCTTTATATAGGGGGGGGGGGGGGTGCGTTTAGGTTGGTTGGTTGTTTTCAGATTATCTGGCGCCGTCAGCAACGCGAGGGCTATCATGCGCCGAAACATTTGTCATTAGACAAGCCAACATACATTTACAAACACCCATGCTTAACACGGGACTCGAACCCGCAACCTCGCGGTCTAGAAGCTAGCACGCTAACCACTATACCGTTTGGTCGGCGGGGTGCGTTTAGGACAGCCGATCAGAAGAGTAAAGAACAAAAAATCGATCGTTTGAAAAACTCGAGCGTGTCAGATTAAGGCAAGGTGAGTTAATTTCATGCAGAAAAGGGTGCATTTTAATAATCTGACAATTTGCGCATGACATAAGGAAATAGGAGAGCCACAAAGTTGAAAAAAAAAAAAAAAAAAAAAAAAAAAAAAACGCCACCTGTACATTCGCGAGGGCGGTTAATTTTTTTTATTTTTTATTTCGAAGAAAGTTATTCAAGGATCACGGGAATAATATAATCTGCCGATTTCCACAAGCCGAAGTTGGCGCAGTATGGCCCATGTGTTGCCCTTGCGCCGTTAAACTCCAACCAACCCAACCCAATCCACAAGCCGAAGTAGTTAGAATCACCAATAAAGTATGGTGCTTGCTGATGTAAATACCATTCCGCGCATGCGCGATCGCCATTATGCCATTCACAGTTGATCACAACGCGTTCGTGTATGTGTACAACGCTTTGGATTAATTATTGTGCTTTAAAAAAAGTTTAGTGACATAAATGCAGAGAGTTTTATATGTACTACGATAATGAGTGATAATAGTGCGAACTGTGTATTTTTTTTTTTTTTTTTTTTTTTTTTTTTTTTTTTTTTTAAAGTTATTAAATTTAACAAACAATGAAACAATAAAAAAATGCAAGACGGTTTTGGAGTATCGTCCAAGCAAACCGGTTCGAAGAAAATCAAGCAGTTCCTATGATGATGTTGAATTTTCAGATGAAACATCATTATACGACGGTTATCACGCGCACTGTTATAAACTATTTACAACTATTAAAATACAGCCTAATTTTCAAAAGCAACAGAATTGTGCAGAGGAATGTGATAGAGCACCCCAGGTTTCTGGAGAAGATTCCGAATTCTATGTTTTTGTTACTTCCACGACAACTCAGGTTGCTGGTACATCAATAGACGAAAGTCTGTTGATGTAAGTCTGAGTAAAAATTATTTTCAACATTTTTTTTCATTACACCATTTTCTTCTAAAGATTTTTTTTTCTCAAACCGTCAGATTAAGGTAATTCCTCCACATTATTGTTAGATTATGGGTCAGCACGACAAGGACATCAAGATGAACCGTCTGTATATTAATCTGACGCGTTCGAGTATTTCAATACCACGATTTTTTTTTTTTTGCATTTTCAAAAATCGTCCAAGAGTTTTGGTCGTGTCCAAATCGTCAGTCTTTTGAATATGAGATCCTTTAGGGGATTTACTTAACATCCCTTCCGAATATCTGACGAGTTCGAATAATTTTTGTTCGAATTTTAACCTCTTCGTACGGCCACCCCCACCATGCAAACCGGCAGATTAATATTACTCCATTATCAGAAACAACTGGGGCGCTTACGCTATTAACATCTGACGCGCTCGAGTATTTCAATGTCACGATTTTTTATTTGTTTTTACATTTTTGAAAATCTGTACACGCTGCCGTAAGGCCCATGGGCCTATTAGATCGTATAGTGTAGTACAATGGAAATGCATGCAAATAGCAAAGAACCACAGAGATGTGCTCGACAGATAACGCAACCATTTATTAATACAACGCAAAACATTAAGAAATAAACAAGCAATTTAAGCATACAATTAAATAGTTATTTAACTTCCTCAAAACCAAGCACAAAGCCGGTTGAAATCCTAATAAAAGTAAATATCTGGCCGAGGGTAAGTAAGGAAAGTGTAAAAGACTCAGAGTTTGCTGTCTGGGCTAGGAATACCTATGTCAGGGGCGTACATCGTCAGGGGCGTATATCGGCTTGTCAGCGGACTGTATCAGAGTTACCTCCGATCCTTTCTCCGGTCTCCTTCGTCTTTTTGGTTTGTCACCGTTAGTCCACCTTAGCATCCAGCCTCCACCTTGCTCACTTCCCTCTCTCTTCTCTCTCCTCCTCGTGACCCGTGCTTTGTACCCCCCCCCCCCTAACAAGAACAGCTCCCCCCGACCAAAGCCCTTTCATTTGCTGTGAGTCCAGCTACGTGTGAGTTCTACATTGGTGAATTTCCCCAACAAACAGATATTGGTTAACTTGAAGCGTGAGAAAAACCCGCCTCCCTGATTTGGAAAAATGTGTAACATACAGAAATAATTGAAGAGGAAGTGTAGAGTTTGCCTATTGCAAAACACCTTAGAATTTATGAAATAAATGTCATAATACATTATGACACACGCTCCCCCCACCAGTGAAACCTTTATAAATATAACTTTTTTTTTCTTTTTAGCATCTAATCTTCACAATCCAAAAGTCCCTACGACGCTCGAGTAAATCCCCATTTAGAATCGTGGGCTTCCCTAATTTAAAATAAATCCGGAAAGTATGAAGGATAATTAAAACTTTTTTCTCCTTTTTCTTTGTCATTTTTTTGTCAATGGGCAATATATGAAACATCTGAAGGAATCTGTTCAGTAATCTTCTCAAGTGTTTAGTAAGAGCAGTAACTGCGAGTGTTAAGTAGTTTTGCTCTATGCGTTATAAGAAAATTTTTCTTTAAACTTTTCTTACATGTTCGTTAAAATACTGTATCGCGAGGAGCATTTTGAAAAAAAGTTAAAATTTCGTATTTTAATGCATTTTTCTCAATAATTTACTATCTATTTTACATTATCTACTCAAATTTTGTTGTTGTGTTATACGTCACATCTTCTATTTTAGTGCCAAATTTTATTTAATTCTAAGCTAAACTAAAGAACTTTGAAAAAAGTGTCCCATGTCATCATAACTTTTAACTAAGTTGCAAGATAATGTTCAATCACAATTTGAGGTTATTTTAGCTGTCTAATAACTAATGCTAATATTATATTTTTTTACCACTGAACTCATGATAAAAAATTACATTTATTCCGAAAATTTATTGATTTTTTTTTTTACTCATGTGTAGGTGGTTCGCCAGGTGGTAAGTGTAAAAATGTAAATATAAATATGTGTCATGTAGTTTATGTAGTTAATTTCAATAAAAATTTACTAGAAAGTATAGTAAATCAACATAGTTTTCTTTAAGGTGTACGTATATCCAAGAAGTTTTTTTTTTTAAATTCTAAGTATAAGAATCCAATTCTTTTTAAGATTAGTTAGATAGTATATGATTAAAATAAGTTGATTAAAACAAATTTAAATTTCGGCAATTGTTAATTAAGCTTTAATCAGCTAATTAATACCTTTTTCAAACAATGATATATCAAATTCTAATTTACTTAGAAACGCAATTCTATTTGGAAATCATTCAAAATATTATTCCTAATGTTTTTAAACTCAATTAAGTTTCTTACAAAGAATAGGTTTTTTTTTTTATCACAATTTATTTTGTGTGAAAACATGAAAAAAATCAATATTTTCAATGAATTCTTAGTTTTAAAAATAACTAAAAATCAATTCATCAACCAATTTTATATAATTGAGTTTTAAAACATCTAACATATTATGTAGATTACTATCATGTAAAAAAGATATATATACATATAACTGAACATTTTGTTGTTGAGTTCTTATTGTTTGAATAGAGCGTAACATAATCAAAATAAAGTTCGTCAGAAAATAGGTTTAAAGTTTTAGAAGCGTAGAACCAACCTAAATTCATTTTAACTTAAAAAATATTAAGGACATTTTCAAAAGTTTAGTATTCTTTGAGAGCTAAAGTATCAGAGAATATAATGATAAAACAACAAAGAAAATAAATACTCTGGTCGATTTTCGTGAATTGTAGGGTATACGTACACCTTAAGCTTGCAATTTACTCAGTACATTAGGAAGAAATGATACTGTAAGGTATGTGTGTCAAATGAGGCCATAACTCCCAATAAGGTCACCTTTATATGTATAAAAATAATCACTTTTTGAATCCACTTATTTAGCATTACTTGAATTTTTTATGATAAATGATCAAGGAACCAGTTATCAATCCATGAAAGTTAGTGATCAAAAACGTGTTTCGTAACAAGTTTCAGATTTGCGTTATGGATCCAAGGTAGGTTTGTTTAGTCTTTGATGTAATATCGTAAAATAATATTCACACTAATGAGTTTAAATTATTCTTGAGGTATATTTAGTACAGTTTTGAAATTTATCAATCATAGAAACTAAAGAACTATTTGGCCCAATATTGTAAGAGATCTTAGAGACATTGTTCGTTTTTAATATTTTCTCTTATTTTTCATTTTTGTAAATGAGCTACTGAACTTTTTAATACGAAAATGTACTTTTCGGTTTATTTTTGGTGTATGCAGATTGATGAGTACTTTTTGGTATTCATTTCCACGATATATGTACGGTGGTTGAAAAAAATGAAGCATGTATGTCAACGTATGTGCCTTATTGGGAGGTCTATTTTTTATAACATAAGAGTTGTACGATTAAAAAATAAATATTTATATTTTATCTGCAGTTTATTAGGTCGAGCATATCCTACATTTGAGTTGGCCTTATTGGGGGAATGGGTTGCCTCATAGACTAAAGATGAAGGGTATATTTTGTACTTATATTCCGAATCTGTTGAGGCCTTGTACCTTGTAACCCGGATGACACCCGTGATAACTGATAAAAAGAAATAAAGAGTTCCATATTTAGCGCATTTTTAATATCCTTGGCGATGTTAAATTTTTGACAAAACGTAATATTTTGAAGTTGTTATTTTTGAGGATCGTATTCATTACCGGCATGTGTTTAAAAGTTGGCCTTGTGACATTTAAAGAATCTGATTAGAAAATCACTTGAAGTTGATAAGAAGGAATAAAGAGTTATTCCTACATTTTGCAAGTGAAAGTTATGTAATTAATATTTCAAAAAACATTTGGAAATTTGCTGCTTCAATTAGTAAATTTTTATCAGTGGTTTACATACATTGACTTTTATGACAAATTTCTAACTACTTATACTCGATAACATGTATAGAAATAACATATATAATACATTATAAACATACACTTGAATCCTTACTGAAGATTAAAGTTAGGTATTTCAATATTAAATTTAGCAATTAATATTTCTTTACTAAAGACCTATTGAACCAAACTCATGGCTAAGAGGCGGAATTCTGGCAGAACGTACGAAAGGTTACGTGAAAAAGTACTGACTGGTGCTGTGCAAACTCTGGTTTTAAATTAAAAAACCACAATGGCGATAGTGACACATTGTCTTACGTCGGTTATCGAGATGCTTGGACGTTATTTTTTAGGAATTTTTCTTTCTTAAATTCGAGACGATAATCCGATGCCGAATTTTACTTTGAAAGCTCTTCTTGGTCACCGACGATTTTCAGTATTCTAGATCTGGTTTTAGTGATATTCCCTCCCATGACCCGTTTCTGACGATACCAGTTTACTTTTTGGATAAGATATCATGTAAATGAAATATTTTAATCATTACATATAACTTTCTAAGTAAGAATCATCACTTTACTTGAAGCTAATCCATAAGTTCCGGATATTAAGAGCAGAATCATCCGAGCAAAAACATCTTTTAGAAGCCTGAATGAATTTTGGAGGTCCTCAAGCATCATAATCAAAACAAAGATAAACATATATAAAACAATAGTCAGAGCAATTTTATTGTATGGAGCTGAAACATGGTGCCTCAGAAGATCAGACATTCAAAAATTTGAGGTTTTCCAGAATTATTGTATTAGAAGATTACTTAAAATCTTTTGGCCTGTTAAGGTTAGTACCATAACAATTTTAGAAAGGGCAGACATTACTTCAATAGAGGAAGAAATTAATAAGAGAAGGTGGCGTGGGACGGGTCATGTGTTGAGAATGCCAAAAGATAATTTAACACACGTTTCTCTCCTGGGCTCCTGTTGGCAAGAGGAAAAGAAGAAGACCTAGGACAACTTGGCAAAGACAAATGCAGTCAGACCTTAAAAAGACTCGCTTAAATGGTCTAGAGGCAGCAAGATCCCTGGCAAAAGATCGGAGGTCATGGAGAGGTAGGCTTGATGCCTTATGTGCCAAACGGCGTGAAGAGCCTAAGTAAAATATGGTTCTGGAAGAAGGTAAAATAATCCATAAGTTCATATAGAGGCATTATACCTAAGGGACGTTAAGACACTCTCGATTGAATACTAATTAATCGTACCCTTATTAAAACCCTTAAACTGATGCGTAGCACATGTGTATAACATAAACACTACATCCTTAGCACATTTCAAAATGACTTCATGTAACCAGTTTCGGAATTTCAAGTCGTATCTTGGATTCAGTTTAAGATGGGAAGTTGTCTCGATGTGACCTTTCATTTGACATATTACACGTCTCTATAAATACTGGTAGTTTTATCTCAGAATGTTGACTTCAGACGGACAGCACATGGGGCCGAACAGACATTTAGAAGCAGCTTCTTACTACTTTACAGTAGTGTAGAATCTCATAATAGAGGATACAGCTTTCCGATCACTAAAAATATCATTATTATACTTGCTAAGTTACGCGAATATATGCCAACACAGCAATTTTTTTTTTTTTTTTTTTTTGCAACAAAAGCCGTTAATAAAAGCTTTGTAAATAGTTACTATTTACTTCCAGAACTTTTACAATACTACTATGTTTTCTAATTTTATCTTTAGCTTACATATTTAGAATATACAAACGGAATAAGGTTCATTAATAGCCCTACTTTTTCGTTAAGTTTCCATGAAAAGAAAACATAAAAGCATTTTTCTTACATTATATCTTTAGAAAATTAAAAAATAATACACAGCTGTGAAAACGAATTGCTTCTTCTTTTTGCCAAATTGCTTTTCAACCAAATGCATCATAATAAAACACAATTTTTCGGTAAAAACTAGCAATTCATTTAAGTTCTATACGTGTTTATTCCTAGTATATGTGGGAGAGGTTATTTGGCGCCATTTGGTAAAGGATACATTTTCTGATTTTGCAACCCAAATTGTAGATGCATATGCGGTATCTTTTATGTTTTCAGTACTCGTTTTGTCTTAAGTTTCATTTAAAATAATTTGCCATGTAGCAGTGTTATAATTTTTTTGGCGACAAACTGTCTTGACCTTAGCACTAACTTTTAGAATTCGCGCCAATGAGCCTAAGAATTTACTGAAAATATTTTTTTTGCCATCGTTTCAGAGATCGCGAGTCACGTTACCCGTCAATGTAACTCAATGCAACACTTCACGCGCAGTCTAGTTTACTTTAAGTCTATGGTTGCCCCAATAAGGCCAATTTAAATAGTTTGAATACAGGGTGCTTAAATAATTCGGATCAAAACTGCAAAGTAATAAAAAAAGAATTATTTGTTGGAAAGAAAAGTGGTTTACATACTAATATACAACATTGTACAGGAATTTTTATGGCACGACAATAATGTAGTTCAAACCGTAGACAATAGATCGATTTGCCTCAAAATAAAAATAAAAAGTAATATTGGAGCCATAACGACGTATGCGCTTGTGTAATGTAAAAATGTAATAATTGTTCGAGAATAATAGTGCGTGATTGCATATCACTTCTGTCACTTGCTAAATTGGATATCAACCTCAAATAACGGGAGGACGACATACAGGGATAAGAACAGTCATGATCAGACTATGTATACTAATTCATACGCCATTGTATGTCATAGCGTTACTGCGGAAGCTGTGTTATACGAATTTGTAGTTTACAATAGCTAAGTAACGGGACCTATAAAATGAGTAACAGGGCAAATTTCATCATTTGGATTGCTACGAATAGTAAAGCGATTTAAAGCAATATGTTACTTAAATAATTCGCCGTTACTTAAATAGTTCGCCGCCATATATTTACACCATGGGTTGATATCGTAGCGTAACACGTCTATAACTGAGCTCAATCGTCATGATACCGAACAGTCATTGTTTGATCTGTGCATGTGTATACCAGTAACTACAGTTAAAAGAGATAGTTAAATGGAATACAGAATATTCCAATTAAAAACTGCTGCATATTAGCTTTTGACTGCAGACATACCAAAGCACAAAGCATTTACCTTCTGAGCTTTTTCGAAAAGTGAAAACGATGCTGATTGGCTCATTTACAGACGTATGATGCTAATTTCTTTCTAAAGAGAAGAAAGGGAAGGGGGGGAGTAATATGAACCATCATGATATTTTCAGAAGCACCAACGCAGCAAAGGTTATAATGTTATGACTTTGGGATTTTCTACATCGATCTTATTTGAGGAGCGGTGTGCTACTGGCCTTACCCACGAGGAATCATTAGATTTGTGAGATAAGTTATTACATGCAATTGTCTTAAATGAATTAGAGGCGGCCATTTTCATGTACGATGGACCTTCATTATATTTATACACGCCATGATGTCAAAGATGGCGTTGCTACGGTCCACGTTTGGCGCTGATCTCCTAAAGTAGAAAAAGCAAAGAACAACCTTAATAATCACCAGATCTCCCAATCTGGGATTTATGGTTCTTGGGCTATGTAAAATCATGGGTGGATCTATGAAATAAATCCCCAGTCAGTAACAGCAATAATCATATGGTGAAAGGTGGCATCTATTCCCATAGATATAAAGTTCTATATCGTATCAGATTTAATACTGCGACGACTGCAGTCAGTGCTGGTGATATAGTAATCATCTTCATTAACGTGATCATTCTTCATAATGTGAATATAGTGATCATCTTCATTAATGTGAACATTCTTCATTAATGTGATCATTCTTCATAATGTGAATATAGTGATCATTTTCATTAATGTGATCATTCTTCATAATGTGAATATAGTGATCATCTTCATTAATGTGATCATTCTTCATGATGTGAATATAGTGATCATCTTCATTAAATTTCGTTTTTGGTTTTTAGTAACAGATCGCTTATTGTCAATACGTTGAACTAATTTTTGTTTTGCCATATGAATTTCTATACCTCGATACACATTGATCCGACTCAGACTTTTCATTATTTTGCATTTTCTTTTTGGGTAAATTTTTTTTAAACACCTTGTACACAATTGGATATGCTCAAAAAACATTTTCGTGTTATTAATAGTCATTCTAATATCTTAAGCAGAATGATTGAGTGTTTTGAGAATAAAAATTATCAAATCTTAAGTTGGTCTTATTTGGCGCACTTATCTCTAAAAAAAAAAATATTATATTTTCATTGCTCACATTCTGTATTTTTATACTTAATATTACTTTTCTGAAATATTAGTCAACTGTATTTTACTCCTTGGTTCCTTACCTACATGGTTAAAATGAAATAAGTTGCCCACTTTAGAAGGCTCTAGAAGGCGGTGGTCCAAATGAGAAAAAATTTGAACTTCAGATAATTAAAAAATGATGCGCTTTAGATTTGTTAGATAAAGTATTTAGTACCAAAATTCACCAATAAATGGCGCTGTAAAACAAATGGTATTTATTTGCATATATTGAAATTGTAAAACATCATTTGTTTTACAGCGCTTTTGGTAAACTTGTTCTGCCAGAACCAGCAGAATTCCGATGCACCTTGTGGTGAAGTGGCATTTGGATGAGTGTTCTCACCCAAAACACTTCAACCCCTTTTAAGTGTTTTTGAATTAATTTGTGAGGTTTAATTTTGTGTGGTTTTAATTGTGTTTGCAATGGTGGTTGATGAATCAGTTTAAAAGTAAAGGGTCTGGTATACCCTACTGTCCTCTGTCTCGTTAAAACCAGATGTTTTGGGGGAAAGAGTTGTGTTAGGGGATTTTTGTCGGTCTGGGCTAGCTTAGAGCGGATGCAAGTCGGATATATTTCGATGCTGAATGTCAAGCGGGATGTGTTTATATGACGGAGGTCAGAGAGGTGAATTTCGCAACGAAACCAATAATCGCCTGGCCGGGCAAAAAGGGTTCAGCCCTGATTGCTTGTAGGCGTAGGTTATGGTCCAATGAAGGACGCAGAATCTATAGCAAAGCTGGTAGCGCACCAATTGCATTCTGACCAAGTTTTTAAAAGCTGGTACAACTCTGAAAAATGGAGATTTCACGACCCTCTCTGCTCTGCCTACCTTGTCTACCAACAGGTGCGTGGGGGACGCAACGCTCTCGCTCTGACCGGCTAACTCTAGGGTAGAGCCCTGTGATGATGTATTCCTGCATGCACGGGTAAGTCCTTCTGGCATTCGTTCTCGCTTGCACAGTAAATCCGCAAAAGTTTAATTAGTTTAAAATTAATTTAATTGTTAAGTTAATTTAAGTTTGGAGGACAGCTTTTTTTAGTAGAAGAATTTGTGTTCGCGTAGTGAGAAATGGCAACGTTTACTTTCTCAGTAAAATTAAGTTTAGTGCGATTGTAATTTAAATATAAGTGTGTTTAATTAATTAAATAACTGTCTAGTTTAATAGGTTGACTTAATGTGTATTTGGAAACAGAGTTTAAGTAGTAGTATGTTCCGATTTAATATTGTGATATGACAATGTCACGAGTCTCTCTCAACCACAGGCGCCGCACCGTATTTGTGACTCTATGTATTGTATAAACTATTGTGTTCTCTTTCGTATTAATTTACGGTATTCAAAATAAATTATTTAATTTAACCTCAAACTGGACTCTTTCTTTGTAAGAGAATCGTTCTTGGGTGCGGGATGTTCATTTCCCTTACAGGTAGGGTTCTGTTGCTGTCAATGCTGTCGTTGGTTCAGGTAAATTTGTTTATTGTACTTAGGTCGAGAATTTAACTTAATGTGGTGTAACTTATTGATAATCCTTGTTTTCAACGAACCTTGCCCTAACACGTCCGTAAGATTTGACGCTTTTGAACTTAAAACACAACGCAAACTGTCAGGAAACAATTAATTGGTTAATTAATTTAATCTATATGTATTTTTGGGCTAAAGGAAGCGGGCGTCGCCTTACGACAATTGGTGCCGTGACTATTAATTGAAAAATAAAAGGAACGGAAAAAGGGATTAAATAAGTGAGTAGTCAACGAGTCAAGAATTAATTGGATTCAAGTGAGTTTAGAGAAAAATAAATGACAGGCAGGGGTAGGCCAAGTAGAAGCGAAGACATTTCCGTTAATGCAAATATGGCGAAGAATACAAATTTAATTGGTTTAGTAGGTAATTTTGACGGAGAGGAAGATGGGAACACCTGCAAATTTTTTTTCGAACAATTCGATCAGATAGCAGAAATGGCGAAATGGACAAATACCGAAAAAGTAACTATTCTTAAATCAAGATTCAGAGGCAAGGCACTGCGATTCCTTATCACAGATGAAAACCTAACAAAAGCTAGGAACTACAACGAACTAAAACATGCGTTTTTAGAATATTTCAACGAAGAAATTAACATTTCAAACAAACAGTTACAGTTTAACAACATTAAACAAAGGGAAGGAGAACCCGTAAGAGATTTAGCACAACGCATTGTGATCGCATCCAATAATTATTTAGGAACCTCTGCGAACAGTATGAATGAAGAAACAAAAATAATGCTTGATAAGCTACGGCTGGCAAAATTCGTGAACGCTTTGGAACCACCGTTACAAAGTGATGTACTAAAAGCGAATCCAGATAATTTTAACGAGGCCATTAGGATCGCAACCAATTCTCAAAACGCTCTGAAAACGATGGCAACAATAAAAATCAATAATTTAATGACAGACACACAAGGCTACTTAACAAGGCCAACACAGGAAAGAGATGACATTGAAACACTGCGACAGGAAATAAATCATCTAAAGACAGAAAGATTTGCCCAACCAAGTCAGCAACAAAATTGTTTTTGCCATTTGTGTGGAGAAACTAACTCCCACTACACGGCACAATGTAATGTATACAGGGATTTACAAGGCTTTAGGCAAATACAAAATAGGCAACAAATGGAACCACCAAACCAGTGGCGACCAAATTATTTTAGAGGAAATGTCAATCGAAGATGGCAAAATAGGGGAAGGCAATTTGCAAATAATCAAAGACCCGCCGAGACTGAAACGCCACATAATCATGGTGATAGACAGGCCCAACAGACAAGCCAAGCCAATGAGGGGTCAGCGGTCAGTTTTTTAGACCCAAATGGGCGGAGCAACGAGACCCGATGACAAGTGTGAAGGAGGTATACGTAGCATTAAGGGAAGAAAATATGCATAATGAGGAGACAATAGGAAGGGCAGGCCGAAATACTAACGCACAAGTAAACAGAGAAGAGATTTCGAATATTTACGAAAATATCACGGGGAACTTGCCAATCATACAAATTAAAGTAGGAAATGAAGTTTGCTTTGGTCTTTTAGACACCGGAAGTTCGATAACATTATGTAACCCTAACACATTTAGAAAAATAAAAAATGCACAAAAGGTTAAAATTATAGCAAGGAATGTAAGCGTTACAACAATTACGAACGAGCCAGTACAATTTGAATGTTGCGCTGAACTGATGATTACAATTGGCAATAAGAAAGTTAAGCACCCAATTTTTGTCACAAAATATGAATTAGGTCGCAAATATCAGGCAATTATAGGATATGATTTCTTGAGAAAATTTAAGTCTAACATCAACAACGAAACCCGAATTTTTAATTTTGAAGGACAAGAAATTACAATACTAAATACCATGGAGAACGCACAAAATTGTATCGAACAGATACCTGTAGCGTTAATTCATAAAACAATAATCCAACCGGGACAGACTGCACCTGTGGCTATGAAAATGAAGGCAAGATATCAGAAAGACGAATCATTCTTATTTATCCCAAAGAAATTAAAATCGAATGTTGAAATGCTTCCAGCAGTATGTTTAATAGATAAAGGACAAGTCATCACATTAATTACCAATTTGGAACCATATGCAATTAATTTAAATAAAAAAATGAATTTAGGATGTTTATATCGAGATTTTGAAGTAGAAAATGAACAGCAGAATAATGCAGATCATAGCAGAAATATTACAGGTGATCAAGTCAATTTAATTAAACCCTCCGAGGAGATACTACGTATGAGACAAGAAGAATTCTCTATTACAGATTTTCAATTGGACCATCTATATTCGAGTCAGAAAGAAATTTTAGAAGAATTACTCAAAAATTATTATCAAGTCTTCTCAAAGAGTCTCAAAACTTTAGGGCAAAGCGATGACATTATACCCTCTGTGGAATTGAGCTGTGACATGCCCAGAGCAGCAAAACCGTATAGAATCCCGTATGCGCTACAACAGACAGCACAAAAACAAGTCGATGAATTAATTGCAGCAGGCATTGTGGAGAAAAGCGACAGCCTATGGTCCAGTCCACTACTATTAGTTAAAAAGAAACGCATCGGAAATGAAGAACAAAAACATCGATTGGCGTTAGATTTACGCTTAATTAACGAAATAATAATTAGTCAACCGATCTTTCCTCCAAGAATTAAAGACATTGTAACAAAATTGAGCGGTAAAAAATATTATTCAAAATTTGATTTACAATTTGCATTTCATCAAGCGACGTTACCAAAGGAATTAAGGCAGTATTTTGCATTTAATGCACCTAACGGCGAACGATGCCAGTACACACGAATGACATTTGGAGCTCGAAATTCCTCAGCTAGTTTTACGGAGCTCATGAACTTGGTATTTGGAGACCTCGGGGATAATGTTGCTTATTACATTGATGATTTAATCTTAGCAGTGAATTCATTCGAAGAAATGATCACAATGTTGCAAAAGATATTACACAGATTGAAGCATTATAATCTAACGCTTGCAGCACAAAAATGCGAATTAATGAAGGAAAACATAGAGTACCTAGGGTACAATATTTCAAGTGATGGAGTGAGTCCCACTAATGCCAACATTGGCAAAATAAATACGTTTCCAATTCCACGCACGGTTCGACAAGTCAAGAAATTTTGTGGTCTTGCAGGATTTTACAGAGCACATTTACAAAATTACGCAGAATTAATTGCACCTTTAGATGAACTCACGCAAAAAAACAAGAAATTCAAATGGGACCAAAATTGTGAAAACAGTTTCCAAGCTTTAAAAGGGCAATTCTTCGAAAAACCCTTCCTCATACAAGCTGATATGAATGAGAAATTTTATTTACAAACTGACGCATCAATGATAAGATTTTCTGGCGCAATCTCTCAACTTAGAGATGGAATTTTAAAGCCTATTGGCTATTTTTCAAAACGTTTAAATCAGGCAGAAAAGCGGTACCCAGCTACAAAAATCGAGCTTAAAGCTATTTTGTTAACTGTAAGACATTTCAGAGATTATTTATATGGGCGCAAATTTGAAGTACTATCAGATCATAAATGCCTACAATATCACTTAGCAATTGAAAACCCTGTCAGCATCATCGGGAGGTGGCTATGTGAGCTATCGGAATATGACTTCACATTTAAATATGTCAGTGGCAAAGAAAACATACTGGCAGACTACCTTTCACGCTTGGAAAATGAAGAGAAAATAGACCCACGTGAAGATACATGCGAAGACGAAATAAACGTATTACAATTAAATGACGCTATAACCGAACAGGTCATCTTAGAAGAGCAGTTAAACGATAAGGAATTAGTAACATTAAGACAAGAAATTGAGAAACAAAAGTATAGGCCTAAAAAGACGTTAGAAACAATATACATAGATACATATTCACAGTTATTAAAAGTTGTCAGATTTGAGAAGAGATTAGGAATTGAAAAACAAATCCATACGATAATTGTCCCACAAGCCTTACAAGAAGCAGCAATAAGAGAGGCTCACCGAACACACCTGGGTATACAAAAAACGTATGAAATTCTACGCAAAAATTACACGTTTGTGAATGCTTTTGCAAGAGTGCAGAATTTTGTGGCGTCTTGTCACCAATGTAATTCACTTAAACGAAATAATCAGATTCGAAAACCTACTGGCAAGACGATTACACCAACTCAACCGGGAGAAATCATTTATGCAGATATAGTTTATTTAAAGGAATCAAACCACTATGCATTAACGGTAATTGACAAATTTTCCAAATTTCTCCAAATTTACGTGATCACAAATATGAAATCGCAGACCATTGCAGAAAAATTCTTGGAATACTTCACGGATTACAATAAACCAAAAGCCATTTACACTGATTTAGGCACCCAGTTTACCTCCCAGATATTTGAGGAAATGACGAAATTATTGGGAGTGCAAGTTAGACATTCTTTGAGCTACTCCCCCTTCATGAATGGGTCTGTGGAGAGGGTTCATGCTTCACTAAAAACAACAATCGCTTCTTTAAAAATGGAAGGCTATACTTTAAAAAGAGCAGTCGCATTTCACAAGGGAATCTACAATAATACAGTACATCCAAGTACGGGTATAGAACCAGCTACTCTTCACTTCGGAAGAGAAATACCACAGCTATTTAATTTCACAGAGCCAAATGTGATGGAGGAAGTGGAACTCGGAGCACCACAATTTGTGCACAAGTTGAGATATGACATCCAAGAAGTTTATAAAACCGTTCGAGAAAAACTACTGGAAACACAGAAACGTCAATCAGAAAAATTGGCCAAGAGTAACAGGGGTGCGGAAATCAAAGTTGGACAAACCGTGTATATCAATAAGCCGGGGATGTTCTTAAAGGAAAAGTTTGAGGGACCATTTGAAGTCGTGGCCATCAAATCACCATCGATAGTAACGATACAAGACGATGTTAGCAAATTAGAATGGGATATTTCGGTCTCAAAGTTAAAAACAACACAAAAAAGATGGGAAGCTTAATTATTTCTTTTCGGGAGTCACAGTATTCAGTAAGCTGTACATTCAGTAAATAGTAGTAAATAAATTAATCAGTACTAAGTAATAAATAAAGGGGTGTAATGGGTTATAAAAATTACTGTTGTATGCATGAATAATCCTCAGTACAACACATTCAGTATTGTACGAGAAAAAACTGCAGTTGTTAATATTTCCTCTGTTTGTTAATTTTGGCTCACGAATGGAATAATCCATTTGAGCACCATCACACTTTTACACAAGCGATAATTTTGGATACCAATAATTTATAGATATAATGAAGTTGGCATTTTAACATTTTGTATAGAACTTGAGTAAGTTTTTAAATAGACACTAACCTGTTATCTAGAACGGACTTACAATGATGGATACACGTGGATGGATGCACGTTTAGGCTGGCTCCCGGTACTTTTTGCCATAATTGACAACTATGCACTTTTCACTAAAAAAAAAATTAAACAAACTCATCCAAACTGGGTTTACACAGTCTTAGTTCTTCTTGTCACAATTTAGAATTGACGTTTTACCCGTGCGGTGGATTCGGATACAAAAATGACGAGTTATTTTTCGCGTTCTTCACAAAAAATGTTCTAAGCTTCTAAGTGAGGGGTGGAAATGTAAGACCACGGTTGGGATGTTTGTGTACACAGTTAATAATACAAAAAATGCAATTGTCATGCTTCTATGGGACAACTTATTGGTGACGTAGGACAATTGGGGAGAATGCTGACAATAAGTCCGTCAGAGAGCGATGATTGGTCAAGAAAAAGGGGGAATTTGAACAATAGGACCCACTCAAGAGTGAGGGGTTGGCCGTCGCCTGTCGCTGTTACAGACACAGGGGTCGAGCGTGGATTCCGAAACTAAGCTGTCATTTAGGGGAGGAGAAACGACGTTGGGTGATTTATGGAGAAGTGAACTCCAAAAAGAATGACGTTCGGCGTGTGTTGTGGAGAGAAGGCTATCGAAAGGAGTGTTTAAGAAAAGAAGTAAAAAAAAGGGGGAACTACCATTCCGGGATTTTCGAATATATCTTTGCGGTAAAAGCAAAAATGGGACTAATGGTAGATTAAATATTGTTTTCTTATATATATATTTTTGGTTACTAAAAGGATTGCTGTGCGAGTGATATGAGTGTTAGACGGGACTCGTTTGGCCCAATAAGTGTATTTAACCAGATGAGGCCGTGAACTGGAAGTCACAACAACATCCACAAGACCAGATGGGTTGGCCATCCAAGCGTGGATCGCTTATTTTCCAACTACAGGCAAACCGATGGACTATAAACGGATGATGAATGAAGGCAGGAGCCCACTTTATCCATACGCCCAAGGACCGGATGGAAGGTATTCCAATGGAATGCAATCAGAGACACATTCAGGTATGTCTTTGACTAACGGTTATCGCCAAAAGATAGACTGCAAACGAACTCTAAAAGAGACATGTCAACAAGTGAAATAAAGACTTCTTAGCGATTTGCAGTGCAATTAAACTCAAACAACAGTGAACTACTATGAACTTAGGTGCGCTTCAACAAAATATTATTCAGTGAAGTGGAAATGATGGCTCACTGCGACCGCAGTGATATGAAACATGTTATATCACACAAGACTGTATTAACAGTTGAATAACTCCTGAAGGATCACAAAAAAACGTAAATGAACATTAATTTATGTGAACATCACATACCAAAATGCTATTAAATTAAGACATGTAGTGCAGTGTTGCTTACTGACAATTAGGAGCCAGATATTCAAATCCGGGAACATTTAAAATCCCTATTTTTTTCAAAAACATTGAAAGCCTTTCAACTCTAAACTGGTTGCTATATGATAAAACTGCTGGCACCTATATGAACAGAACACACTGGAGATGAGCAAACCTGTTTTAAACATTGATGAACAAGTGATCGTACATGTGGAGTAAAGGTTAGGTTACACAGTTAGCATTTGGTATCCGAAAGTGTATGCTGCACAATACATGAAACTATAACACTGAAAGATGGGAGTGCATTTCATGATATGATATATAATTAGACATTGATTTTTGTTAATGAAGTGTTTTAAATTTTAGATGATGGAATGCCAAATATTTCACATTCATGATATGATATATAATTGGACATTGATGTGTGGTTAATTAAGTGTTTTAAATTTTAATTTATGGAAGGCCAAATATTTCACATGCATGATATGATACATAATTGGACATTGATTTGTAGTTGATTAGGTATTTTAAACTTCATTTTGCGGAATGCCAAATATTCCATATGACTGATTTCTTAAATTGAATTATAGAAAGTTGGAGTGATATATTGAAAACTTGATAATTACTTCATATTGCATATCAATTTAGGTGGACAAATTGTAACTGTCGAGTAATATTTTAGTAATGACAATTTTGTGTTATTGGATCTGGTAATATGCATTGTAAGAGGCAGTTATTCTGTTTCTTGTGTTTGATTAATGAATGCTATGTTGCAAGATTAGTATTTTATGCATAAATGACTATGTTAAAATTTTTTAAATATTTGGATGGGGTGTAATGTGGTGAAGTGGCATTTGGATGAGTGTTCTCACCCAAAACACTTCAACCCCTTTTAAGTGTTTTTGAATTAATTTGTGAGGTTTAATTTTGTGTGGTTTTAATTGTGTTTGCAATGGTGGTTGATGAATCAGTTTAAAAGTAAAGGGTCTGGTATACCCTACTGTCCTCTGTCTCGTTAAAACCAGATGTTTTGGGGGAAAGAGTTGTGTTAGGGGATTTTTGTCGGTCTGGGCTAGCTTAGAGCGGATGCAAGTCGGATATATTTCGATGCTGAATGTCAAGCGGGATGTGTTTATATGACGGAGGTCAGAGAGGTGAATTTCGCAACGAAACCAATAATCGCCTGGCCGGGCAAAAAGGGTTCAGCCCTGATTGCTTGTAGGCGTAGGTTATGGTCCAATGAAGGACGCAGAATCTATAGCAAAGCTGGTAGCGCACCAATTGCATTCTGACCAAGTTTTTAAAAGCTGGTACAACTCTGAAAAATGGAGATTTCACGACCCTCTCTGCTCTGCCTACCTTGTCTACCAACAGGTGCGTGGGGGACGCAACGCTCTCGCTCTGACCGGCTAACTCTAGGGTAGAGCCCTGTGATGATGTATTCCTGCATGCACGGGTAAGTCCTTCTGGCATTCGTTCTCGCTTGCACAGTAAATCCGCAAAAGTTTAATTAGTTTAAAATTAATTTAATTGTTAAGTTAATTTAAGTTTGGAGGACAGCTTTTTTTAGTAGAAGAATTTGTGTTCGCGTAGTGAGAAATGGCAACGTTTACTTTCTCAGTAAAATTAAGTTTAGTGCGATTGTAATTTAAATATAAGTGTGTTTAATTAATTAAATAACTGTCTAGTTTAATAGGTTGACTTAATGTGTATTTGGAAACAGAGTTTAAGTAGTAGTATGTTCCGATTTAATATTGTGATATGACAATGTCACGAGTCTCTCTCAACCACAGGCGCCGCACCGTATTTGTGACTCTATGTATTGTATAAACTATTGTGTTCTCTTTCGTATTAATTTACGGTATTCAAAATAAATTATTTAATTTAACCTCAAACTGGACTCTTTCTTTGTAAGAGAATCGTTCTTGGGTGCGGGATGTTCATTTCCCTTACAGGTAGGGTTCTGTTGCTGTCAATGCTGTCGTTGGTTCAGGTAAATTTGTTTATTGTACTTAGGTCGAGAATTTAACTTAATGTGGTGTAACTTATTGATAATCCTTGTTTTCAACGAACCTTGCCCTAACACGTCCGTAAGATTTGACGCTTTTGAACTTAAAACACAACGCAAACTGTCAGGAAACAATTAATTGGTTAATTAATTTAATCTATATGTATTTTTGGGCTAAAGGAAGCGGGCGTCGCCTTACGACACACCTGTAAAAGAATTCCGTCGTATGAAACAGATACGAAGTGATCCAATGTCTCCATATATGCTTTATGCAAGTTGATGCAGAAATTTGAAACAATTGGGAAACTTGGCATTCTTCCAAGTAGAGGACGAAAGCAAATTCAGTCTTCCAGCTTCGAAAATGTGGCTACATCTGTTGTTGAAGCCAGCAGTCAGTCGCCGAATAGTAGTATGAGTGTGCCAGTAGTTAATTGTGTATTGGAATGCCGTATTCCACAGTACGAAAAATCCTACGGCCGATTTTGCATTTTTATCCATACAAAATCAAGCCTGTGCACCTTCTACAGGACGGGAACAAGCAAGTTCTTAAAACCTTTGCACTGCAGTTCCTTGCTCTAATGGTGGTTGACGTAATTTGGCCATGGGACATTCCATGAACTGATGAGGCCCACTTTTGCCTCTCATGGGCATGTTAAGACCCACAATATTTGAATTTGGGAACCCTCATACTATTCAGAAACAGCCCTTGCAACTTGAAAATGTGAAAGTATGGCGTGGTTTTACGTCTACCTTCATCATTGGACCGTATTATTTGAAGAGAAAATTGCAAATGGAATCCATACCTGTACCATCACAGATCAACGGTACCATGAAATGTTGAGGAATTTCGTAATCCTACAACATCAAGAGAGTGCAGGATAGCACACCTCTTCACATTGATAGTCATGTAAAGCAATTGCTAAGACAGTATTTTACAGATGCACGAGTGATTGGCTTTCATTTTTCATTAGTTTGGCCTCTTCGTTCGCCAAAATTCATTCCCTGCGACTTTTGGCTGTGGGGTTTCCTTTAGATGCAAAAGGCCAGCAGCAAAAGGCCTGTATCTGTGCCATATCAGAAGGACTGCATTCGTTGCCATAGTCTGGATATTCAGGCAGCTCACTCCGGTCAGCGGTGGAAAATACGGTTCTGCGATTAGAGCACATTGAGGAGAATGTTGGGGGACATATTGAACTCTGCTTTAATTCAATTGTTTTAATGTTATTTAACCCTTTGCACTCCAGGCCTTTTTCGCGCGGAGGAATCAGCAACTCGAGACATTTTAGGTTCGGCTGGTGTTTATGGATTTGCTTCATAGAAACTAAACACAGTCATTGGCCTTGCATCTAATTTCCGCATCACACCTAATGGTCCTCTCGTGGTTTGGCATCCAATCGTGTGGAGCCTTTGAGGCGCCACTGGAGTGCAAAGGGTTAACATTTATAAAGCATATTAAATGCTTTTAGGAATATTACAGCGCCATCTATTGGTGAATTTTGGTACTAACTATTTTATCAAATAAATGTAAAGCGCGTCATTTGAATTAGCTGTTTTTCAAATTTTATCTCATTTGGACCAATAGAACGCATTCTAGAGCCCTCTAAAGTGGATAACTTATTTCTTGCTAACCCTGTACTTAGCCCTAATGACTCTAAACTCCTTTCCTTTTTTGCAGTTCTCAATGAAATTCTTGATCCTGATATACTGTTTTAGATGATGCAATAACGCGCAGTTCTGTACAGGTTCTAACTAATCCATCACACATATTCAGTGGTTCGTGTAATTGTGTTATGGATTTTTATCAACTAATAATGAATGGATTACACTTATATACATTTTATTCTTCTCCTAGACTTCTACAATCCTCAAATCAACAGCAGTAATTCATAAATTAGCTTACTTTATTCTACAAATATACTTATACCTACACAAAGGAAACAAAATCACAAGTTTCTTTCTGTTCTATAACCTAGACTGAAAACCAATTAAATCCCACTTTAGCTTTTATTATAGGTCGTTATCTTCCCATATATATCTCGAAGAATCTACCTATCATAAGCGATACTCCTACTTACAAGCTGGTATTTTCATAATTATATAAACATTTTATAATAATATTAATCGTTTAAAAAAAAAAGTTACTGAAGAAAAAAATCTACTTATAATGTGCGAAATAATCACAAGGTGAAAGATATTAACACTGCTCTCTCCTTAAAAATATTGCGTTTCAGACAACGTAATCATTAAGACAAGACAGTGCTGACTATTTTATTTGAAAGGATTATGAAGCGTCCAATATGGCTCTTAAATTTAATGCGTTAACAAAATGAGGTAAACTGGCTTGAGTGTATCTGGCTTGAGCGTCCAGAAGCCAATGTTAAGCACACATGTCACTGAAACTGCATTACTAATCACTTTGTGTTGAAGATAACCCAGATAGAATCTTCCATGGACTTTGAAGAATTTCTGTAAAAGTTCAAAGTCTTCACTCAATAAGCCCCTTTCATACCACTCTACCGGATCTTTCGAGCTCTACGGAAAACTTTGTCATCTACGGGTCTTTTAGATGACACGTGTCCTGAGCACGTAGCAAAAAGTAAACTTTCTACCAGACCTTTCATTTTGAAAAAGGCTAAGAAAACTTTTCCCATGCCGTTATTTTCCATCATCGCAAGGATCATGCCAGATGTTCTCAATTGTAAAGAAGTAGACACGAACCACTTCGAATCTCTAACCAAATTGCATTACTCACAAATCCTACTTCCTCAAGTGTTTTTTATTTTCAATCAATTTTATTTCGGTCTTTATAACATGTCCAGAATGAGATTGGCAGCCACATTAAACGATTCACTGTTTTTTTCTTCTGAAGATCAACATTCACCATTCGTTACTGACTTTCGGCACCCTATATTTGAAGGAAAAATTACGTGATGTATGCAAATAATGTTTCAGTACTCTAAATCTCATATAAACATGTTTCGCACACCTATTCATCCACATAAATATTAACAGTTTCGACAGAAAACATCTCAACTACAACTGGAAATTTTTCTTTCAGCATAGTAAACAGTTTACCAACAATGTTCGAATTCTCCCTTCAACAATCCCAAACTTCGGTATTGGCCCCAAGTTCATTCAGAAAAAAATTGAATTTCACTGTCTTACAACGCCTGTTTAACTTTCTCACAATCACAATTCAAATGTTTTCTATAGGTTTGAGGTTTTTCTGAAAAACTAAAATTTGTTTGATTTTTTTTCTGACTGGAAGCAATAATAGTTTTTAGACATTTACAGCATTAGTAGATTCATGATTGGCTGCAATACATTTACCATAGTAAGCATTTGATTTATTAGTACCTCCATAACTCTTCTCGTAATTGGATTCAAGACAACGAACTCTCTCTTTAGACACAAACTACTGCGTATTTCTTTTAAAAAAATGAGGACAAAGGATTTCAAAAGTATTTTTTTATCCTTTAACAAGAATTCTACAGATCTGGAAGTATCTACAACAATTCACATATAAGATCTCACCATCATACCAAATCAACAGCAATGGAAGCACATGCTTATTGTGGTTGTAAAAACCAAAGCACCAACCACTGTAATGGTCGAAAGACCAAGTATATTCGACTTGACTGGAACTCAATTGTCAGCCAAAGTCAGTTTGAATGTGGATAAAGAAGCAGTGACTTTTCACTTCAGTTGAATCGCTGTGTAGCATTTTAATGAAAACAGAAGTTTATTGACAATGGAAAGTTTGTTAAAATGCATCAAGTACCAGCCCCAAAAGCAGCGCACCAGACCTCAATAATTTCTCACGTAAATTCTTACAGGTCCTTCAAATTCTAATACCATAACCACTGACACTATTTTATTTTCATCACTGAATTAGGAAACATTAAAAACTTCTTCAATTGGTTTATGAATAATATTTGTGGATGGATTAGTTAGAGCCCATACAGATATAGATGGGTCATTTGAAAGCAATTCGAATTGCATGATTAAACACTAATACAGGGTGACCGTAAATAAATGTCCCAGTTATAAATTTTAATTGTATCAACTATAAGCTTTGTAGAGTGTTAGTTCAAGGTCACAATTAAAGAGTAACTCGGACAGTTTTAGATAAGCCCCTCCCCATTGGAGTGTCTTTGTATGCGAGTCGTTGAACGTCGAAGTCCCTGACTGTCGGATTGGTCGTAATAGTCGAGGTGACAGAGCCCTTTATCGTCGGCCTTCACGTTCACCTGACATAAAACAATGCGATTTTGTCCTATGCGGCTTTATAAAAGATCGTGTCTACGTTCCGCCGTTACCTAATGATTTTACAGAGTTGAGACACAGAATTGAAGAGGCTATTGCTTCCATTACACCGGACTTGTCAACCAAAGTGTGGCACGAGTTGGACTAAAGGTTGGATGCGTTCCGGGTAACTAAAGGTGCACATATTGAAGATTTGTAAGAAAAACTAAGTTAGTTTACCTTCAATTTGATGTATGATTTGTTGCAAATAGTCTAAATTAAACTGTTATAATATACCATTGAAACTGGGACATTCTTTTACGGACACCCTGTATATCTTTGTCTCTAGATACCAACTTACAGATCGTAAAAATTCCAAACTGCTTTTGGCTAATACTCCAGAAATATAAAAGAAGCAATCTCACTAAGGGGAAATATTGAGTAAAAGGGCTACTTGAGAACTTTATTTTTCTCTGGAGAGTGCACAGCCTGGTAAAGAATCCATCCAACTGCACTAACATTGCTTAATGTTACCACGTAACCGTTACTATACAATCCAACATTTGTTCGCTTGCACAATGCAGTTATGTGTTCTTTTACCTGTCTGGCACAAGGTAAGTTATTCATATTGTTTCTGTTAGTTGAGTACAGGGTGGTTAAAATTAAACTGACGGTACTTGGAGGCTTGTAACTCCGGATCTACTAAACGAATCCGAATACATCTTGAAATGTATGTTATGTAGATCATAAGGTCGAGATTTCCATTGGAAAAAAAATTAGTTTGAAATTAGCCAGTAGATGGAGCTGTACTTTGAAAACCATAAGTGAATGAGTAGTTCATATAATGTCGCTATGAAAGTGACAAATATGGGTCGGCGAAATCAATTGCCCGCAGTGAATATGCCACTGAACATGAAAGACAGCAGCATTGCCCCCATTCTTCCATGCTTATCTACGGATGAAAAACTAGAGGGGCCATGTCCGTACATGCAGTTAAAGGCATGATTCATTAGTTTTAAAAAACTGGTTTTCTGGATGTTGCACAATGAAGAAGTCGACATGCAAATGCAACTGAGCTGGCTATTGTGGAGAAAGTTGCAATTGCAACTGCTGAAGCATCTGCAAGTTCTTCAAAGGCTACTCTAAGTGGTCATGCACGAGCACTGGACATTCCGTGATTTCACCAACCGTGCGTATGAACCCTTCAGACTTCTGGATGTGGAGTTTTCTAAAAGATCGCGTTTATTAAATACGTGTAAATAATGAAGTGGATTTGAAAACCAGTTAAGCCTTGCATGACACCCTCAGCACCCTCTACAGCCTTTTATAACGTGGTGGTATGCATTCAACATACTGTTGACCGAACTCGGAAACCTTGACCGCATGATCTACATAGCATATATTTGAAGTTCCATTTGGATCCGTTCAGTAGAACCGAAGCAACAAACCTCTGAGTACCATCAGTTTTTTGCCGCTCTGTACTCATTAATTATTTGCTACAGTATTTTATTATTACAGTAGCCTCAAAAATACCGTTTTTTGGATCAGCGAAGGTCAACTAGGTTGGTTGATTGTATTCAGATTATCTGGCGCCGTCAGCAACACGAGGACTATGATGCGCCGAAACTTTCGTCATTAGACAAGCCAACATACATTTACAAACACCCATGCCAAACACGGGACTCGAACCCGCAACCTCGCGGTCTAGAAGCCAGCGCGCTAACCACTACACCGTTTGGTCGGCGAAGGTCAACTAGGTAAACGACCCGTATAACAATATAGCGGTTGTTCAAACAAAGTGACTATCCAAATGGCAAAGTAAAGCGACATAGAAAGGAGAAAATTATATGAAAATTCGCCTGGAGTAAGAAAGGCAGAGCTTTTAATGCTACAATGCACATGCACACACACACACACAAATATTCCATATACATCATAATCAAAAAATGCTATTTAGAAGATGATTATTTTTTACCAGTTGACGACAATTAATACAGTTTTCATTTTTAAAGGGCTTGCTCTGAATCTAAGTATTATTTGGGTTATATGTGGTGTTTTAGGTTTAGCAATAGGCAAACGTGGAGTGTTGCTAGTTACGTTGAAAATGGCGAGATTTAGTGCATATTTTATAAAAGAAATCAAATTAATGGTAAAAAGTACTATGGAATTCTCCTAAAGTTAATGGGAAAATATGTTTTAATGCTTTCGATTCATTAATTGGTTTAAAAAAAAAAAAAAAAAAAAAAAAAATGCTTTTTTACACACTTGTTCTCCAAATTTAACAAACTTCCCAATCGGTTATTCAAGAAATTAAAAAAAAAAAAAAAAAAAATCTCTATCTCCTGAAAGCAAAATTTGCAAAGAAAAAAATTATTTTCTTTACTAAGTTTAAATAAATATGTAAGCTTTCATTGAATTTCTACATTTTTTTAAAATTTGAATCAGCATATTTATTAAAACGAATTATTTGCT
This sequence comes from Linyphia triangularis, assembly GCA_963978545.1. NCBI lineage: Eukaryota > Metazoa > Arthropoda > Arachnida > Araneae > Linyphiidae > Linyphia > Linyphia triangularis. The sequence goes on from OZ021731.1 coordinate 7,697,970, forward strand.
GCTTTAATTCATTTATGACTGACTGACTAATTTACGCAACTGTTTCGGGTGAAATGGAAACTTTGTCAACATTTACATCTGCCATACAAAACAACTATTTAATTGACTGTAAAAATATGCATTTCAACCCTGTTTACAAAAGCTGAAGGCATAAATTTCATAGGTTTTTTTGGGTTTTTTTTATTAAAATGGTATGGGGGAAAGTTATTTTTCTAATGTAATCCTGATGTTCTGAGTGCTTTTGACAGTCTAATATCAGCGTTCCCCTATACATTTCGGAAAAGGGCCCATAATTTTTTACTCATGGGCCACAGATTTTTATCCAATCCTTTTTATGTAGTGGTTATAAATAAAAATAATTGAATAAAGAAAATATATCTCACTCAGAATTGACTGAACTAAACTGAAATTTTCGATACAATTGATGCAACAACATTTACCACAAAATAAATACCATTTTTATGTCTTGAAGACTCACGTGTTTGTGCATTATTTACTTACATCTATATCAAGGGATATTCTTTGAAACAGTAAGCTTAAAAAACTGTTAAATTATATCTCAATTAAGCTATTTTTACCTTTTCATTAATAAAAATTAGCCCAGAAAGCAGCTTCGAAGTAGCTGGAAAATAAAATAAAAAATGGTTAGCTAGCTTTGAATTTGGATAATTTAAAAGTTTAAATTTGTTTAGATTTCAAAACAATTGTTGTTACTTGTGTTGGAATTTGCTTTTCAAATGAAAATCTTATCCATTTTAGTTCTTTTCAGTAATAGTCTTAAATATGGAAGTCTAAGAGGGGCTTTTTATTTCCTTTTTGGATAAGCTATTTCAATACTTCAACAAAGAAATATACATTTCTAAACCAGAGATTAAGCTGTAGGTGTTTTTTTAGCAAATGTTCAAGAACTTTCTTAAAAGCTAAAATTCGAAAGTGTGGCTTAGCTCTTTCGCTAAATTGTAACTATAAAATTTACAAAATCACCGTGGTAAGTTATCGACCTCGAAGATATTTGGTATAACATAGAATTATATTTAAAATTAATAATTTTATAATACAAAATTTGGTGACCCTTCTTAAATTTTGTAAATCCTTTCTTATGGTCAGTGCTCCCTTATCTTCTACTTTTTGTAAATAAATACAAAGACATTTTGACACCTTTTTTTGATTTCTCTGCATCAAAATATTGCTTTTCAATTTTTTATTTTATCATTACAACTCAGACATTTGGAGCATATCAGTTCTCATCACAGAAAATAATCAAATGTACAGCACGTTCAGTACTACATATCCAAAATGTACTACCTACAAAGATAGTAGTACTACATACACCAAGAGTACTGCATACAACAAAGAGTTCAACTAAAGACATCAAGAGTACTGCTTACACAAATACTACTGCATAAATAGAGGATTTACTACATACACAGAGATTGTATTTGTAAATACTCGTTGTCTATGTAGCAAGCAAAGAGAGAATTTACTACATACACAAAGAGTATTTTCTATACATATAAAGAGTATTTACTAAACACAAAGAGAATTTACTAAATGCGCAAAGAGTACCACTTATACAAAAGCTTAGCAGGAGCTTATTAATTAAATTTTGTAAATCCTTTCTTATGGTCAGTGCTCCCTTATCTTCTACTTTTTGTAAATAAATACAAAGACATTTTGACACCTTTTTTTGATTTCTCTGCATCAAAATATTGCTTTTCAATTTTTTATTTTATCATTACAACTCAGACATTTGGAGCATATCAGTTCTCATCACAGAAAATAATCAAATGTACAGCACGTTCAGTACTACATATCCAAAATGTACTACCTACAAAGATAGTAGTACTACATACACCAAGAGTACTGCATACAACAAAGAGTTCAACTAAAGACATCAAGAGTACTGCTTACACAAATACTACTGCATAAATAGAGGATTTACTACATACACAGAGATTGTATTTGTAAATACTCATTGTCTATATAGCAAGCAAAGAGAGAATTTACTACATACACAAAGAGTATTTTCTATACATATAAAGAGTATTTACTAAACACAAAGAGAATTTACTAAATGCGCAAAGAGTACCACTTATACAAAAGCTTAGCAGGAGCTTATTAATTAAATTTTGTAAATCCTTTCTTATGGTCAGTGCTCCCTTATCTTCCACTTTTTGTAAATAAATACAGACATTTTGACACCTTTTTTTTTTATTTCTTTGCATCAAAATATTGCTATTCAATTTTTTATTTTATCATTACAACTCAGACATTTGGAGCATATCAGTTATCATTACAGAAAATAATCAAATGTACAGTACGCAAAAAAAAAACATCCGAACGATGGCTATATCTTCGGTTCTAATTATTGTAGAATCTTGCGGTTTGCATAAAAATGTTTTGTTTACGATTTTCTTTATGTATAATGCAATTTATTTTTCTTAGGGAGCTGTATACTAAGTAAATGCAACTCAATCTTTAAAAATTTCAATACGAACCTCTATTTCGTATGCTTTTATTCGATTTAGAATACCTCATTTACCCTAGATACCAAATTTCAGTTCATTGAGAAACACGTCATTTATGAACGAAAATGTTTTACTCGCCCAATCTTGAGGGCAAATTTCTTAATAGCGGACTGAATCGAACGTTTTGCATACTTCAAGACGTAATCTAATACGCGATCCCTTAGAGTGAGCTTTTTTTACGTTTTTGCTAAAATATCAAGAACCAAAAGTAAGAAAAGGAATGAAAAAAATTCTTTCGGGGTTTTCAACCATGATAATCCTAAAATTCTAAAGGAAGCAAATATATATATGTGTGTGTATATGTGTGTATACGTGTATATATATATGTGTGTGTGTGTATATGTGTATATATATGTGTGTGTATATGTGTATATATATATATATATATATGTTATGTTATATGTGTATATATATATATGTGTATATATGTATATATGTGTATATATATATATATATGTATATATGTGTATATGTGTATATATATGTATATAGGTGTATATGTGTATATATATATGTATACACACAATTAATAAAGACATTCCACAATTTTTTTTTGCGTACTGTACAATTTAAATTGTTGTAGCTTGTATTTATTGCGATATTTTTTGCACTCTATTTTTATTTGATTTGAGTCACTAATTGTTACTGTTTATTTTATTTACTGTTATTATATATAAGGCGCGTAGCATCAAAACCATCTCCATTTACATTTCTTTTCCATTATATATATATATATATATATATATATATATATATATATATATATATATATATATATATATATATATTCGATATATAAGTTCTCGATAAACTTCATTACATTACCAAGAAATTAGGTTCAAAACCAACTACTGCAAAGTCAAAATTCCTCTCAAAACAATCAAAACCAACTCCATCCAAGTTTCTCTGCATGGCCACCAGGATCCTGTGATTTGCTCCAGCACACGGGAAGGTTATTGTGTTCTTTATGGTTATGTGTTTATCCCTTAGTTCGACAAACATGAATCCAGAAAAATTCATTTCTATTATTTCATTTAAAAAAAAAACTATATTTTTCTGATTCATTTCATTTTTATTTTCCATGACTTTTTAAATTTTTTTTTTTAATTTTTCTTGTTTTCAAAATACTAATTATTCTAGTAACTGTAAATCATGTTTTACGAAAGTTTCAAGCAGTTGAAAAGCTTACTAAAATTGCTTTCTTCAATGTAAAAGATTGTAGATGTTGATCCCCCATTTTGCTTCGAAACTAGCGCCATCCGAATTTTAAATTCCAAATTCCAAACTATTAAAATGGTAGATGTTTTAAAGTTTATCTTAAAATAATAAATGACGCTGGTTGTTTCAATACATAACAACAAAATATTTATTTTTTTCAAAGTTATTGTAATGATTCTAGGGTGGGGTTGAGTTTTTTTTGCTCTCCTGATTTTTTTTTAATTAATAGAGCTGGCTTTGAAGCTACACTCCTCATAAAAATTATTTTGATTGGATTATTTGATTACTGAATTATTGATTGAATATATCGATTAATTAAATTATTTTGTATTGGAGATTATGATTTATATGTCGATTTAAATTAATTATGTATATTTTTATGCTTCTTCGATTCTTTTGTATGCATAATCTATCTAGAAGTAGAACACACATTTTTTCATCTAAAAATTAACAAAACGTAATGAATTTTTTTTTATCACGCGTCACTTAAATTTGGTTTCCATATTAGGCACATTTCCATGCTACTGAAAAAGTAGAAATAATGCAAATAAAGGGCTACGGCAAAGACCAATCAGAATCCGTTTTCCTCAATTCTCTTGAAAATCTAGTTCAAAGTTTCATGTATCATGACTTATAGTCCGAGAGGCGACTGCAATTTTTGGACCCCCTCGAACATCATTCTGAAATTTTTATAGAAATTGGAGAAAAGTGAGTAGAATACGAATCCACTGGTCTGCCGTGGCCAAATTGGCCGAAACTGATCAAAAAACGACTTTGAATGAGTTGAACTTAAATCCGATAGCCAAATATGTCATAACTTGCCAAAAGAGAACAAACTTTTTCGTCTGGCAACCCACTGCATTTTGATTCTCGATGAGAAAAAGCGCAAACGATTTCTGATCTCTGACTAGGAAAATTTGCATCTTTTAAAAGTAAGCCAAATTGGCGACAACAGTGATGCAATGTTTATTGCCAGTTTGGCTCATTTGTGAAAGATGCAAGTGAGCCATAGCCACACATCCGAATCGTCTGCAACCTTCTTAATTGAAAACTAAAGAGTGAGGGTTACCAAATTAAAAAAAAAAAAATGCTTACTCTTTGGCAAATTATGGCGCATTTGGCAATTCGATTTAGTTCAACTTATTAAAAGTCGATTTTTGACTAGTTTCGGCCAATTTTGCCACGGCAGACCAGTGGATTCGTATTCTACTCACTTTTCTCTAATTTCTATAAAAAATTCAGAATGATGTTCGATGGGGTCCAAAAATTGCAGTCGCCTCTCAGTCTATTATATCAGGGTTGAGGTAAATAGTTGCTGAAAATCTGACGTACACATATTATTTATTTGCCAGAGAACTCCGCGGGGTTGAACTATCTGCTATAATTTTGCAGATAATATTGATTTCGAAAAAATTTAACTCTGATCTTTCCTTTGCGTGTCCCTTCAAATATGATCAAAATCTAATAATTGTTGATCAACTATCTGAATATATTTCAAAATAAGGCGCCTAAACAAGAAAAATTATCATTAGGTCTGGATGCTTTTTTTTTTAGCTTTTTTTCTATATTGTTTTGTGAACCTGATGTTTTCTGGTGAAGAAATTAAGACGTTATAACAATCTAGATGAATGAACAAGTTATAATTGTATAGACAACTGAGTAATTGCTATTTTTGAAGGGAAACGTTTTCCTGTAGGTACTTAAAGGTAAATACTATCGCATCTGGAAAAAACGTTAAAAAAAAACTAGAAAGCTTTATACAGTGAGCCATAATTTTAATTATAAAAATAGCTTTCATTTCTACTCATTTCTGAAATACGAGGTTGTAGAGTACTGAAATCGAGTCTTTGTACGTTTGGATTAATATTCTGCCTCCTAGCCATGAGTTTATTCATAGTAGTTGTAAGATCATTGAAACGCTGTTTTTGCAAGGTCATTCTTCACACATATAAAACTACTAATGCGTTTTTGATCTACACTATGTAATAAATTAAATTTAATGTTAATAATTCAATGCCTATAGATGTATCTGAATTTTTGCGTTAATATGGGCTGTTATTGCTTTTAATCTTTATTTTAAATAAATTTAAAAAGTGTTTTGTGAGTTATTGTTTGGGAAAAAATAATAAAAATTTTAGAACAAAAACTATTAGAACAAATAATGAAAAATATATATATATATATGTATACCAAAATTGTTCTACATTATTTGTTCTAAAAGTCATTTGATAATTATAAGTCATTTGATTTATTGTATTTTTGTACAATAAGTTCTTCTTAAATTTCAATAGTGTATATTGAAAACATTTTTTAACTTTTAAAAATAATAGTTCTTTTTTTATTTATACACTACTTTTGCCATACGTCTTTCTGTATTACTCCTCAATACATTATTGAGCGTTTATTATCTTTCAAATGCACTAAATACCGAATTTAATTTTTCAGGGGCTGATAAAGGTAAGCATCCTTAATTGCATTTCTAAAATTTTGCACCTTAGAATCAAACCAGCCCTACGGCATAATTGAGCAATTTTTGAGAGAGGAAAAAAAAATAATAATTCAGAATAAAAAATAACCAATTACTAATAAAAAATAAACACATCAGTAGTTACTTAAGCTTATACGTATAGGTTTCAACATTTTTTTTTTTTAATTTTCAATTTACAAATTAGACCTTTGCACCTTGAAAAGTGCATCATTTGTTGAACTGTTTCTAATAAGAATTTTTTTTTAATTTCTTCAATTTTAATAATTAATTAACATTTAATCAACTAATTAGGCTAATTTCGAACGGTAATGACAAACATTCTAATTAACCCACAAATACAATTTTGGTGTTTAAAAATGCGAAATACCCTGCTCTATGTTTTGACCCTATTAACAGAATTTTTTAGTGTGTATATTTTGTGATATCTTGCTTTAACTGAATCTATTAGAAAAATCCAAATTTTTTTTATACAGAATCTTATCTTTGAAATTCAATTAAAAAAATATTTATTTACAAATCACTTAGTATTTAGGGTCAAAACATTTAACAATGTATGCAGATTAAATAGCAAAAAACAAATTTCAAAAAATATTATTTAAACTGGAGTTATTACTGTTTGAATGAAATGAAAAATAGAAAAAAAACTACAATCTGAGAATAACTTTTAAAAAAGTATTTTTTATATAAAAAACTGTTATTATTATACTAATTATTATATATTTCCTTTTTAGTATGCTCCTCCATCATATGGTTTCTTTCTTTTGTGTTGTTTTTATTTTGCTTTTGTTTTTTACGGCTTTACAAATCTTCCCCGATTTTTGCGAGTTTTGCGATTTGAAGCCTATACGTATACCTTAATGTTTTTAAAGTACAGAAAAGAGTGAAATTCAGTTTGGTTGTCAATTTTATCAGCATATTTTAACAACATTGATTTAAAAAGTTATTTTTAGAATTACCGATAAAAAATTATATTTTACATTAAGAAAAATCCCATTTCCTAATTTGTCTACTTAAGACTTAATTTGAAATCAAATCGTATCAGGAAATTCTAAATCATTTATGTCAAACTTTGAAAGGTAAGCCCATAGACTTATTATTATCAATAGACTGCGCGTTCCCACTTCAATCATACAACGAGAATGGAACCAAAATGAATCACAAAATTCGTCTATCAGTCACGTGGTTTTTAATTTGGCTACGTCGTAAAATTAATCCTGTATCTAATAATCTTATTATCCTTTATTGCCTGAGTGAGGAGAAACCCACTAAATCTGCAACCCTGCTCCCAAAAAGTCCCTACTCATGTGATTCATTTTGGTTTCATTCTCGTTGTATAATTGAAGTGGGAACGCGCAGTCTATTGATAATAATAAGTCTATGGGTAGGCCAAACCAAACCTTCATCGAAGTGTTTCTTATACAAATTATCCAAAAGAGCAATCATCACTAAAAAAAAAATCAGCTTTAAAATTCTTAGTTTTAAAATCTAAAAAGAGAAATATATTTTTTAAAAGAAATACATCGCAATAATTGCATTTATTATGAACAACAAATCGTTTATTGTTTTAGATGATGCCGGAGATAAAAAACGTGAGTTGTATAGTTTCGAATCCTTTATATTAACTTCGATTTTGTGTGTATTGTTACGAATTTTTGTATATTTGTAAATATTTTGTAGTATTAATTATGTAAAAAAAAATGTATGTACATTTTGCATAAGGCAGTGCAAGAGTTTGTTTTCCTGCAACGTGTCTCTTAATGCTTGATAACGAGTTTTACAGAGATAACGCTGGGAAGCGAGTTTTACAAGGAGCAGGGCAATTAACATTATGGCAATGGAAATATCGCCAAATTGGCGAGATAGTGCAAAGTTTCCGACGGTTTAGGCGACTAATTTTTGTCACCAAATTTGGCAAGAAATCGCCAAATGTCGCCAAACTTGGCGATCATTTGGCGACATTTTCGGTCCCCATGAACATGTATAGGACTTTTCGACTACGATCTGGAAAGTTCTCCAAATTTCTATCTCTAGAAGATTCGCGAAGGTTTAACTTTCCTTTATAAGCCCAAGAGAGAGGGTGATGGAGTTAGTTGAGTTGAGTTAGTTAGTTGAATGGGAGTTACTGACTGAGTGGAGTTACTGAGTTAGCTGTCTCTCAGCAAGCATTCAGAGAGTTCCGAAAGTGAACTGTATTGCATTGTCTTTTGCAGCGATTTTAGCAGTTGTGTTGTCGATTTTTTAACTGCTGTTTTGTTCTCTATTGTTGTGAAAAGAGCTGTATTGAGTCTACTAGAACGAGAAGTCCTGGAGTTGTAAGAGAATCTGCGAAGAGTTATATCGGAATAAATTTCTGCAAGTTTTGATCTGCTTTGGCTTCAAATCTTTCGAACCCATCCACGCAACAGTATGCATGTTTGAGATTATGTTTGTCGATAGTGGGCAAATCTGCGGAGGCCTAATTAACCCCATTACAGTCATCTAATTGGGCTGAAACTTGGTAGATAGATTCGAAGTCGATGACAAGGCATTGAGGGCTGTCACTAAAAGGTAAATTTTACGGAATACTAATAAACCAAGTTGCCGTCATCTAATCAACGGTGAAATAACATTTAAGCAATCATTGAAGAAATTCTTTCCAGTTGCCAAAATTGTTTTAATAAATAAACCATAAAATTGTTTGAATCAGATTAAATAAATATATTTGAATGTAAGTTCATAAATTCACATTCATTTTATTAAAAATTTTTTGAAAAGATGGTTACTGCATATTTTGCTGATACAGATGCTGTTTACGTCGAATTTTAAATATTAAAAACAAACACACACTGTCAGCATGCATGGTACTATGATTTAATGAATATAAAAATTGGTAATTCTTATAAAGACCTTGTATTTATGGGTTGTATTATTTTATTTTTATTTGAAGTACTAGAAAACTTACAGTTGATCTTGAAGTTTAAACTGATAATTTGAAACAAATTAATAAGGACTCAAGTCTAAAAAAAAAAAAAAAAAAAAAAGACTTTTAAAAAAAAATTTCATTAAGTGTAAAATTGTAATCCATTTTTTCCAATTAGGTTTTTTCACTAAACGATGAAATATTTTGAGAAAAATAACACAAATCGAAATATTTTGGCTATTTAAATTTGTATAGCTTTATAAATACATATTTTTATACCCTAGCTCTATAATCATTTTAATGATAAATGAGTTTATGAAAAGGGTTACAAAGAGTTTCTTTAGCGTTTTCTCTATCTCAAACTTTATTTTGCCATTTTTTTTGTGTCACGTCAAAATGACATGGATTGTCCCTAGTTTCAGCCCATATCCAATATTTTCATAGTAATTTTTCAAATCTACAGAAGTCAGAAAGGTACAGAAACATATCCATTTCCATTCAGCAATAATACTGATTTTTGATTCCCTTTTTATGAATCAATAAAAAATGTTCCTTCAAATTTATACTTCGAAATGTTTTAATAGTTTTTCTAGCAATTCTCATCAACAGAACTACATAAAACAGTATTTATTTTTAAGACAATTTTTTTCATCACAAAGCTGAGTAATGATTGAATTACACATATAAATATGCACACATAAGCAATACGAAATTATATTTTATATATATTTTTGATCATTTTACATTGAAAAAAAAAATTAAAATGCCAGAATGTATTCATTTTCCACGCTTTCATTATTATTAAAAATATAAATTTTTAATTTAAATCTTTTAATCAAATTAAATTCCTAAAATCGTTTGGTTAACTTTTATCGATAGCCAGAAAAAGTGATAGCTTTACAAAATTGATACTGAAAATTTGTTTTTTATATCTTAAATAAGAAGCTATGTACTAAATATTAATTTATGAACTGCATTACCTATTCTTTTAAACCCTTTCATTTCAGCTTCTTCACTACACTAGTATGATAAAAATTTAGGCTTTGTCTAGACTAACATGAAGGTTTAAAGAATTTTTTTTTTTTTTTTTTTTTTTCGAAATTCCAATTAGCAGAGGTTGTAAAAGTTGTTGATATCTTCCGGTGCTATAAGTCCCCTGAAAATTTGCCAAAAAAGTGAATTTTTAACAAAATTATCTCCTAAATGTAAGACTTTGTAATTTTTTTTTTTTTTTTTTTTTTATAGAATCGCCAGGATAATCTAGTACAATAATAAAGACTGACTTAAATTCGTATTATTTTATTCGTATTTTAAATTTGTTTAATATTTTGCGGTATCCCAAGCCTTCTGAAAACGTACCAAAAATCATTTTTTTATTTATTTAAAGTATGTTCAAGTTCAATTAGTATAATAATAATTAATGAAATCGATTCACTACTAGCTCGTTGAAATTAAAGTTCCTTTCAAATCTTACATTCTGGCTTTTTGTTGAAAGCTTTTATGAAGGATCTGAATTTTAGCTTATTTAAAATGAAACGATGTCGCTATCCTTTTCCGCATACACTTTCTGTAAAGTCAGACACAAGTCAAACTCCACGTTCAACTGTTGAAGTGTGACAAGGCCATGTATCCCATTCCACTGCATTCCCGCTATTCACTGCACTATATCTATTGGAATATTACTCATTAGTGGATGATGAAGTCCGTGAAGTTGATCGAAAAATTTTTGCGATATGGTTCAGAAACAAATAGTCGAGGTAGACCTATTAACATGTCACAGTAAAGTTGAACATTTAGAAATGGACCGGAAATTGATTGTAATTTTAGGGATGAGTTATTATTCAGTATTGATTTCGATTCGGGAAAATTTTTTGTGTGAATGAAAACTCTTCAAAATTACGTGTAGTTGATGATATACTATCAATTTCTATTCGTAATAAGATATGTCCGACTTGATTGTCCATGCCCTTGGTATGGTAGATATACGTAGAGAATTGAGCGATGTAACCTCATTGGCAAAACTATCTAGGCGTCTTGTCTATCTAGGTATCTAGACGTTTAAGGGCATAGATGAGTGGTTTCTGATATGTGTAGATTGTTAAGTCATGACCTTCAAGTAAATGGTGACGTTTAGATTTACTTTTAGTAGGACTTTAGATTTACTTTTTTTAATACCTTCCAAGAATTTGTGTAAAGGTGCTAAAATGTGCTCAGCTTTGGGCAAAAAACGTCTATAAAAGTTATTCAATCTGAGGAACCGCGTCAATTGTGGGATTGTGGTGGGTTTCGGGAAATTTAAAATGCAATCTACGTGTTGTGTTGAGGTAGATTTCCTGATTTAGAAACTTTATGGCCCAAAACTTCACTGGAAGAAACGCCAACAATAGATTTTTAAGTTTTTAATCTTAGGCCATAGTGTTCTAAACGCTTAAAAAACAATTTGAGATGCTTCAAATGCTCTTCGGTTAAGTGAGATGCCACTAAATTATCATCCACGAAACCATGGACTAACGGGAGATCCCGAGTTACTTCTTCAATAAATCTTTGAAATGTTAAAGATGCATCAAATAAACCAAACTGGCTTCTGGTACTCCCAAATAAACCGAAAGGTGTAATAATTGCCGTTTTGTGAACGTCATCTGGATTAATAGGAATCTCATGATATGCTTTTTTCAAATCAATACGGGAATATATTTTCGCTACATGCAAATGAGAAGTAAAATCAAGAATGTTTGGTTCTCCGTAATTATCTTTAATTGTTTGAACATTCAGATTTCTGAAATCTCAGCACGAGCACCAAATAGTTGAGTCGTTTTCGGCACGATATGTAAAGGTGAGGACGTATGTGACCAAGATCAACCATGCTTTGAAATTCCTCCTTTGAAATACTCAATCCATCAGGATCATACAAGCTTTGACAGTTACAAGAGGACCAGTTGTTTGTATATAATGAAAATCAGAATGTTTCACTTCTTTATGGGACTTGGAAGCTAAGTAATTTTGAAAAACTCTCGTAAAAGATCATGATAAATGCTATAACCAAATACAATTTTAATTGAATATACTTCTTTTGCACTTAGTTTACATGGAGATACAAACTTTGTTTAAGCATCAATGAGTTTTTTACTTGAAATATGAGGTAAGAGATTGAAAATGTAAAAGAAAATCTGAACCTATTATTGGTGCAGAAATATTTCAAACTAAGAATGTTCATTTAAAAATTCGCCTTAGAATAAATTCCAAATTTGATTTTGTCGAAAACGATTTTGTTGTGTATACCTGAATTGCAGAACCATTAGCTGCAGAAAGGGTCAATTTAGCAGGATTTCGAATTTTCAATTGTGTTGCAGGGTAATCAAAATCTCTGAACCTGTATCAACGAGAAATTGTACGTTTGTACGCCTATAGTACGCATAAAGTCGTCGAGAGAATCTAAGCAAGGTTATTGTCACCTCTATACTAAGTTCGTTTTTAGGTTATATTCTCGTTTTTTGTCTAAAATTACAAGGTGTATTGCATTTTTTTGAAATAGAGCCAAATTTAAAAAGATATCAGCATAAATCGTGTTTTTTTTTGTTTTTTTGTTTTTAGAAACACTGCATTTACGATTTTGACAAAACCTTAATGACAGGTCCCATGGACACCAGCTCCCCGTATGCAATAGTTTAACATAAAAGGTCAATCCGTTCGAAAATTAAGCTGACCAGGGACACAGACATAAACTTTTTTAGCCGTCTTTTTTGAACTCAGGATATTCCAAAACGTAGAGAAAAGCAAAAAAAAGAAAAAAATCTAACTTTTATTTTAACCTAATCAAATAATGTCCTATATTAACATATGAGTAATTGAAAATAATTTAACAAGACTGAATGAAATGCTAAAAAGCATTCCTTTTTTAGGAAAGGAAGAAGCGCAAAAGAAAGTGGGTAAGTCAACAAAATAAATAATTTTTTTTTGCAGACTACAACTGAAAGGAAGGTAACTGTATTTTGGATGTAATTAATGCTATTCTACCAAAAATTAACAAAGATTGGTTTGATTGTTAAAACATCTTTCGTTTTAGATGCCAAGGTTGCCCTCGCAGGTAAGTCATTTTTGATTAGGTTTAATGAAGCAAACGAGTGGACTCGAAGTAAAGTCCCAAGGGCACTTTACCTACTTTTAAATTTTCTTACAAAATGAACTAAGATTCAATTCATTTTTTAAACAACATTATTTTTAGTGTCTGCCGCTGCTGCTGCCACCGATGATGCTAGTAAGTAAACTATGGTAATTATTGATAAAGTAGTTGTATTTTTGCAGACAAATAGACTACTGTCAATATGTCATGCTAATGAGCTTTTAAGAGGATGTCCTTGTAAAGATCATTCCCTATAACTACTAGGGTGGATCGCTCTTCTATGGAGAGAAGAAAATGTTACTAATCACAACCTACCTATAGGGATATGATTGGTTGGTTGTATTCAGATTATCTGGCGCCGTCAGCAACACGAGGGCTATAATGCGCAGAAACATTTCGTCATTTAACAAACCAACATACATTTACAAACACCCATGCCTAACACGGGACTCGAACCCGCAACCTCGCGGTCTAGAAGCCAGCACGCTAACCACTATACCGTTTAGTAGGCATAGGGATATGATGTTCTCTGTGGTATGGATATAAAGGAAAAAATAGTAAACAAAAAAAATAGTAATAATAATTTCAAAATTTAACACTGCCGCAAAGGGGTTGATTTCTCCTCCCCCCCCCCCCCAAAAAAAAAAATGGAAAATGTCGTAATTTTGGTTAGATGATTTTACACCAAAAATAAATTGTTTTTTTGCAATATAAATACTAAAAAAAGTTATGATTACTGAATAGTTAGTAATACGATGTACATTACAACTTTTTTTTTTTTACTCAATTCCCCCTCCCTACATCTCCGTTGAATCCATAGACTTATTATTATCAATAGACTGCGCGTTCCCACTTCAATTGTGCAATGAGAATGAAATCAAAATGAATCTCATAAGTAGAGACTTTTTGGGTGCAGGGTTGTAGATTTGGCGGGTTTCTCCTCACTCAGGCGATAAAGGATAATAAGATTATTAGATATAGGATTAATTTTACGACGTAGCCAAATTAAAAACCACGTGACTGATAGACGAATTTTGTGATTCATTTTGGTTTCATTCTCGTTGTATGATTGAAGTGGGAACGCACTGTCTATTGATAATAATAAGTCTATGGTTGAATCAGTCAGCGGCTCACGTCTGATCGGTGAGCGCTGTTCTCGCAAAGTAAATTAAATTACGATTTTACTGTGTAAAATTAGTTTGTATACTAATACTGTACTTATTGTGGCATTGTTAATTAAAGACATGATTTGTCTTATATTTGGGTCTGGCTGTGATCAGCCAACGAATATGCTTCCTACGTACGAAAACTAAATGAGATGCGTATTTTGGCATTCCAAAAGTGAAGCAAGGAACTGTATATTTATATAAACTTTTCTTCATGTGTAGATAAGTTGCAAGTAAGTTAGAAGAGACCTGGAAAGGAGCTTTAATTCCAATAAATGACCAATATAACATTTTGAGAAAAATTAGTTCATACCACGACAAATATAGTGCTCTTCTTAAATCTTACAAAGCAAGAAAATGCGTTGAAAGCTGTTGCGAGTAGATTGATACTTTCAGTCAAGCTGTGTTTTCAAGCAAATGTTTGATCTGTACTTGTCATTACTTTAAAAGTTGCTACTACAAGAAAGAATGGAGTGTACCAATGAACGAGAGACAATTTATAATAAACCAAAGAACTAAAAGAAAAATTGTAATAGGGTCACTGAATTGGAAAGTCACTCTCCATAAAACAAAGACCACGAAATCAAAATTGAAGCTAGAGCGATATGAAGAGAAACTAAAACACTGCCTGGTTCTTTCAGTTCGTTGCTAGAACATTGGACCGATTTGGCATTTCCGATAGATCACTTGAAGAAGCAGGTTTTATATCACCAATCAATGCATCAAACGTTATTGACATAAACACAATTCTGAGTGAGAGAACAAAGACAAGAACTAATACATCCTCTCAGTTAGTTATAGAAGATTATGACCATTAACAGTTTGGTTTATACTTCGATGGACGCAAATACAGGACCCAATCAATGGAAGACAACAGAATAAAAGTCATAATAGAAGAACACGTAAGACGTAAACTTGGTAAAATAATTCATTGGTTCTCCGAATACATCGGTCACGTGTCTGAAAATTCTGGGAGAGGGCAAATCATTGAAAAGCTTATCGTAAATTTTGGTCATGCGTCGACAATGACATAGATGTAACGAAGTTGGTTGCGATCAGTTGCGACGGAACATCTGTCGACAAAGGTATTAAAGTAGGTGCAATACGAAACTGATTCTGAAGCGTCCACTACAATGGTTTTTGTGCGTCTTCAACAGGCTTCAACGACATAATTATTTTGCGCACTTGGATGGAACCAAGACCAGACCCGTAACCGGCTAAATAGGAAAATATTTGACCGGATACGAGATACTTGCCGTAATTTCATTCACATTAAACCCAGTCTGCAGTGTGAATTGACTAACAAGAAATACTTATTAAGTACTGATCAACTGTACTTAATGGGAATTTGGGAAGCCATCAACTGCGGACAATGCAGCAAAGGGCTGTATGCAGAGAAACCCTGGAAACGTTTGCTACTCAAGGTGGCTTACAACCGCTAACATAATGTCCATGTTCTATGTAGCTTTGAAAAAGTCCAACCAAAGTTTTAGTGACATTAACTACGTTCATAGTAAAAGTCTATGCAATTATATGTGCTCAAGATCAAAACCAAATAATCGGTAATCTATAGTGCACAGATTTTCATCAATCAATCTTTCTATCACGTTATTTTTCAACTGATTTGAAGCAAGTCCTTAATCATGTTATTAAAAAAAGAGAGTGTTTTTTTTTTTTTTTTTTTGCCTTCCTGAAAATATCCTGATATCATTACTAACTGACGACAGAAGTAACATAAGGGAATTGACCCTCCAAAGAATATTGAACGCACTCCAAGTCAAAAATGCTGCAACCCGAACCCTCTTACCGAATAATATCCATATCTGAACTTTACCAGCTTGACCTTTGTGCGACAGATTATGTGGACTTGATTAAGTGGGAGAATGTACAGAACCACCACTGATAAAACGATTTAGTGATGACATGATTTCAGGTGCAATAGTAAAACCAGCAATCATTCCCACGGCAATACTATTTACTATCAAGGGCTATCAATGTCACACTCAAGCTACAGTACGAATAGTCAAAATAGTCACAGAAGTAATTGCTGCTATCCGCGCACCATGTAGAAGAGACGGTTGATGAGAAATCGCCTGGAATCACAAAAGTTAAAAAAAAAAATCACTTAGAATTTTTATCATAAAGATACTCAATTACCTAAACTTCATCCCCTATGCTGCAGAATTTAACCTAACATTTTTTTTTTCTTTCTTACTTTCCCCTTAATCAATGTGCATTAGAATATCTTTTCCATATAAGTATTGTTATGAATTTTTCCACTGAGGCAATGATGGCACAGTTTTTACGGTATAGAAATATTTATTCTCTCTTCAGAAAACTCGCAAAATTTATTCAAAGCCAACAGTGTAGCACTCTCAAGCTTTAACACAAGCTTCAACAAAAACAACTTCGAATACAGCGAGTAAACAAAGCGATCAGTTTTCATCGAAGTCCGAAGTCAATTTGAAAACTTTCCCGATCTCCGGTCTTTATTTATACACCAGGCGCGTGAGAACATTCCCGAAATTTCCAGCCAATTCATCGAAAAAGAAACATCTCGAAATTTCTCGATTGCTTTAGGTGTTGCCACCTTTTTCTAAGCTGTATAATCGCTGCTGATAAATAAAATAAGTTAAAATAAATTACAATAGAGTTTTAAAATAATACGTCATTATTTACACTATATACAGACAATTGGTGCAACATTTCCCCCTTCTTAAAGACTGCACGTCCCATGCAGTGAAGTCCTTAAGCCATTCAATGACTTCTACCATAATATGGGGCTAGCCTATTGTAATGTACGACTCTAGGTGTACAGGAAGGTGTCCGAATGAATCCTTACCACGACGTCGTTGATCTTCTTAAGGACCACATACCGCCCTTCCCAGTTCGTCTGGAGCTTAGGGGAGAGTCCTTTCCGACGTTTAGGATTCCATAACCACACCTTGTCACCTTCCTGGAATGAACGTTCCGTGGCCTTGGCATCGTAGCGGACTTTCATGCGCTCCGTCATGATGTTAATGGACCGATGTACGACTTCCAAACGTGCGTGGAGATCATCTAGATACTGGACAGGCGAGGAAAGAGTGTCAGGTTGTCGTCCAAAGAGGAGGTTGCAGGGGAGCCTAAGGTCTCTTTCAAACATCTTTAGCGATAGACAAAAGCGCTGGTAGATCCCGGTACCTCCGTTCAATGTTTATAACAGGAGCACGGGTAACAGGAGCACGGTTCCTTTTCACTAACGTTTTCCATTCCTACACGAACCACTTCCTGGGAGGGTTTCATCAACGTTGCTTTCTTCGATCCTCTTTCCGGCGCTGGAGAGGTACTTTTCATAAATGTGGACTCAGTCTCTCTAAATCTGGAGATCTTCGCAAACTCTTCAGCATTCTCTATGACGTTGTCTTCATGAGCCATATTCCGATATACGCACAGCTCCTTCATGTCTAGATCGTGCAAAGGAACTTCGCCTCTCCATGTTTGCAGCTCGCTTTTCTCAAAATTCAGCGTAATTCCATTTTTCTTCAAAAAGTTTAGTCCGAGAATGCACGGATCTACAATTTCGGCAACATAAACTGTGTGCTTGTAGGTGTTAAATCCAATCCAATGTCCATTTCCAATTTCCCATGCACGGAGATACTGCCACCAGACACAGTTTGTAGAGAAACAGAGGGCGCTGTGTAAAGGAGTTGGCTGTTCAGCCGACGAGCCACGTCCATACTTACGATCGTTACGTTCGCTCCCGAATCGACGATTAGGTGAAAGACTCTGGTCTTTCGATCCCTGGCTCCGGGATAGCTTCTCATCATTCTATCAATTTATTGTGCTTTCCAGTTTTCGAAGCTTACAGGTGACAAAGTCAGAAGAATCCTCGGCTAATGCACCACACACATATCGTCGGTCTTTTCCAGAAGCTAGCTGCGAGGCTTCTACTCTCATGGCGTACACGAGGGCCGACTTCAGGTTTTTGTTTTTTGATAACCTTACCGCCTGCTGCACACCGGGATCTTGAATAGCGTCGATGAAATACTGCAGACAATACTGCGTCCCCATAGATAAGCATGGTTTTATTTTACCTCGCCCTATGCGAGTAAGCACCCATCCAGGCTCCATTGTGTAAGTACTCTAAGGGACTGATAGTGAATCGTTAGGATGCATCATTATTTCACCGTTCTTTATTTTAAGATTTCTATTATATTTTTTCTACCTAGAAATGAAAAACGTTCTTTCTTCCGACATACAAAACATTACCTTTTTATGAGCCAAACTCTCACTTTTCTTATGTATAATTATATATTTTATGCTTCTTAAGGTATACATATACATTAGGAATCGCGAAATTTGACTCAAATCTGCGTTTTTGTTTTTAAAATATTCCCGAATTCATTAAAATTAAAATGATACCATTTTCTTTCTGAGACTCAAATTCCTTTTTAAATTACAGTAGGTTTTGTGAACCTGTTTTGTATCACGTTCATTAGTGTAGTAAACATTAAACGCGTTTTCTGAAGAGTGACATTTTGGTGTTATATGACTTTAGGCCAACGGTCATAACTTCATAATAAATGATCCGATTTTTAAATTTCTTATTTTATTTTGGTAGACAATAGTTGTGAATGTGTTTTCTAGGGAGAATCTAATATATATTGTTATAAACATATTTTTTAATCTTAATTTTTTGTTAAAAACTAAGTATTTTTATTTTATTTTTTATTTAAAAATGTATAATTAAATAAATATTGAAGTCAAATTCAAAGTTCTCCATATTAACATGTATCAATACAATATCTCTTATTTGCAATAAAAATAATACCTCTAAGTTAATTACAAGTTTATTTATGCATGTTCTAATTGGGTCCTAATTAGTCACTTTAACTGCAATTAGCTGATTAAAAAATTGACGGAAAAAAAAACGTTTATGTATAAAAACGCATCATTTTTAATTCTGATATACTGCCAAAAAGTTTGAAATTATAACCTAAAAATTAAAGAAAATCATCTCAGTTGTATATGTATACCTTACTATTCTTAAGAGGAAGTCACAGTAGGAATTATTACCTATAATCGCTATGCTATAATCTTCTAGCCCAGTGCATTTATAAAACCTTGTAGTCCGAAAGGCGACTGCAATTTTTGGACCCCATCGAACATCATTCTGAATTTTTTATAGAAATTGGAAAAAAGGGAATAGATTAGGAATCCACTGGTCTGCCTTGGCAAAAATGGCCGAAACTTATCAATAATCGACTTGGAATGTGTTGAACTAAAATCCGATTGCCAAATAGGTCATAACTTGCCAAAAATAGAACACACTTTTTCGTCTGGTAACCCACTGCATTTTGATTTTCAATGAGAAAAAGCGCAAACGATTTCTGATCTTGGCTGGGAAAACTTATATATTTTAAAAGTAAGCCAAATTGGCAACATCAGTTACGTCATAAGTGACGTAATATTTTTTGCAAACTTGGTTCACTTTTAATAGATGCAAGTAGACCGTCGCCCGATACCTGAATCGTCTGCAACCTTCTTAATTAAAAATTAAAGAGTGAGGGTTACCAAATAAAAAAAAAATGCTCATTATTTGGCAAGTTATGGCGCATTTGGCAATTGGATTTAGTTCAACTTACTAAAAGTCGTTTTTGGACCAGTTTCGGCCATTTTTGCCACGGCAGACCAGTGGATTCGTAATCTACTCACTTTTCTCTAATTTCTATACTAAAGTCGTAACTAAAATTAGCAATTTTTTTTTTTTTTTTCGATTATTTTTTTTCACATTATACAAATACAAATACAAATTTTAGGACCAACAACAGGCTCAAGGCCCAACAGGTTTGGTCGAGTAAAATATATACACGTATATAGAAATAGAAAATAATTTGCATACGATAGTTACACGATCATCCATACAATATAGCTTAGTTACAGGATCATGCACATACAATAGTTACAGGATTATACAATACAATATACATAATACAATACAATATACGTAATACAATACAATATACATAATACAATACAATATACATAATACAATACAATATACATAATACAATACAATGTACATAATACAATGCAATACACAAAGTTGACACAACGTTTGACAATCATACTGGAAAAATGCAATATATAATGCAAGCAATAAATACAAGCTGACACAATATACAATAGTTACAGGATTATTCAATACAATATACATAATACAATAAAATATACATAATACAATAAAATATACATAATACAATAAAATATACATAATACAATAAAATATACATAATACAATAAAATATACATAATACAATTAACATTATACAAATAATGATAATTCTAAAATATACAATAATACATTAACGAAGATTTGAATGATTTTGTGTTCATTTCTTTTGCCTTTTTTTTTTTTATTTTAGTGTCTGTAGCTGAACAAGCTGGTATGTCATTTACTGTTATTATTGATAAAATGAAGTCATGAGCCTTTTCAACAGAGAAGTAATTATTAAAAAGGTAAAAGTATGGTAATTTAATTATTGGGTGTTATGAATAAACATTCGTCGTATTTCATCATCAAAAACTTCTTAACACCACCAATGACTAGAAAGTGCAAAAAATAGTCACTTATATGACCATATTTTTATGGTAATGGTACATTAAAATACTTTTGAGATTGATTATGAAATTAAAAAATCACGAATCAGATGCATTATAGGATATGTGGCAATGGACAATTCCCGCATTTTTTTTTTTTTTTTTATTCAATTCTAAATGTTCCGAAAAGGCCACAAACATAAAAATTTCTGCTCAATGCGCTTTTTCTTTTCTTTTTTTTTTAATTTGCGATCAAAATTACCTTGTTAGAGGTTGGCGAGAAAACGACTTATTTCGTTGGAGTTGAACGTGACGTAAAGAGATCTCAAACATATTAGCTTGAAATGCAACCGCGGAAAGCAGATTTGCAAGTTTCTCGCAAATCACGCCAACCTGTACGGAATGTGGCAATGGTCTACCAACGCCAACTTTTTTTAACGATATCTATTTGGCAGAAACCTCACGATAACCATAGAAATGGAAGGAAGTATTGACGTCACAACTATAGTTGAGCGTTTTGATCGGACTGGTTTTGGCTCGGTTTTGGAGCATTTTCTTTTCTTAATATTTAAATAACTAATTTTATTTAAAGAACTTTTGTTTAAATATTTTAAATCAGAAAGAAATTCTTCATAAATATGTACCGATTTCACTCGTTTTTAAAAAATGCGGGAATTGTCCATTGCAACTTAGTTAGCTCAGATCGAGTTTTCTTTCTGTTTGACCACAACGAAGAAAAACATAAATTTGAAAAACTTTTCACTAATTATTCTCCCATCCAAAACTTGACTAAATACATTGTCATCCATATCGAGTATATCTCTCAAGATTCAGCTTGATAGGGTGACGACAAGTGGATTAAGCAGCCTTCCTAAAATTTTCCCTCGTCAACCTTAATATGGGAAGGTTTCAGTGATTAAATATCGCCAAATACGTAAGGCAATATAAATGAATGTAATAGTGGCCTTTGCGGGTCAGTCACAAACCTTGATAGAAAGCATGGCCATCTTCAACGAGTGCACAAGCAAAGTTTCAGCTCGATTGGATGACGAAAAGTAGGCTTATTAATCATCCGTAGCTGCAATTCAAGCGTGTGTAAAAGCAGCCTTTTAGTGACAGTAAAAGACTACAAAATTTAATAGAATGTGTTGTCTTCGACATCAAATCTATCAGTGATGCAACAAATTTAACTCTGATGTCATCTTTTCATGAAATACGGCCGCACGTGAGCTTTGAAAAATCCTACCGTGTGAATTTATTTAGATGCAATATATTTATTAGTTTCATTCATTAATATTTTTATTAAGCTTCGGATAGCAATGTTCGCCTTGTTCCATTAGCTGTTAAAAAAGTTATTGGTTAAAGCTTGGCGTCCACTATCGCTAAGCAGAGCAGATCAGAGCGGAGTGGATTAGAGTCTATTACAAGTCTGCCAATGTCTACTATACCATGAGCCTCGAACTACAATGGACGTTGACAGCCTTGTAATTGGTTCTAATCCACTCCGCTCTGATCTGCTCTGCTTAGCGATAGTGGACGCCAAGCTTAAGATTTACTGTACTGCTCCCCTTGGCAACTTTTTGAAAGTTGGCGATTCGGTGCCGAAAGTATCAACCCGTCTCCAAGGTTTTCCGATAACCCTAGCGACCGTTTGGATTTGACGCCTTTTTGAATTTGGCGACACAGCCTTTTGACGTCGTTTTCGATTTGGCGATTTTTTTTTTTAAAGTTGCCAAGAGGGACCGCATAGTAAATCTTAACCAAGTTATTTTGTTTTTTAATAACGATAACGGATTTTTTGTTATAAAATATAAAAAGAATAATCGTTTTCATTTTAAACAAGCCGCCTCTCCTTACGTTCATAACATAAATGCTGACCCGGAAGTGATTTGAAACAAATCTACCAAGTTTCGAAACGATTGGATGACGGCAAGTAAGTGAATTACGCCTCCGCGGATTTGCCAGGTTGCTACAAACGCACACATAAAATCGAAGTTAGTATAAAGAATTTAAAGACGTCTGCGTTTTTCGCATTGTACTGAGGTAAAATCGTAAAAACTGCCAAATGCTACTCATTTTACTTTCTGGAAAAAATTGGAAAAAATTTTAAAACATGTTTTAAAATTTTTGGAGATTCGGTACCCTTAAAATTATTTTTTTTAATTTTATCCTTTAAAATTATAATTTGTACATATTTGAATTTTAGCTAGTCAAAAACTAAATGTTATTAAAAAAAGTTCATATAGTGCTCTAATTTTTTTAAATTTTAAAAGTCTTAGAATTTTAAAATTTATCAATTTTTTTATCTTCTTTTTCATTTTTCAACATTATTTCCCGATGTTTTTAAAAATGCTCCTAATATGATACTTTAAACCATTAGGCATCGGATTTTGAATAAGTTAAATAGTTTTGGAGAAAAACAATAAATACTGTACCTATATATATAGGTAAAAAAAAATCATAAAAAATGGATATTTTTCAACATTTAAATTTATAAAAAAAAAGTTTATATTTTATTCAGAAACTCATGCCTATTTTTGTCAAATAGATCTTTAGAATGACCCAAAATAAAACTTCAAGTCATTTCATTTATATTTGCTGAAGTTTTAGCATTTTGAGTAAGATGGGAATTCCAAAATTACGATACGAGAAAAATGCATTCGAAATATCGAAGGAGCTATTGCAGCTATTCTAAATTCTCCACACACAAAATAATAATAATAATTTTTAGGCAATAGCAGTTATCAGGTCAACTCAAAATTTTGCTAGAATAAGGATAATGTTTCAAAGATTATAAACAAGCAAAAAATAGAAAATCGATATTTTTATAATTTTTTTTGTGAAAACAAGGGGTACAAAGTCACCTTTATAAATCACTAATAAATACAAATACTTTATAAATACAAATAAACTAATGATAAATGAGGAAATGAATGAAAGTTTATGCGCAGGAAAGATGCTTTCCTCCTATTGGCCTTTCTTCTTCCGCCTTTACCAACCTTTATTGCTTATACCACACTATGTAACCAAGACGTTCTTTAGCATTAGTTTTTTCATTTTCTGAAATTAGTAGTAGATAGCAATATAATCAGAAGCGATAAAATATCATACCTCGGACATTTGAATATTGCTTAAGTTGTTGGTAAGTATACTTCTACCGACTGAAAGGGTTAAAAAACTGGTAGTAGATAGCAATATAATCAGAAGCGATAAAAATATCATACCTCGGACATTTGAATATTGCTTAAGTTGTTGGTAAGTATACTTCTACCGACTGAAAGGGTTAAAAAACTGGTAGTAGATAGCAATATAATCAGAAGCGATAAAATATCATACCTCGGACATTTGAATATTGCTTAAGTTGTTGGTAAGTATACTTCTACCGACTGAAAGGGTTAAAAAACTGGTAGTAGATAGCAATATAATCAGAAGCGATAAAATATCATACCTCGGACATTTGAATATTGCTTAAGTTGTTGATAAGTATACTTCTACCGACTGAAAGGGTTAAAAAACTGGTAGTAGATAGCAATATAATCAGAAGCGATAAAATATCATACCTCGGACATTTGAATATTGCTTAAGTTGTTGGTAAGTATACTTCTACCGACTGAAAGGGTTAAAAAACTGGTAGTAGATAGCAATATAATCAGAAGCGATAAAATATCATACCTCGGACATTTGAATATTGCTTAAGTTGTTGGTAAGTATACTTCTACCGACTGAAAGGGTTAAAAAACTGGTAGTAGATAGCAATATAATCAGAAGCGATAAAATATCATACCTCGGACATTTGAATATTGCTTAAGTTGTTGGTAAGTATACTTCTACCGACTGAAAGGGTTAAAAAACTGGTAGTAGATAGCAATATAATCAGAAGCGATAAAATATCATACCTCGGACATTTGAATATTGCTTAAGTTGTTGGTAAGTATACTTCTACCGAATGAAAGGGTTAAAAAACTGGTAATAGATAGCAATATGATCAGAAGCGATAAAATATCATACCTCGGACATTTGAATATTGCTTAAGTTGTTGGTAAGTATACTTCTACCGACTGAAAGGGTTAAAAAACTGTTCAACTATCTATACAATTTCTGTTTGTTTACCATAAAAAGATCTTCCACTAAGTTATCTAGTGCTGTTTGTTGCTGTAGATACAGGACTAGTCTCATTTTTTCGAGGGATTACAGGAAAAATTCCTCTCTATTTGCTGTATAGGATCTAGAGGTCGGCGATACATCGATACGACGATGTTTTTATCGATAATTCTAAAAAATATCGATATTAAAAATACCAATAAAGGTCCCCGATATATCGATATTTCCAAACATTTTTAGTTTTTTGATGATCGTTTTGTAATTCCATGTGTTTTTTCGATTTTCTTTATTTCCTTTTCAAAAACTTCAAAACTAAACTTTGAACTTGGCTGGCTGAGAGACAGTTAAAATGTCACCAATATTCAATATTTTCCATACACTTAAAAAATTACCTAAATTTTTCTTAAAATCACTGCACTAATTAAGCAAATATATATATATATATATATATATATATATATATATATATATATTTGTAATAGATCCATTTCAGTTGAAAAAGTAGTCATACAAAAAAGCAATCATGAAAAGTAGAAATTTGCTCCGTAAAACTTTGTTTCTGGCAAAATTGAAAATCAAGTGCAAAAAATAATGTATATCGATATTTTTTTTTTTTTTTTGTGCAACGATCTAGTATCGATATTTATTTTGATCGATATTTCCGACCTCTAATTGGATCACGACTACACTTGATCATGTTCTCACAAGTTTACTAATACGGCTGCTGCAATGGACAATTCCAGCATTTTTTTTTTAATTTTGTTATTCGATTCTAAACGTCTCGAAATGACCATTAACACAAACATTTCTATTCTCCACGCTTTTTTTTTTTTTTTTTCAAAAAATTTGCATTTTAAGTTTGCCTGTCAGATTTTTGAGGGAAAACGGACCTTTTTTTGGTGACTCTATTGTGACGTCATCGTTTCCTAAATATCTCCATAGGTCACGTGGCGGTTGCGGCTGTTAAAACGTTGTTATCATGGAAATTTCAAATACTTGTCTTCTCGTCCTTTTGTTTTCATATTATTTGATTGATTTTTTATTAAAATGTCTAACATTTTCTACAAGTATTGTATCGTGCCAATGTGCAAAAGCACAACCATATAACAACTTCTGACAAAATTTTAATATACGTACCACGGAATAAAAATACTGGAAAAAAGTGGGGCCAGCGATGAAGAGGGACATTAAAAAGTATATGCCACTGTCGACAGACTGTACGTTATGTTTGTGAAGATCATTTTGAAATAAGTTAGATTTATGATAATTTTTATATTAGGAAAATCAAAGAATGTTTTCCTTTTAAGTTTAAACCAATCTATTTGTTAAGAAAGCTATTCTAAATTTTTGTAAACATCAAGTGCAAAGTAATGGGTCAAAATTGAAAGTCCGGTGCTGATTCTGCTCCAAGAATTGTTTACATAAAACCACGCAAAATTATGTTCACTTGTCATTAAAAAAAAATGGCGGGGCTGCCATTTTTTGGCAAAAATTACCTTGGCGCAGAATCTGTACAGGATTTGGATGTTGACAACCTTTAAAGAAAAAATACCGATATTTTCCAACCAAACTTTTTATTCCAAGTACAACAAAACCAATCAAGTTAATTAAAGCAGGGAATTTTGCCTATTGGCTTTTACGCCACAGGTTTCCGCTGTTACAAAATCCATATTCTTGCTGAAATAGACAGCCATCATTGTTGAGTAAATGTTTGGTAAATTGTTCAGTTGGCCTCTTACAAAACCAGGTTCTGTTTTTGCAATTAAGTAAAAAACAAATCCCTACAAAATAGGAGATCAAAAATATTTGAGAAACGGCAACTACTAAGTATAGCTGACATTTTGTGGTAGAAACCTCACCATAACAAACGGAGCGAAGGGATTACGTCACCGAACCTTTCGAGACACTTGACGTCATACTCAAAATCGGCCCGTTTTGAGGGGATCGCAATTTGAGGGGTTTTGCGCATTTTCTTTTCTTAATATTTAAATTACTAATTTTTTTAAAGAACTTTTATTGGAATATTTAGAAATCAGAAAGAATTTTTTTTATAAATATAAATCAACTTCATTCGTTTTTAGAAAATGCGGGAATTGTCTATCGCTTAAAATCAGGAATCTGCAGGTGGCGCTGAATGATCACTCTACCTGGCAAATGACAACTACACCTTTTGAAACAGTGGCCGATCGGTATAGAAAAAATAGAATTTTACTAGTTTTAAGGTATACATATACATTAGGAATCTCGAAATTTGACTCAAGTCTGCGTTTTTGTTTTTTGGTTTTAAAATATTCCCGAATTCATTACCATTAAAAAGATGCCATTTTCTTACTGAGACTCAAATTTCTTTTTAAATTACAGTAGGTTTTGTGAACCTGTTTTGTATCACGCTCATTAGTGTAGTAAACTTTAAACGCGTTTTCTGAAGAATGACATTTTGGTGTTATATGACTTTACGCCAACGGTCATAACTTCACAATAAATTATCCAATTTACAAAATTCTAATTTTGTTTTGTCGACAATAGTTGTGAATATGTTTTCTATGGAGCATCTAATATATATTGGTATGAACAATTTTTGTATGCATATTTTAATCTTAATTTTTTGTTAAAAACTATGTATTTTTTAAAACTTTTTATTTAAAAACTTGTAATTAAACAAATATTGAAGTCAAATTCAAAATTCTCCATAGGAACATGAGTCAATAATATATCTTTTATTTGCAATAAAAATCATACCTCTAAGTTAATTACAAGTTTATTTATGTATGTTCTAATAATGTCCTAATTAGTCACTTTAATTGCAATTAGCTGATTAAAAAATTGACGGAAAAAGAAATTTTATACATAAAAATGCATTATTTTTAATTCTGATATACTTCCAAAAAGTTTGAAATTATAACCTAAAAATTAAAGGAAATCTTCTCAATTGTATATGCATACCTTAAGAATGAAATAGATTTTCTAGAAATGAAAATATTTAGGCTTTTTTTTTATTTCTTTAGATAATGACTTTAGGGTTCATACATGATTCATGCAATCAATAAATTTACATTGACACAAGAAGGTACAGTATATTAAAGTATGCTTACTTATAAGACTTATTTTAAGAAAAAATTGTGAAATTATTTAATAACAAACTTATTTTAACGTATAAGCTAGGTTCTAGGTAATTGAAAGAAATGGTTTTAATTAAAAAAAAATAAACCAACAATAAACCATTATCTAATAAATTGGCACGTTAATTCGTTTAAATAAACATTTCAATTTGCAAATGTAAATTGATACAAAATACCCCAAGCAGTACTATCAGCATAAAGCTTGGCGTCCACTATCGCAGAGTAGAGTAGAGCAGAGCGGAGTGGACTAGAGCCAATTACAAGGCTGCCAACGTCTACTGTAACACAAGGCTCCTGCTACAATGGACGTTGACAGACTTGTAATTGGCTCTAATCCACTCCGCTCTGCTCTGCTCTACTCTGCTCAGCGATAGTGGACGCCAAGCTTTAGTGAGAGGAGATTCGCCTCTGTACTTTTCCGCCGTTACGCAGCGCGATATGCTCACTTTACAGGCGATTCCATCACAGACTGTGTTAAAAAATATGATTGAGGTAGCCGTATAAGTGAACTTGTGAGAACGTGATCGAGTGTAGACGTGATTGGGTATCATATTTATGCATGCATCAAACTTAGTCTAAATCAACGAGCCTTGTTTCCATAGCAACAGCCACCATCCAGATTATCTTGTGATAGCTATTCTCTTAATACAACCCCTGGCAAAAGTTATCCGATTAGCGAAAGCAGTGCCCACGATACGTTAACTTAAAAAGTTATTTTTCTACAAATTCAATATATTTTTCAAATTAAAGTATTTTATAACAAAATTTAGTGATATAATCAATAATAATACCATAAATTACAGTTAACTTTAAAAATGCAAAGAGGAAATTAAATAGAGTCTTCAATGAATTTATTTCTGATCATCATATTAGAGAGAAAAAGTATTCGATCAACTCAGTAAAATATTTTGTTGATCCTCCTTTTGACTTGATTACTGCATTTAAGCGTCGAAGAATGGATTCGACCAACTCGTGACATAAATTTGATGGAGCAGCTTTCTTTGATGGCCAGGCTTAGTTCTCTCATATTGGTAGGTCTTCTCTTTTCAAAACATTCCAAACATTTCCGATTAGATTGAGATCAGAACTATTTGCAGGCCGATTCATAGTCTTTATTGGGGAATTTCCATTTCTATTAAAAAAATTCTTAACCTGTTTACTTCGATGACAGGATGCGTTATCATCTTGAAAAATGAGATAGGAGGAGTCACCAAACGCTTCCTTGATGGTAGGAATCAAATAATGCTCTAAAATGTCAATTATACTTCAGAACTAATTGTTCGCAACATTATACACAATTTACCCACTCCTTGAGATGTCATGCAACTCCACACC
This sequence comes from Linyphia triangularis, assembly GCA_963978545.1. Classification (NCBI taxonomy): domain Eukaryota; kingdom Metazoa; phylum Arthropoda; class Arachnida; order Araneae; family Linyphiidae; genus Linyphia; species Linyphia triangularis. The sequence continues at coordinate 7,727,526 of OZ021731.1, forward strand.
ATAAATGAACGCTGACATTTAGTTTTAGTTTCGAGGCAATCTTTGAATTTTTCATCAGCTCTCCTCCACACAAAGATTCCTGTGCCATCATCAGTTCCTTGGCAAATACGAGATTCGTCCCTAAAAATAATCTTCTTCTAATCAGCAAAAGACCAGCTTTTATGTTTCTTGTACCATTGAAGACGACTTCTTATGTTTTTCAGTCATACATGGTTTCGTTTTGGCTTTGCAGAAGTGATATCCTTTGTTATTTAAACGATTTCGCACTTTACGTGCACAAACCTTTACTCGATATTTTGACCACTCGGCATGAAGTTGTTTGGACGTACAACTTCGCATAAATTTGGCAATATTAACCAATTTCCTGTCTTGCCTACTTGATGTTGCACGTGGGCGACTGCTTTGAGAAAGAGTTTTTACATCATTACTCGAGCGATATTTCTTAAAAATTTCGCAAATAATACTTTGAACACATGCAAAGGTCTGAGCAACCTTTCTTTGAGAAATTCTGCTTTTTAAGCGTTTGAAAATTAAAAGTTTTAGATCTTTTGATAATTATTTCTTTCAAGCCATACTTCCGCAGATGCGAAACTAGTTTTTTATTTTCAAACCATGATTCGTCCTTTTATACTGTCTTCTTAGATCTTGAACACATGCGCCGAGTAAAAAATAGATTTGCATATATCACTAAAAATACGCTGCTTTGGTTTGCGATCGAATACTTTTTCCTCCACAAAGTGATGATCATAAACTTTTTTCCTTCGCGATTCAATGAATTTTCTCGTGTAAATTGTTAACGGTAATTGTAATTTATATTATTATTTAATATTCTTTGACTAAATTAGTCATATTTAACAAAAAAAAACTCGAAGGTTCCGAAAAAAAGTGTTGACACTGTGGAAAAAGGACCACTGATGTTAACGTATCGGGGGCACTGCTTTCGGTGATCAGATACTTTTTGCCAGGGGTTGTGGACAGACAATTACTTAAACAAAAGCTTTTCCAGCATTAAATTTCAGCAATATATTTCATTTATGAGGCAGACAAAAACTTTTATTGCAAACGATGAAAGCATTTGACTTTTCTAAACAGATAAATTGAAGCTATTTTATGGTATTTTTACACTTTATGTACTATGCTATTCAAAATTACTAGTAATTGTTATGAATGTTAATTACAAAAGTAATTTATTTTTGTATTATTATGTAATAACTCTTTTTACTAATGAACTCATTTTATTTTCAAAGGCTTAAAATACTTTTATAAAAGTTGATAATCACTGTAAATTTAGTCCACAGTTTTCTATTTAAACATTTCCCTGATTTCCAGACTATTAAAAATTACTAACAAACTTTAGTTGTTGATTCCAAATTATCTTTTCTTTCAGTATCTGCTAAAGGTAAATACGTTTCCTTTAACGTTTTGAGATAAAAATGGGAAATAGTTTTAAAATAACTTGTTTAATGAGTTAGTTAAATATTTAATTCCATATAACGCGAATTAAATAATACAGTTTGCAATTTCAAAATTTAAAAGGCACAGTCTTCAAGCACTGACTGACTGACTCACTCACTCACTCTGCCCTAATTCTCCTACTTCCCATATAGTCATAACTCTAAAAACACTAGACAACAATTATTCACAAAATTCACGTATAGGAGATTACCCCCCCCCTCCCCCGTGCACAATTCATAATGAATTCTACTTGTAAAATACGAATATTCACCATGAAAAATCTGTCTTGACTCTTGTTTCAGTGATGCAGAAGTGCCATGATAAAATGTAACTTATACAATACAATGCTGAAATATCACTAAAATCTCAAAATATTGTAAGAATAATTTAATTTATCAGGCACTATCTAAATACCCGTATGAAATTGAACCATTAATTTTTTATTTTTTTTAAAGCTGTCTTTGGTGTATAGGTCCCAGCTTTTGGGGCTTTGCTCATAGGATTACTACTCAAAACAAAGCTCGCTTCTCTCGCTGAAAAGTTAATTGACACATAAGCATAGGCTTACTTCACTCATTGTAAGGTTCATTACTATGGAAGCATGGGCTCACTGCGCTCGCTGAAAGCTTCCTTGCTGCGTAAGCATAAACTTGCTTCACTCAGTAAAAACTAATTACTACCTAAACCTTTAATATTAGAAAGCCCTCTCCTGTCGAGAAGCAACAAAAAAAAAATTCCCTGGTAATGCAATAATATATCACCCCTTTGAGAATACTTTAACATGAGTTTGTGAAAAAAAAATAAAAAATTAGAAGGCCAAAACTACTTATGTTGAAATTTTCAGAGCTCTATGCCTATTAGAAGAAATTCTGTTTTTCAAAAGACCAATTAGATGGCCAAAACTACTTATGATGAAAAATTCAGAGATGTATCAATATTAGAAATCGTTTTGTGAAATATTTGTTAATTAATTAAAAAGCAATATTAGCAATCATACGATTTGCATAATCCTTTTAGCGATTCTTAAAAAATAACAGTCAAATTGTTTATCTGCAATGATGAAGTATTTATTCATTCGGTGTGAATGTGAGCATTGAAACTTTAATATTCTTAAAGGAAATTCCGTGCTCAGTTTTTATAGCCATGAATCCGGAAAACGTTCATAATAAAAATGTTGTGGTTATTTGCCGAATCCAAACAAATTCTGCTTGTTTTAATTGTATAAGAAAGAGAGTTCCCAGAATTCTAATCCAAAAGAAATGTACACATCTTGCATCATTGTAAATATTAAATCAATACGTTTTAAATAGGCAATAATTTGTTTTGTTTTGGAACTACCGACTGTCTATTTCTGCCACTTATAAAGTGCTTAACTCAGCCAAATAAGCCTCGTAATTTTGAGCATCTAGAAGAATACGAGATCGAAATCTTCTAGTGTAAACCCCTCTCTCCGACCCCACCACACCAACGAGAGGACATTGAGGCCACGACAGATTTAATGTGCACCAGCCCCCATTAGGTATACACCGATATTTGGCGGATGGAGGCCCGAACCCAAAACCCTCCTGTTACGAGTTCGATACTCTACCGCAAGGATATATAGGTGCCCCAATAATTTGTTTCTGTGGACTGTAATAAGAAAAACAAAATATAGCGAATCCAAGTTGTTTTCTGTTGCCAGTCGTATTAGTCAAATTTCGAAAAATATATTGTGATTGGCTGAATTTGGATATTTGTGCGTAAAAAACATTTAGAAGATTTGTGATTGATGTTTGAAGTCGTTGCCATTCTGCTAACAGAAATACAGCCGAATTTGGGTGGCAAGCAAGAGAATTATATATATAGATATTTCATTGGAAATGGTCCTATGCATATATAATTTAATAAAACATGTAATAAAAGAAACATTTCGAAAATAAAAAATGAAGAATTGCATTAAATAAAAAAAATTATAGTGAAAAGGAAGAATTTTTCCATTTTCGTTACCCATTAGTCGCTAGTCACAATATACAGAAAGTTTTATTACACAAATTAAGTATATAGAATATAAGTGGAGTATTTGTGCTGACTTGAAAATATTGGAGCTTTTGATGAGCCTTCAATAGGAATTGCTGCTTTTTCTGAGAATAGAGCAGTCGTTCTACAGATTTATAATATCCAGGAAAAAGGGCCTCCCAGGATGAGTTTGAGGCACGCAAAAGTAATGTCAATATCACAACGCTTATTTCTCAAGAGAAAATACTTACGTGCTCTACACATACATTTGAGTATTATGAAGCAGTTGGTTAAAGCTATGGATACGAATAAACCACCAACTCCCACTTTCTGGCATGAAAAATTTCTCAGACTGAGTGAGGAAAGAAAGAGGGAAATTTTGTGGGCTCTTAGATTAAAGATATTTTCACAAATCCAAAATTTGAAAAACACGTATGGGATGCCCTCTGTTAAGTTTGTACTAACTTCCATGGGGACTTCAGATAGAAATATTACGAAGATCTTGTTCACAACATGCTGACTTTATATCAGAAATTCGTATGTTTAATGTCCTTAAAAGTACATTTTCTAGATTCTGCCCTGGACTAACTGCGGAAAATTGAGTGACGAGCACAATGAATGTTTCCATAAGGATATGAATGTGATTGAGCAATGTAATAAGAGAATGTAGCGTGCATCCATGATTGCCGACTACTGCAGAATGATTTTCAGAGGTGATCCAGAGGTGCAATATTAGCAAGTGCAAGAGAACTTTTCAATCCTAATTTTATAAGACCGTAATTTATCTAACTTTTACTTCTTTATAAAGTAGGCGTCAAACAAGACATACAATCCATTTATTAATACGTTATTTTATCCCCATCATACAAATCAATACCTCAACACAACCAAAAAACTAAAGTCAATTTTGTTTTTTTATTGCCATATTCATGTTAGCATGTAAGATTCAGAAATATTACGACACCTTCAATGAAGGTAGAATTCCATTGTTGTCCTGTGAAATTAGTACAAATGTTAATAACTAAGATATTCCGATCTCGATTAACCAACTTTAAGGGGTAAAACGCTACAGACGAGGGATATTCAAGCGTTCCACTCTTAATGTAGTAACAACCTCTGATATTTGGTTCAATCTCAATAAGGAAAAGTATTTTTAAAAAAAACTGTTCAGATGTCAACTAATCATTTCTAAGAGGTCGAAAATGAGTTAAACTTTTTGAACGAGGGCTAATATTAAAAATATGATAATTAATCTATAATAATAAAACAAACTTTGTGTCTGTCTGTGGATCTATAGAAACCTTCTTAAAATTGCAGTAGAGCTCTGAAATTTTTAACATAAGAAGTTTTGGTTTTCTAATTTTATGTATGTTAAACAGAATGTTAAAATTTTAATTAGTTCTTTTTTAATTAATTTATTTTTTTCAAAGTGACTTCAAATAGAGATACAGCTCTGAAATTTTCATCATAAGTAGCTTTAGCCTTCTAATTGGACTTTTGAAAAACAGAATGTTAAAATTTTAGTTAGTTATTTTTTTATTAATTTTCTTCATTAATCAACAATTTTTTTTTTTACAAAACGACTTCTAAGAAGGCTACAGTTCTGAAATTTTCAACATAATTAGTTTTGGCCCTCTAATTGGTCTTTTAATAATCAGAAATTTAAAATTTTATTTAGTTCTTTTTTGATTCATTTTTTTAATTAATTAATAAATATTTTACAAAACGATTTCTAATAGGGCTACAGCTCTGAAATTTTCAACATAAGTAGTTTTTGCCTTCTAATTGAACTTTTGAAAAACAGAATTTTAAATTTTTATTTAGTTCTTTTTTAATTAATTAATAAATATTTTCCAAAACGATTTCTAATAAGGCTACAGCTCTGATATTTTCAACGTAAGTAGTTCTAGCCTTTTAATTGGACTTTTGACAAAAAGAAAGTTACAATTTTAATTTGTTTTTTAATTAATTTTTAATTAATATTTTCACAAAAAGCGACTTCTAATAGGTATTAATTTTGTAATAGTAATTTTGACCTTCTAATTTTGCTTTTTACAAACATCACGTGTTAAAATATTCTTAAAGGGGTGTTGCATTATAGTTATTAACGGGGAATTTTTTTTATTGTTTCTCGACAAGTGAGGGGCTTCTAATATTAAGGCTTTACGTAGCAATTAGTTTTTAGTGTGTGAAGCGACCTTATGCTTGCTCAGCAATGAACCTTTCATCGAGCAAAGCGAGCTCATGTTTGCGTTGCAATGAACCTTTCAACGAGTTAAATAAACCTGTGCTTATGTGACAATGACTTTTTCAGTGAGCGAAGAGAGCTCGATTTTGAGTTGCGATGAACCTTCTTGCGAGCGAAGCGGCAAAAATTTGGGCCTGAACATCAATGACAGATTTCCGCAACGCGGGGCCTCACATTTGGCTAAAAAATTTCACATAGTAAAATTTCGTTGTGAAGCACGGGTATTTAGCTAGTACTTAATATTTTAATACTACTTTTACCCCCATTCTCACAAAATTGACAAGATTTGCTTTGTAAATATTTTGCCAAATACTCAATATTAGAAAGATTTTATTAGTGAAAGTATGGAAATGTAAGCAGTAAACATACCAATCTGTTTCAAATTTTAAAGCTATGACTAGTATTATTGGGTACTTGGAATTTGTATGATGGTCCACACACATTTCTTAAGCTTAAAATATATATATTTTTTTACGAAAACCAGAGTTATTGATTAGGACTAAATATTTCGAATAGAAACATTTTCTCTAATTATACCTGTAATAATCAATAGTATTCAAAATTACTAAACATTCTAATTGTTGATTTCAAAATATCTTTTTTTCAGCTGCATTTGGAGGTGAGTGTCATTTAGTACTTACAAAAATCAGTTTTTTTTTGTTTTTTTTAAATCAGTTTACACCACATTTAACCCTTTGCACTCGTAATTATGCTTTAGAAAGTTAGCAAATAACTCGGAATTTTTTTCATGTTCAATCAAGATGAATTTTTTTATGGAAATGTGTTCCAATTTAACTAGAAGGTTTACCATCCTTAAATCAAAAATTTTAAAAATATAGCCCCTGAATACACCCCTTGACCTAGGATGGGAATGTGGCCATATAATATTTTACTTTTCAACGTGTCAAAATAATTTATTGAAACTACTAAGAATACTTAAGTATATTACACTACACTGCATTGACCCTTTGCATTTCGCTGTCCCCTCTCAGGGGACATCGTAATCTTGCATATCACTCGGATGTGCCCTCTCAGGGGACATTAAAGTTGATTAGTGATTACGGAGAATTAACTTTTCCAGCACAACTTTTTGAGAAATACATGTTTCCCTGAAGTTTTCTTTTGAAATGGCACAAGAAATCAAATCAAAATATGGTAAAATTACCAAGATACATAAAAAAAAAAAACACATTTCAGTGGGGTTTTGTGTCAAAAGAGAACTTGAGAAGTATTGGTTCACGACGGTCCGAGCACTTTTCTGTGTCACCTGAAAGAAGCGATAAGGAGAGTTTTTCGAATTTACTGGCGCAAGGGCAACACTAGGGCTGAGCTTCTGGTAATAACCGTCCAGAATGGTCCGGAGTGCAAAAGGTTAAAAATCTAAGAAATGTAATAATATGAACAAACTATATAAACAATGTTTAGGGGCGGAACGCAATGTCGGCACCTCCATCAAAGCAAATCAACTTAGAAATACTTCGAACAAAAAATTTTTGGTTAAGTTATCACAGTTTGCCCAATACAGATGCTATGTCCCCTGTACGGGGATATACGAGCGCAATGGTAAAACGAGTGATGTCCCCTATACGGGGACATACGAGTGAAAAGGGTTAACTGTTTTGGAAGAAATACGGCTTGTTTGAGTAATATAAATAATAATGCATGTATGGATTAAAAGTGGTATAACTCATAAAAGTAAAGCTTTTAATATAAATTCCTCATTTATGCATTGCCAACTTCTTTTATTGATCTCAGATCAAGTTTTCAAATTGTTTGACCATTATGAAGAAAACATACATTCCGTACTATTGACTAACTTTATTTCGCTCTCTAAACTTCCATCCTCAACGAATCGATTTGCCAATTTTTATCTCGATTGGAAGACAGTAATATACACTATCTACCAATAAGTATTTGGACACCCATGCAATTGTGGATGTCTGCAGTCCTGATCTACGTCACACTTGATTCCAATTCATGGTAGGCTCAACGCTGACTACTACTCCACTATTCTAGATAACTATGTGCTTCCTACGCTGTGGCAATTTTACGGGTTGGATCATTGTTACTTCCAATATGACAACGCCACTTGTCATGTTGCGAGGTCCACCATGGATTAGTATGATGACAGCGGTCAGAACCGACTGGACTGGCCTGCTCAGAGTCCAGACGTGAATTCTATGGAACACCTCTAGGACGAGTAGGATCGCCGAATTAAGGAGTGCAGCAACTGTCCAAAATCGATGAAAGAACGCACATGTCCACTCCAAGCCGAGTGGAAGAAAATGCTACTGTCCATCATCAAAACACTTGTGAAAAGCATGCCCCGGAGTGTTAATACTGCAATTGCCTCAGGTGGAGGCTCAACCACATATTGAATTTGAATAAATTGTGTTTATTGCTTTTATCACAGGTGTCCAATTACTTATTGGTAGATAGTGTAGTAGCTTGTGTAAAAGCGGCCTTTTAGAGACAGACACAAAACTGGATAAAATCAAAATCTAATCAGACAATTTTTAACAGTTAAAAAAAGTAATGCTTCTCCGATTGGACTATCTTTATTATGTTCTGCTATATTTCAAGATAAATGATTCAAAAATTATTTTTATTGAGTTACGATGTTATGGTTGGATAAAAAAAACTATTTATTTATGCAAATAGTGGGGGAAGTAATACTTTTTCAAACGAGGTAAAACGCTTATTTGACGAGTGCGATAGTACGAGTCAAATAATTTACCGAGTCTGAAAAAGTATTTTTCCACGTGTTGCATACAATATTTTTTATAATCATGAGCAAAAAATATTTTTATTTATTAATCTTGGTTACTCCAGTCAATGAATTTCTTCTGAAAATAAGTTTTCCATTGTCAAGACTATATAATATTTAAGCACGATGCGTGCGAGAAAGCACTTTTTTGCACTAGTGCGATAAAGTAACTTTTCAGTTCTCCTCGCGAAAAAGTGCTATTTTTGCCACGATTTTTTATTCAAAATGGTTTATAATTTTTTTTTTTTTTTGTGCACATTGCTATAAAAAAAAAAAAAAAAAAAAAAATTAATCATTATTTGCTACAAGATAAAAAACGCCAAATTTTGATTGCTTCTGTTATAGCTCTGATTTACATTGTGAAGTATTAAGTACCCAGTAAACCTCTTAGCCTACAAAGGGAAACTCATAATGAATAACATTTTAAAATATAGTTTTATTTTTCTTGGAGAAAAAATTATGAGTCGATTAATTATCAACACTAAGTTAATTATAAAAAATAATTATAATTAACTTATTATAAATATTAACTATAATTAAATCTCTAAGATTAGTTATCAACTCTATCATTCTACATAGAAAATATATTAAGCTTGAAGGTAGTAATGAATTGCCAATTCTGTACCTAAAGGTTAAATAATAGAGTATTGTTCGTCAGAGGTACAGAAGATTATCTACACATTTCTTATATTAAACATGTTGATATGGTCAAAATTATAAAAAAATCTATTCTCTCTCTGCTATTGTACTGCTTTTAAACGAATACTTCAAATCAAAAGCCTAACATGTTATACTGTTTTACACCTGGAACATGAAATACCCATAACAGTACAATAGAAACATAACAATATGGAGATGGTATCCTTAACTTATAAGCCACTTACATAAACTTTCCCATTCCTCTATGGTTTTCATGTATACTTTTGAAAACTAATGGCGGTTACTGTTTCTTTTTCAACCTTCAAACTCAAATTTCCATCAAAGCATAAATCATGGCCGTTTTAAATTCTGTAAAATAAAGTCACGATTTTGGAGTTGACATTACGCTCGGTTTGACATCATCTCAATCCAAACATCTGGTGCACTTGGAATCAAATATCTTTTTTATTCGGTTGGTTCGACATTTTTTTCATACTCATTTTTAGAATTATCTATATATATGTATTTTTAGCGTTATGAAATTGTTGAATTCTTGTGTATTCTAAGATAAAACTTTAGTTTTAGACTGCTTACTCATGATTATATTATCACTCTCATGAGACCATATGTTTGAAGATTCCCGATATCTACAAGGTCGTATGCTCTAGAGTTAGTTTGCTTATCACCTATTAAGTTGTCACACTATTTATTGAATTAGGCAGAAGATTCCGGGAATTGGAATCACGTACGAAAGATTATAAGATATCTTTCAGGTATCAATATCTCCTTGAACTACAAACCAGAATGCCTCAGAAACAAAGATGTGGCTCCAGGTGAAGAAACACAGTGTCAACCAGAAGTGTCTTTCATTAAAGAGGTAGGTTTGAAAACGATTTTTAAATTAATTAAAAAAAAAAAAAACATTGCCGTCAATAATTGCCTAAAAATCTTTACCATGAATTTAATCTTCCAACCTTCTGTCTCCAGATCATCTCTAATTTCGAACTTTATAACTTTTGACAAAAGTCATTATTTTTTTGTTAGATATTGAGTTATTCTACAGTTATCGCTCATTGTAAATTAGTCCCGAATAATATTTCAAAACATCGCATAATTCATGGACTTTTCTGTAAGGAAGTTTTCTGAAGTTTCGTTCAGAATGAAGCACACACCTACCGGTTTCTTCTTCTAGTTTTATTAGCCTTCGTAGCATACAACGATGAAGCATTTTTACCTGTTCTTTGTTATTTCAGTTGATAAAAAATAGTGCAAAAATCTATTTTAAGCCTCTAAAATATTTATACAACCAACAGTACTAGGAAACAAAACCAATTCGAGAGTGATCTGCATGAGCTGTTTGTTCAGCATGTAGATAACCAGGGAAGCAAGAACTGAATAGCTTGATTGTATAAATAGTAAGGCAGAGGAATCAATGGTATTCGAAAGCGGGTTAACTCCTAGAATAACTCACCTCTTGGAGGCTTTTTGGAAGGGTACCAAGCCAGTGGCGATAACATCACCAAGGTGGTAACTTTGACTGAATGTCGACGTAGAACGAGGAGTAATGTGGCAAACTTACGAAGTCGCCAACTTCGCTAGATTTCAAAAAGACGCCAAGACAATAAGCTGCATAGAATTGCAGGTTTCTCCTAGAGTCTGAGCGCCACAAGCGACAGACGCTACCTCCAGCCATAGTAGTGGACCATTACAATAAGCTGCATAGGATTTCAGGTTTCGTTTAGGGTCTGAGCTCCACAAGCTATAGACACAACCTCTAACCGCATCAGTGGCTCCGTATAATAAGCTGCATAATATTTCATGTTTCGCTTAGGGTCTGAGCACCACAAGTGATGGACGCAACCTCTAGCCACAGCAGTGGCCCAGTATAATAAGCTACATAGGATTGCAGTTTTCGCTAAGTGTCTGAGCGCAACAAGCGACAGACTCAACCTCTAGCCACAGTAGTGGTCCATTACAATAAGCTACATAGGATTGCAGGTTTCGTTTAGGGTCTGAGCGCCACAAGCGACAGACGCAACCTCTAGCCACAGCAGTGGCCCAGTATAACAAGCTGCATAGGATTATAGGTTTCGCTTAGGATCTGAGCGCCACAAGCTATAGACACAACCTCAAGCTACAGCAGTGGCTCCGTATAATAAGCTGCATATGATTCCATGTTTAGCTTAGGGTCTGAGCACCACAAGTGATGGACGCAACCTCTTGTCACATCAGTGGCCCAGTATAATAAGCAGCATAGGATTGCAGGTTTCGCTTCGAGTGGTTTGTCTAAACGACTGAAGCGATGGCACGCGTTTGCCACTCGAGTGGCTCTGAATAATAAGGCCTTAAGATGATTTTATATTATATCTGCTCATCGAGGTAGTAAATTGTGCGATGTGGATGTCATCATTGATATTGCTGATAGTAACAATGATGATGATTTTACAAGGATAATGACGATATCAAGGATGATGATGACAACAAGGATTATAATAGTAATAAGGATGATGACAACATGGATTATGATGGTAACAAGTGTGATGATGGAAACAAGATTGGGTAACAATGATGATGAGAACGATGATGATGGTAACAAGGTTGATGATGGTACCAATGACGATGATGGCAACAATAATAAGTAATCCTTTCGGTAATGTTAATAATAAGGATGAAAAATTTTTACATCATTGTACTCTGTTGTTTTAAATTAAAAAAAAAAAAAAAAAAAAAAAAAAAAACACGTTTTAGTACTTACCTTTCAAGTGTACTGCACACCAAATTTCCAAGAGAGAAATGCTTTGAACAAAAATAAAACAAGCCACTTTCCTGTTTTATTTGTATTTGACCGAGATCTGGAAAAGTTTGAATAATGACCTGGTGATAAGCGTGTGACCTTGCTAGCTCTTGATCTGTAGATTCGGAATCTTCACTCATCCAGTCTTTTGAGAATCATGAGTAACATTTTCTAAAACTAAGGTTTTGTCTTATTCTGCGCAGGCATTTCTGAGTCCGACTTCAGCGAGTAAACATTCCAGTTGAAACGGAATCTGCACAGTCAAGGGTAAGATTTTATTTATCTTTAGTATTAGAATGCTATTGGGGAGAATCAGTCTAATAGACAAAAAAAAAAGTGTTAGTACATAAGAAACACAATAAATATTTTATAATAAACAAAGTATATATTTTTTGAATACTTAGTTCATTCACTAATTACATCTAGAGGTTTTATTTTTAAAGCTTAGCAAACTTAGTTGTAAAACAATCATTAAATTATTACCGTACCCTGTACCTTTAAAACGATTTAAAAGTAAATCACAACAATATTTGAAATAATATATAATTATTTAATTTATCGATTTTTTCCCTAAGTATTGAGACGTCTTCTTAAACAAAATAAAGTAATTTTGAAATAGAAACTACGCATTTTTATTTCGTACAATTTAATAAAAATATAAAATCTAATAATTTCCGTTTGCTTTACATTTAATACGTAAGGATAATAATCTCAGATTTTACAGTCTTAAATTAAATTTCTAATATATAACCATATAACTGAGATCAAGGCCAAATTTTGGATATGATTTAAAACACATTTGTTATACAGTAAAATTTTAAAAGAAATTGGAATTATTCAACATTGTATGAAGTAGAAAATATATTATGTTCAGTTATTGAAATCAGGTAATCTTGAGTTATGTTGGGACATTGATTTGCTAAAACCAGACAACAACATACCCTCCGTTCTTTAAAAATTTATAAAAACATTCTTCTTTTAAATGGTTTATTTTAAAATATAACTTTTTGGTTTTGTTATTAATTTCTTCAAATCGTCAATGTTTTCGTAAAATTAGACGTATCTATAGTTGAAATCAAACAAACTTGGTAACCAAATAAAAACACGTTTAACGAAGGCTCCAATTGGCCGCGAATTTCTTACAGCCAATCATCGTGTTCACCCGGGTATTTAACCAAATTAGATTGATTTCAATAACAACATATATTTTTAATATAATTTAGCTATTCTCTGGTTTTTGGTATCAATATAAAATTGAAACGCTATACATATTAATATGTATAATTTTAGATAAACTATTTAATTACTTATAAGGTTAAAATGTATATAATTAGATTAACTATTTTTTTTAGTATAAAATTTGCAATGTTTACAAGTGTATTAAAAGTATATAGTAATAGAATAAATTTAAATAGTGGTGATTTTTTACAGGGCACTATATGTATGGATTGAGATGATTTTCTTTTACTAAGCTGGGAGATTAAATTTTACAAACCACAATTTTTTTTTATAATTGGTGTGTATTTTGTAATGTTACTTTATCTTGAAAACAGAATTAATCCTATTGGATTAAGCTTACTCCACCAGATGGCGCAAGTAGCTACGAGAGATCAAATGTAAACCTCTACATATGGGTCCTTCATAATTCCAATTAGAAGAATATTCACACCTAAACTTCATGAGAATTCTTTTCATATCTACTGTTCAGTTAATTAAATTATTATCGTCTATATTCCAACATAGGTTTCTTGATGTATGTAAAAAAAAATTAACAATCAACTTTATTCGAATCAAATTGTAAACAATATTAATTACTACCAATCGATATCATCTTTGAAACAGAAAAGGAAATTGTGTGTATCGTTTTATTTACTTTTTCCACATGTTTTAACCTGTCGCTGTTTTAACCTTCTGTTATCTATGATAGCAAATAATGCTACCCTATTGACATGAACAACTTCAAATTCTCCACTATATCACGGACTTTTACTGCAAGTGATAGAAAATTGGATACCATGAATTTTTTTCTGCCGATATTATTTTCTTTGCCAAAATGATAATTCCACGTGCTCCTGACTATCAATTCAATAAGTTAATTGTATGAGGAAAAATTTAAATTTATATATTATGTATAACTCAATCATAGCGTAATGTTACATATCAAAAATCCCATACTTCAGTTGCATGTCAAAACAATCATAAGAATAAATGAGAAAAATAGCTTTCAACACAGCAATTTCCAAAATTGAAGAACTTATTACAAAGCAGATTAAGGCACAAATAATTTATCGAGAAAAAAATAATATTTTATTTTTATGTAGTATATATAATGTCATGCTTCTCAATCAAAATAGCTCTGAGGCTTTTTCCAAAGCAATAAACTACAATATGTTTTATGAAAGAAATCTAAAATAATATGTATATCAAACTCATGCAATATAAACTCTTACAATGTATATCTATGATCAAGAACTTGAATTAAACATGAAACTTCCGTGTAGCTTATTTCTGATTCGAATGCTGATACTTCTGCAGTGATTGTAGTTTCCAATTTATTTCGACTTTTTTCGAGAGCAGGTATTATGCTGAAAGATACTTATTCAAAGAAATATTACTATTAACACATTGTTGAAAATTAATTTACATATTTTCTGTGAACGCAGCAATGATAACTATTCACATAAAATCCTTTCAATTTTGTAGTTATTGCAGTGACTCACCTTGGAATATAAACATCGTCATATTTAATCTACATGACTGATAAACCGTAGAGGAAAACTTTATTTTCGTAATTTTTTACGCGCGTGATATATGCTGGCATGCAAGAAGGTTAGTGGAGTATTCTAAAGAAAATAACTTAAACATATATTTTGAATAGCGTTCAAAATATGTATTTATTATTGAAAAATTTCTACTAAACATAAGCATGGTTGGGTAGGTCACTGTTTGGAGTTCCAGCTTTTCCTATGCAAACGGGCTGGGATATGAGTATTTGTGGTACATTCTGCTATTTGCGACGAAAGGCTTACTCATCAACACCATAATTTACTTTCCATATTCACCGTTTGGAGTTTTGGCTTTTCCTATGCAAACGGGCTGGGATATGAGTATTTGTGGTACATTCTGCTATTTGCGACGAAAGGCTTACTCGTCAACACCATAATTTACTATCCTTATTTATTTCGATTCTCACCAAAGCATCTGTGAGTATCAGAATAAATATGGAAAGTTTATATATAGTTTTGCGAAGTGCTGTCAACTCTGTCACTGTTCTTAGCGTTTAAAGTAATAGTAACCTTTCCTCCCCGACCAGGATTTAATCATGCTTTTACTTGGAGATATACGAACTACATGTTTTAATGGTAGGCTTGTCGCTGCGTAATAGACCAAATGTTTCAATTGTTCGACCGCAACACCTGCCGCAGTATCACAATAAAACATGATTTTTTTTTAAATTAAAATAGTATTAATACGCTAGCTTATGGTGTACCACTTTTGTACATTTTTTTCCCACACGATGATCAGAATAAAATTAGGTTTATCCTTTTGGAACTCGAAAATATAAAGGGAACTAGGGATACTTGACCCAGTTTTTAGTTTTGGGTGTTAAGTTTTTATTTTACATTACCTATGGATGTGTAAATGCTGTCTAGTTATACTTCGTTAAGTATTACATAATATTTACAAATTTAAAATTGTTTAATAATAATAATAATAAAAAAAAAACACCACCACCAATTAGCTTCCCTTCAAATTTTGTAAATATTGTTTTATTACAGTCGTTTCAACTTAGCCAAAACTTCAGAGATTTCAAAATAAGACTTCGGTCGATATTATAGCGAATAAGCATAAAGCATTCTGTCTCTAGGCCATGAACAGTTTGACAATCTTTCTTAATGAGTCGTTTTGAAATACGAAATTATTCATTATACATTACTTTAAATATGGGAGGAAATGTTAGCATTTCCCAATTTTCAGGTCCCTGTGGAATGCTAGGAGGTGAGTGTCGTGTGAGTTTTTCTTTACAAAAGGCAAATGTTATACATGGTATACGAATCAAATGTCCTAAATTTGAAGAGCATACTGCTGCGTGGACGGGTTCGAAAGATTTGAAGCCAAAGCAGATCAACCTTTTGCAGACATTTATTCCAATATAACTCTTCACAGATACCTTTACAACTCCAGAACTTCTCGTTCTAGTAGACTCATTACAGCTCTTTTCACAACAATAGAGCACAGAACAGCAGTTAAACTTGACACACAACTGCTAAATCACCGCAAAAGACAATGCAATACAGTTCGCTTTCGGAACTCTCTGAACACTCACTGAGACTCAGTATCTCAACTCAGAAATTCCAGTCAACTCACTGACTCCATTAACTCCAGTCAACAACTCAGTCACGGCCGGTCTTATATAGGGAAGGCAAACTTTCGTGAATCTTCCAGAGATAGACATTTGGAGAATTTTCCAGATCGTAGTCGAAAAGTCCTATACATGTACATGGGGACCGAAAATGTCGCCAAATGGTAGCCAAGTTTGGCGACATTTGGCGATTTCTCGCCAAATTTGACGAGATTCCCAATACCATAATGTTAAATGCCCTGCTCCTTGTAAAACTCGCTTCCCAGCGTTATCTCTGTAAAACTCTTTATCAAGCATCAAGACCCACATTGCAGGGAAGCCAATCTAAGACGAACTATTGCACTGCCTTATGCGAGATGTACATAAATTTTCCTATTTACAAAATTAACATTATGAAATATTTACAAATATACAAAAATTCGTAACAATACATTACCTAACATAAAGTTAAAAAGCATAAAAAAAAATATAAAAATTAGATTATTATAGGACTCGCAAAGTTTTTGACTCGCGTGTTCTTGCACGGATGCTGGAGCATTTTTGGACTTGTATTAATATCCAACTTCTAAATATTTTACAAAATAAAAAGTTTTTTTTTAAATATATTTTTTTAAGTTGATGATCTACGAAGTTTGCACAAGAATTAAGGCTAGTAAGTGGAACAATAATAAAGAAGTCATAAGAAATTGTCTGTACATGTGGACTGGCAAGAGACTGAACAGGGAGCTTGGGGCACCAGAAGATATTAATGTATTTTTATCAAACTTTTACGATAGTATTTTTTACGATAGTATAATGAATATAAATACAACTTTTGCACCCTCTGCGGATTGGAATTTCGAAAAAAAATAAGGTTTCTTCGTTCCACCATTTTATACATGGCTCTTTATGTTTACTGGCAGATATATTGACTGACAAAGGATACACTATAATATAAAAGTAAAAACTTAAAAAGGAATTCTCAAAAATTACTTTTTAATAAATACATCTGTATCCACTCCATTCTCTTAAAACTTACACATTAATTAAGTTTGCTTAAAGAATGTAAATATGTATTTCTCTAAGTTTGCACAGTTCTATGATTTTGTGAAAAAAATACTCAAGGACAAGTGCTTTTTTATTTTTTTTTTCAATTTATAGGTTTAGGCGACGATCTAGGTAAGTGGTTTAAATCTATTTTGATTAATGTTTAATTAAAGCTGTAAAGCTGTAACAACAGGACTGTATTTTAGAATTTGATTAAATTGGTAATATTACGCATAAAATTGAATATACTGGATATTTAGCTTTCCTGATATCGCTTATGGGTTTAGAATTTGGTTAAACTGGTGATACTACGTTTCAAAATTTTATATAATACTTTGGATATTTACGTTTTACTGAAATCGATTGTGCTATTTGAATTTGGTTAACCCATTGACGGTCATGGGAATGAGCCAAACTCTACAGTTGTTTTAAATGCAATAATATTTCAAATTCAAATACATAATTTTTTTTAATTATTTTTTATTTATTTTGTTTTAGATAGGTTATAAACTATCATTCTAATAAAAATAGTTAAAAAATATTTTATTTTAAATTTTATATATAAATTCAAAAAAGTTGTGTATTGCTGGAAAAACTGGGGATTAAATGACTTATATATACGTGCATGACCGTCAGAGGAAACTGGTAATATTGCGCGTCAAATGTTGAGTAGCTACAATAGCACTCTGGCCGTAATGTAAGTGATCAATAATTAAACTCATAAAGAAGTACACACTGAATCAATGCTAGTGGTTAATATAAGGATATTTATTACACTTAATATATTTACAAGATTCTGGTTATGTAAGTTAATATACTGTAACAATTTAATACAATTTCTACTATGATGATCTTAACTAACAAATTATTGGAATTCGAATTAGTCATGATAACTTTAAATTAAGTTACAATTAACCATTCTCGGACTAGAATTTAATAAGGTACTATTTTAGTCTACGTTATTATCTCGAACTGACTGTGAGGAATAATATAAGTGAGAACTCATACCACTTAGTTGTCTACCCATGGCTCTGATGATTAACCCTCCGATCCGGCACTATCTATTGTTATGAATTTTTCCACTGAGGCAATGATGGCACAGTTTTCACGGTTTAAAAATATTTATTCTCTCTTCAGAAAACTCACAAAATTTATTCACAGGCAACAGTTTAATTACTCTCAAGCTTCAACACAAGCTTCAACGAAAATAACTTCGAATATAGCGATTATACAAGCTCACTCCAATAGGTCAACAAAGCGATCGCGATCAGCTTTCAACGAAAACCGAAGTCAATCTGCAAACTTTCCCGTTCTCCAGTCTTTTAAATACAAGCGCGTGAGACATTCTCGAAATTTCTAGCCAATTCATAGAAAAGAAATATCTCGAAACTTCTCGATGGCTTTAGGTGTTGCCACCTTTTTCTAACTTGTATAATCGCTATTAATTACTAAATAAAATAGGATAAAAATAAATTACAATAGAATTTTGAAATAATACGTCACTATTTACAATATATACAGACAATTTGTGCAACACTATAGATGAATAATCCAAGGCATTGAAATCTGAAAAACCACACTCCTGATCTCTGGTATCTGATAAACGAAAACTCAACTCCAAAACAACTGAATGATGTCCCCGGAATGATTCCCTTTATTTATATACCTCGTTTGTTTACGAGATAAGAATTTTTACAATAATATTTGTATCTTTCCATACCACCTGGAATCTATAACTTGGTTAAGCAATCCCTGTCCCCCTCGTTTCCTACGGGTTCTATTGGTCAACAACAACATGTTTTCTTAAGAAATGCTATTTTTTCTGCATCTGGGAATTTAATAAAATGTGGTATACTTATTTATGATCCATATTTTCCTGGGACCTTTATTCACTGACCCTACCTGACAATACGATCTGAAAATATTCCCATTCCTTCCCACGGACCCTTTTTATGAATACAAATTCGCGATACAAGTTCCCCCTGACTGGAATCCTCACCTGCTATTGATGTTTGTTGGAGGACTGTTGAGTTGTTTAACAAAACGAAATAGAACTCCCTAACACAAAATTGAATATTTAATTTTCATGAAATCGTTTGCAATTTTAGAATTTGGTTAAAATGGTGACACTACGAGCCAAAATTTTATATTTAACACATTGTATGTATACTAACGTTTCGTGAAATCATTTGTGATTTTGAAATAAGGTTAAATTGATAATACTACACCTCAACACTAAACTGAATATTTAGCTTTCCTGAAATATTTAATGATTTTAGAATTGTGAATGTTTATCTTACTTGACAAAATAGAACATTTGGTGCACAGGATATATAACTTTTTTAAAAATCGTTTGCGATTTTTCAATTTGGTTAAACTGCTGATACTAAGCGCCATAATTGAATATTTGACCATTGTATATATAGATATCCAGAAATCATTTGGGCTAAACTGGATTTCGAGGTATTTTAAATAACTTTGTTTTTTATTCATACATACATTGGCGACAAGTGACAAAAGGTAAAACAAGCTACATCGTATCACAACTTGACAAAGCATAGCCTTATCAGGCGTAATTTAAAAAAATGTCAGTCTATTGTCACAGTGCCCGGGTCAGTGCATGCTCTTGCACGAACTGGTGGCTGTGGGGATCAGCCACAGGGCGGGTTGGCGGTAGCAGATTGCCAACTCCTTACGTTGAGCTCCATGGAGCTTGGCAATTTGGAGTACTCTTCGGAGCCCGGACCACTCCCCAGTGGGTTGGATCGAAAATTATTTATCGAAATTTGCTTCGGTAATGTGTACATTAGTTGCAATTTAAGATCTAAACTAAAACTGTGAAATTTATTAAATAAAAACATGCGACCGCATTTCGCGAAACCTTTCCAAATTGTAATTTTTTTTATAAAAGCAGCATAAAATCAGATATTTTAGAAAACTGTTTTAATCATTAAATATAATAACTAATATTAAATTTACTATCCCAAACAAATAAACAAAATATGGTAAACCAATAATTCTGAAATATATGCAATCAAGATATCAGAATGTCGTTCTTTTTTCCGGAAATTTAGATTATCATAAAATTTGACCATTTTTATTTGATATGAAATCAAGATTATAATTCAATTTGTAATTTTTTAACATAAATGACTCACAAAAATCCATAAAATAAACTATCTCTTTAGTTTCGATAATCATTTTTAACGTTGAGTGCCAAAACGGACTATGCTGGCCAAAACGGACTATTAGATGAGGTTAAAATTTGGTAAAAAATATCATCAGATTTTTTTTTTTTTTTTTTTTTTTTTTTCAAACGATCTTGCAATTTTTTGTTGAGTAAAACCTCTTTTATTTTACATTGAATTGGTATTCTAAAAAATAGTTAGGAAACTAACAGGAATTGCTTTAACATTAGTGTAATTTGTAGGTTATGTTGTACTACAATTACCTAAAAAATTCATAGTACAAGGTTACTACAAAAGAATCATTCATTTTCAAAACCCAATTAATTCTAAAGTATTATACTTTCAAATATGATTGATATATGAAAATAACCACAAACTATTCAAGTTTTATTCTATGTCTACAAATGTTCTATGTGTGCCCCCCTGGTCACACGACACACGTCCAGGCTGTAGTTCAATTCATTCCACACATTTTGTAGCATGATCGCGTCAATAGCGTTTTGAAAATGATTGATTCTTTTGTAGTAACCCTGTATATATTTACTGTTAGTTAAAGAAGGCTACATTGAAACTAAAAATATCACATTTAAAGAGTATGAAAGGTATATGTAAATATCTTATATAGTTAATAATTCATAGTTTATTTTTTTTTTTTTAAACAAATGAAACATACTTCTAATCGTTGAGAATAAACAAAAGTAGTAAGAAAATAACTTAATGAAAACGCAAAAAAAGATCGGTGAAATAAAAATATTATTATTATTATTTTTAAAAAAAAAAAAAAAGGTTGCTGTGTTCTCTTACTAGTAGTTAATAAAGAATACTACGTCAAGAGAAAGATGCAAAAGTGTGAATAATGGTGTTGAGTATGACTTATATAAGCTTTATATAAAATCTAATACCCAGCAATGAAGAACAAGAATTCCCTTCAGGATTCGCCGACCAAACGGTATAGTGGTTAGCGTGCTAGCTTCGGGACCGCGAGGTTGCGGGTTCGAGTCCCGTGTTGGCATAGGTGTTTGTAAATGTATGTTGGCTTGTCTAAAGACGAAATGTTTCGGCGCATTATAGCCCTCGTGTTGCTGACGGCGCCAGATAATCTGAATACAACCAACCAACCAACCCTTCAGGATTCCTCAACAAATACTCCAAAACAAAATTTCGAGAATAAGTTATCAAGAAGAATGAAAATTTAAATGCGGAAGGTGAAAAATCTATTGAGAAGAATGAATCTAATTATAAAATGAAGTTCAAAAGAATCATAATTTTAAGTTGAATGCAAGTGAAAAGAAAATATAAAAATATTGTCATACGACAGTGGTAACAATCTCACTGAGGATGATATGTACGTAAGACTGATGGCACTATAATCATCTACGATTTGTTTATGTATTTTACCAATAAATTTATAATTCGCAATATTGAATGATAATATGGAAATGGTGAGGACGACTATCAACATGGATATGATATAATACTCCAAAACAGTAAGTAATACTCCAAAACAAAATTTGTATAGACAATATTGTGTTTCAAAACGGGATATTTTTTCCGAGATTGTAGAAGCAAAGTAAGGTGTTTGCTGTGAAGTCAACGACATTATGTGATAATGTGTCCAAATCTCAGCAAAGGATCTGTAAAATCTCCTTCCAAAGAGCTTAAAAATGAAGAAGAGAAGGTTACAGCAATGCTTTCTTCACAGTATTCTCAACGAGAAGTTTATCTTAAGACTGTTATGTTAAGACTTCGTAATAATGGTAAACAGGTTTGCGTAAGATCTTTATTGGATGATGGATCTCATCGTTCATATATTGAAACTGGTTTAGTTAAAGAGTTAAATCTTCAATCTTCAGGCACGGAAATTCTATCTCAGGGATTATTTGGCAGAGAAACAACACTTGCTGCTAAACATGGAAAATATAATTTGAATATAGAGGGTTTAGTTTTCATTCCTAGATCAGCCAAAAATTTGTACGTCATTGCCTAGAATACAAGAAGAAAATCTTATTTCCGAACTATCTTCCCGGGGAATGGTCCTAACTGACGTAGGTAGAAATAAGCCTCCTATAAGAGCCCTACTTGGAGCGGATGTCCTTGGTAGTATTTTAACAGGAAGAGTAGAGATTTTCAAGTCGGGGATTTCAGCTGTAGAAACCTTGTTTGGTTGGACCATCTTGGATCTTGGAAGGAAAAAAGAAGTTTGTAGTATGGTATCATTGGCTTTGAAGAACTTTGAATTGCATAACATTTGGGATTTAGAAGTTTTGGGCATAACTGATCCAACAGAAGTACATGAGAAGAGGCTGCTGAAAGAAGACACATTAATCCATTTTGAAGAAATCCTGAAGGTTAATGAAGAACAACGTTATGAAGTTGCACTGCCTTGGTTGGTTGGACACCCTCCCTTGTATAACAATCGTGAAGCAGCCGTAGCCAGACTTCGTTCTGTTACGAAGCGTATAGTAAAAGAAGGCACATTCAACGCGTATAACGAAGTTTTCTTGAATTGGCAAAAGGAAGGAATTATTGAAGAGACTGATATATCAGAGGTGAAGAATTCAGCCTACTACTTGCCGCACAGACCGGTAGTTAAATTATCAAGCGCAACAACAAAAATACGGCCTGTGTTTGATGGGTAATTCCAGACTAAGGGTGGTGCTTCATTAAATGATTGTCTGAGTACAAGACCAAGTTTAACACAGCAAATTCCTCCGTTACTAAACAGATTCAGATGGGGTGCCAAGGGAGTAACTGCTGACATTAAACAAGCATTCTTGCAAATAAGCGTAAATCCAGTAGACAGAGATGTACTATGATTCTTGTGGTGTAAGGATCCTGAATGCTCAACTGTCCTCGAATATAGGCATTGCCGCGTCGTTTTTGGGATAACTGCATCTCCTTTCCTGCTGAATGCAACGATACTGAATCACCTTGCACAGGAAAAATTTAAAGGTAGAGATATGGCTTTTATAAGAAGGAAATTGGAAGAAGGGTTTTACGTTTATAACTTGGTTACCAGTGTCGAAGATGAAGATCAGTTTCAAATTCTGAAGAGCCAGGCAATTGAGACAATGGCTGATGGAGGCTTTGATTTACGTTGCTGGTTTTCTACAGGTTGTTCAGAAGCCTCAATTCAGTCAGTATTAGGACTTAAATGGAATTGTGAGACAGATGAAATGTCATGTGTTTCCCCCAAAACTGTTGACCTAACTCTATCACCAACTAAAAGAATCTTACTTTCAATAGTAAACAGTGTATACGACCCAATAGGATTTTCTTACCCTGCAATGCAGGTTCCAAAATTGATTCTGCAAGAAGCTTGGAGGAGGAAATTGAGTTGGGACGAAGAACTTCCTGAGGATCTTATAGTGAGATTTCGTAGTTGGGCAAGACATTTTAGTCTGATTGAACAATGCTCTATTCCAAGAAGAATGTTTAGAGGAAAACTGGATGATGCAACTTTGCACATTTTTTCAGATACATCGGGGTTTGCTTATGCTTGTTGTACAATCTTGCGATGTGAAGACCAAGTAGAAGTTTTCGTAAATTTAGTGGCTGCAAAATCCAGAGTGTTGCCAATGAACCGTTCAACGATTCCCAGAGCGGAATTATTAGGAGCTGCCATCGCTGCTCGGTTATATAGGTCTATTCTAGAATCTCTGAAGTTGCCTCTTAGAACATTTTTTTGGAGTGACTCAATGGTTGTGTTAGCATGGATTAAGAAACAAGAACCCTGGAATACCTTTGTCGGTAATAGAGTAAAAGAAATAAGAGCGCTGAAGGATATCAACGCATGGAGATACATACCCGGGGAATCGAACCCTGCAGATTTACCATCTCGTTCCTGCAATTGGTACGACCTTTTCAAACAGAAATGGCGGGAAGGCCCTTTGTGGTTGCGAGAAGATGAAGCATCATGGACGGTAACGAATTTGTCGTGTCCGGAGGAAGCCCTGAAAGAACGCAGGAAGATAGTGACGAGCGCAGCAAGTGTAGAGAAAGAAGTTGTTAGTCAAAGATTCTTATACTTCTCAAAATACTCAATGATAGTAAGGATGGTTGCGTGGATTTTCCGTTTCTGTGTCAACTCTCGTAAAATTCAAGAGAAGTTTGAAGGACCAGTAACCAGTGAAGAATTTCAAAGTGCTGAACTACATCTAATAAAGATGATTCAGAACGAGTGGTCAGAGGATATCAGGAAGAAGTATGAAACTTCAATGAAATTTTATGAAGACGAAGGTGTACTGAGGGTTAGAACTCGCCTTGTATTTGGTGAAGATGACGAGGACTTTCAATGCCCAATTGTTTTACCTGATCATCCAATAACTCGACGTTTAATTGAGTATACGCATAAGACCCTAAATCATGCTGGTGTACAGACTATACTGGAACATTTGCGAGAAAGATTTTGGATCCCCAGAGGACGGAGGATTATCAGGGAAGTGATCTCTAAGTGTATTCCCTGTAAAAGGCATTCCATGAAACATGCGACAACAGAGTGTTCGCCATTACCACCCGATCGTATTCAGAGAGTTGCTGCCTTCCAAGTCACCGGTGCTGATTTAGCTGGTCCAGTCTTTCTGCCAGAAGGTATCAAAGCTTGGATTATATTGTTTACCTGTGCTGTGTATCGTGTCGTACACCTTCAGTTGGTAACGTCCTTATCAACTGGTGCCTTTATTCAAGCCTTGCGAAGGTTTATCGCTCGTAGAGGGAGATGCAATATTATTTATACAGATCAAGGAACAAATTTTATCGGTACCGCAAGATCACTTCAAAATTTGGATTGGGAAGCTATTCAAGCAAACTCTGCAGCGCAATAAATAAAGTGGAATTTAAATCCTCCAAGTGCACCATGGTACGGTACGGTGGATGGTGGGAGCGTCTCGTTAGAGTTCTCAAGGATCTTTTGAAGAGGAACATCGGTAAAGCTAGTCTCAGCTATGAAGAAATGCTTACTGTGTTGACGGACTGCGAAAGTATCATCAACCAAAGACCCCTAACCTACACATCTGAGGATCCTGAAGAGCCAAAGCCTTTGACCCCTGCTCATATTTTGCGTGAAGTTTCTCCACCATTACATTGTGACACAGTTGATCTAGATCTGATTGACAGCAACCATTTACGAAAGAGACTGTGCTACCTTCAAAGGGTTCGTGAGAGCTTCCGCAAGAGGTTCCAGAGAGAATATCTAGCTGCGTTGGTGAAAAATCCTGAAGATAAACAAAGTTCCGATTTACAGGAGGGTGATATCGTTCTTGTGGAATCTGATAATTCTAAAAGAATCGAGTGGTCCTTAGCACGGATCGAGGAGTTGATCTCGGGTAAAGATGGCAAACGAAGAGTCGCTCGATTGAAGCTGGCTCATACTACTCTTATTCGGCCTATTCAACGACTCTATCATTTAGAGATACCATCCGAGGACGTAACACCCACCCCTCCCATCATAGAGGCATAGATTTCTGATGTTTCTAGAGACTCCTGAAGTAAAGTATATTCGAAGTGGTCGTCAAGTGAAGATGCCACAGAGACTAGATCTTTGATTAGAAAGAAACTTTATATACTATAGTTAAGAGACTTAAAATTAGAGTATTTTTTTTTTAAGTGGTATTAAATATTTCAGTTTAAGTATTACACACCAATATTTTGTAATTACAGTTTCTCATACCAGTTATTGTAACAACACTGGCTCTCGCAATCATCCCCCTTTGGTCTACTTCATTAAGTTTTGTCTTGATTAAAATCAATATAAAAGGTGGGAGTGTTGCGAATCGATACGATACTTTTAATCGTAATCGTTATGAATATCTGTTCGACTGTCCCTAAAAAACAAAAAAAGATGGTTGTTTGCTTGTAACTAAGATTTTAAGTTTTATTTACATAGATAATTTGTAAATTTTGCCTCTTATTTTTATATTGTGGCCTCGTTCGTAAAACGAAACATATATATATATATATATATATATATATATATATATATATATATATATATATATATATATATATATATATATATATATATATATATATATATATATATATATATATATATATATATATATATTAGTGTATATATTTTATATAATATATTATATATTTTAGTGCAATGGACAACATATTTTTTGAAACAATTTCTTTTAATTTTTTTACAAATCTCAAAACACATCTTTAAAAAAAAAAAAAAAAGTTCAGTTATGTCATAGAAAAAAAAAGTCATACCCGTTGAATAATAAAATGTAAGGGAACGCAGTAAACTAAAAATAAATTTATTTTTGGATTTTTATTTCATATTACTCTATGAATTTTTCCCTATCCATTGATGTATTCCTTTTAATTTTAGTCAAATCGGAAAGTATTGTTCCGTTGTACGTGTTCGAAAGATTTGACGCCAAAGCAGATCAAAACTTGCAGAAATTTATTCCAAAATAACTCTTCACAGTTCTCTTACAGCTCCAGAACTTCTCGTTCTAGTAGACACAATACAGCTCTTTTCACCTCAACAGAGCACAAAACAGCAGTTAAAAACTTGACAAACAACTGCTAAATCGTCGCAAAAGACAATGCAAAACAGTTCGCTTTAGAATGCTCAGTATCTCAAGTCAGGAATACAGCTCTCACAATGAACGTTGAGAGACAACTAACTACTAACCAACTCAGGTCGCGCTTATATAGGAGTGGCTGCGAACATACTTGAACCTTCCAGATATGGATATTTGGAGAACTTTCCAGACAGTAGTCGAAAATCCTATACATGTACATACATGGGATACATGTACCGAAAATGTCGCCAAGTTTAACGACATTTGGCGATTTCTCGCCAAATTTGGTTATTAGTCGCCAATTAGTCGCCAAAACCATCGCCAACTTGGCTCTATCTCGCCAATTTGGCGAGATTCCCATTACCATAATGTTAAATGCCCTGCCCCTTGAAACTCGCTTCCCAGAGTTACCTCTGTAAAACCCGTTATCAAGCGTTGATATCCTCACTGCAGGGAAACAAACCATTGCATTGCCTTATGCGAAATGTACAGAAATTTATCTATTTACAAAATTAGCACTACGAAATATTTACAAATATACAAAAATTCGTAACAATATGTTATATTTTGCTTTAAAAAAGCAAAAATGAGCAATGTTAAGTAGGTATATAAGCCTTTTACATTTAACTTTGATTTTCTCTAAACGTGATAACCTTTTCAAACTAACTAGTAGAGATATACCAACATTTTTTTTTTTTTTTTTTTTTTTTTTTTTGAAATTGTAGAACATAATATACAAATTAAATTGAGTTTAAAGTTTAGTGAAAAAAATATCATCACAATTTTTCTTGTTGCACATTTAATCATTTCCCAAATCTTTTTCGAAAAAAAACCTCTTTTTTAAAAAAATATTTGGTATTTAAAATATAATTAAGAAAATAACTGGAAATTTTTTAACCTCCGTTTAATCTATAGGTAATGTACTACAGTTTGATAAAAAAAATTTACTAATATATTTTTACTAGTCAGTTAGAAAAGATACATTGAAGTTTAAAATATCACGTTTAGAGATAATCAAAGTTTAAAAAAAGGTAAGTTATCAAAGGTAAAATCATATATATAGTTAGCATTGAGAGTTGTCATTTTTAAAACAAAATATAATATACACCAAATTTGAGTAGAAACAAAAGTAATACATCAATGGAAAAGCAGAGTAACGTAGGAAAACATGAAATAAAAAACCCCATAACGATTTTTTTATTGTTGAGGTACTGAGTACCCTTAAGCCCTTTAGAACACGGATCTACCTTAAAAAAAAAAAAAAACACGAGTTAATTCATTTTAACAATTAGAACATTAATTAAAATCAAAATTAATTAATATTTTCAGTCAATGTCGCAATACAAGGTCTTCAAGGAGGTAAGTGAACTTTGAGTACTTTTGTTAATTGTTTAATTAAAAGCAAATGTTTACTTCACTTGTTTATCGCCACTTGGAGTTAAAATAAACATTCGATTTTTATAAAACTTTGTATATATACTTCTAATACGCTATTTACATAATTGCAAGTAAAAAAAATTCTATATTATTAAATATTTATAGATTTTAGTGGTGGACAATGTTATTTAATTTATTGTTACTTAATTTTCAATTTAACACTCTCAGACCGTGACAACTAGTGGAAACAGCCACAGTGGACTTGTGGCGCTGCATTCTAACCAGTAGCAGCTATTTTCTTTGTTTCGTCAGGGCTGCCAGGTCTAGCAATTTGTCGTCAATTTGGCAAATTTCGAGGGTTTGACGATTAAAGATTGTTTGCTGACTTTAAATCTTTTTCCTGGCAAATTTCAACTTTTTTATCAGACCGTGACAACTAGTGGAAACAGCCGCAGTGGACTTGTGGCGCTGCATTCTAACCAGTAGCAGCTATTTTCTTTGTTTCGTCAGGGCTGCCAGGTCTAGCAATTTGTCGTCAATTTGGCAAATTTCGAGGGTTTGATGATTAAAGATTGTTTGCCGACTTTAAATCTTTTTCCTGCCAAATTTCAACTTTTTTTTTTTTCAATGTTCTGCTTTTTGAGTTCTTGTTTTTATTTTTATTCATATATTTTCACTTTTTGTGTTTAAAGCAGACTCAGCATACTTTTCTTGCAACTGCATGATGAATGTCGGTGTCTGTTGACTGGGATTATTGAGGACATTTATTGAAGACAGTTATTGCACTATCATTTCATGTTTTGCTCTCAATCATTTACTTTAAAATTCTTTGCTTTTTGTTAATTAGTAGACATCAAATATGAGACTTTGATATATATTTTTAGAATCAAGTTGCTCATTTACAATACGGCGTATTTTTTAATTTTAATTTCATTAATCTTTACGGTAACATAGTTTGCAATTGTATGTTGTATTTTTAAATCCTTCAAATTTAATTCGATTTTGTTTATGCGTAAATCTGCAACAATGATTAAGACAGGTTATTATGGCGATTTTTTAATGGCTGTTGGCGATTCCCATGATCTCAGAATTGGCAGCCCTGGATATTTTTGTTTCAACTGGCGTTATAAAAAAAATTTACCGCACTTTTTGATTTACTTTTTTCGAAAATTTATATTTTTTGCAAATAGAATTGATGTCATCCTCATAGATTTTCATTTATTAATTTATTTCATTATCAATTAAAACCAAACCTGGTAAATTGTTGTATTCCACGCTGTACTTCATATTCTGAAGAGAGAGCAGATTTTAAATTTCACGAATTTCCCTTGGATCCGGATCAAAGCAAGGAATGGGTAAAAGTGATTTCCAGAGCAAATCTACTCATTAATGACAAGACCCCCTCTACTGTTGTCTGCATTTTAAATCTGATGATTATCTTGAAGACCAAAGAGACTAAAGAAGGGTACGGTTCATAGTGTTTTTCCAGACTACCCATTGTACATGGTGGCCAAGAATCTGATGAAACCCTCAGTTTTATTAAGGATTTCAGTCATTAAATATCGCCAAATTATGTATGTTTGAATTAAGCTGGGTATCTGGATAATAGAACGAAAGTAAAAGCTGATAAGTTTGAAGAAAGACAATAGGAACTCGTGTAAAAGCGACCTTTTAGTGAATCTGACATCCCCCAAATACTAATGTAATGCAATCGACAACTAATTCTTCTGTCAAATTCCATTTCGACTGGATGACAGAAAGTAGGTTTTAAGTAATTTCAAGCGCCAATTGTAGCATATGTAAAAGAGAGTTTAGTGACAATGATAGCTCCCAAAACTTGATAGAATAAAACATTACCAACATCGAATCTATCTGCAAATTTCAGCCTGATTGGATAACTACAAGTAGGTAAGTAGTAAAAGCAAACTTTTAGTGACAGTGACACTCCACAAAACATAATCTAAAGCAACCTAACCGACAACGAATCTACCTGTTAAATTTCAGCGTGATTAGATGGCGGCAAATTCTTTTTTTAGTATTCTGAAGATAGAAGGGTGTGTAAAAGCAACTTTTTAGTGACGGTGACACTTCCCAAAATATGATATAATGCAATTTTATAGACAACGAATCTACCTGTTTAAATTTGATAGAATGCCCCCAAATTTTCATAGAATGCAGTGCCGTCGATATAAAATCTATCTGCTAAATTTCAGCCCAATTGATTTACGGCAAGTGTGTTAATATCATTATATTGCAGTTTCAAATCTGGTTGGATTGCAGAGCCAGTTGTTCAGTGGGAGAAAACGGAACTAATAACTTGTTTCCTTCCCTCTTTCCTTTCAAAAATTGTCACGGCCTGGAGAGCATCTTAGTGCTCGTTTCAATCCAGTGTGGCCTTGCTAGTACATAATTAAAATAAAAAATTGGATGATATTTTCAGGCCCTGGTGGAATGCAAAGTATGCAAGGAGGTAAGTAAAAGTTCGAGTATTTTATGCAAATATTTCATTGAAAATAAAATTTCCCTTCAGTTCTTTATATTCGCCTATAAAGAAAACATACACAACTAACACAATTTTTTACACCTAATACTGCAACCATAGTAAATATGTCAATCTGATTCCAATTATTTTTAATAACCTTCTTTTCCGAAAATTTTAATGATAAATTGCGTTATTTGCATTTAAAACCGCATTTTGCTTTATCAACTAAAATATGAAATATAAAAATGAATCGACAATTTTAGGCCCTGGCGGAATGCAAGGGATGCAAGGGGGTAAGTAAAAGTTTGAATATCTTATTCTAAATATTTCATAAAAAGTAAAAGATCATTTCAGGTCTTTATAATCGCTTGGAGCCTGTATGTATACAATACTAACAAAATTTTGTATACCTACTTCTGAAATCATAATGAATGAATCAATCTGATTCAAGTTATTTTTAACAAAATTTTTTTCTGGAAATTTCAATATCAAATTTCGTAATTTGTATTTTAAACTGCAATATACTTTACCAGCTGATACATAAAGTAATATAAAATGTAGTGACAATTTTAGGCCCTGGCGGAATGCAAGGAATGCAAGGGGGTAAGCAAATGTTGGAGTGCTTTATTCAAATATTTCATTAGAAATAAAAGTTTAGTTCAGTTCTTTATGATCCCCTGTAACCTGAAGGATGAACATACGATACTAACAAAACTTTGAATACTTACTACTGAAATCATAATAAATAAGTCAATCTGACTCAAGTAATTTTTAACAACCTTTTTTTCTGGAAATTTCAATATCAAATTTCGTTATTTGCATTTTAAACTGCAATATACTTTACCAGCTGATACATAAAGTAATATAAAATGTAGTGACAATTTTAGGCCCTGAAGGAATGCAAGGAATGCAAGGGGGTAAGCAAATCTTACTAGTAAGTAAGTACTTTAGGGGAGGTACTTTAGGTAAGGAGTACTTTATTCAATATATTTCATTAGAAATAAAAGTTTAATTGAGTTCTTTATAATCCCCTGTATCCTGTAGGATGAACATACGATACTAACAAAACTTTGTATACTTACTACTGGAATCATAATGAATAAATAAATCTGATTCAAGTAATTTTTAAGAACCTTTTTTTCTGGAAATTTCAATATCAAATTTCGCTATTTGCATTTTAAACTTCAATATACTTTACCAGCTAATACATAAAGTAATATAAATTTAATTTACAATTTTAGGCCCTGGAGGAATGCAAGGAATGCAAGGGGGTAAGTAAGGGATTAGATATTCTATTCTAAATATTCTATTTCTTTTGTTTTCAGTCACTTGGAACATAAGGATAAACATACTATACTCATACATTATTTTTACCTACTACTGAAATCACGGTAAAGCTATCAATCTAATAACAAAATAAAATAAAGGTGTATTAAGGTTTTTTTTTTTTTTTTTTTTTTTTTTTTTTTTTTTTTTTTTTAAATTCTAATACCTAGTATTATCATTATTTAAAAAAAAAAAAAAAAAAAAAAAAAAAAGATTATGTTCCACTTTATCAGCCAGCCTATTAACTGAAATAAAAATTGGGTAACATTTTCAGGTCCTGGCGGAATGCAAGGAATGCAAGCAGGTAAGTTAAATTTCAAGTACTTTACTATAAATAGTCTATTAAAATGAATTCTAGGTTTACTTGTTTATAGTCATTTGGAACATGTAGGATAAACATTCGACACTCACAAAAAATTTTATACCTACTACTGAAATCACAGTAAAGTTATTAATCTAATTATCAAAGAAAATATATTTTTATTAACCTATTTTATTTGGAAATATTAAATACACATCACACAACATTATTTTGGAAAAAAATACGTTTCATTTTAACAGCTATAAATTTAATTAAAATAAAAAAAATTGCTTGA
This sequence comes from Linyphia triangularis, assembly GCA_963978545.1. Taxonomy (NCBI): domain Eukaryota; kingdom Metazoa; phylum Arthropoda; class Arachnida; order Araneae; family Linyphiidae; genus Linyphia; species Linyphia triangularis. The sequence continues at coordinate 7,760,321 of OZ021731.1, forward strand.
TATTTTTATGTCCCGCTGGAATGCATATGTTTCACTTTAACAGCTAGCTCGTAAATTAAAATAAAAATTAGTTGATATTTTCAGGTCCTGGCGGAATGCAAGGAATGCAAGGGGGTAAGTAAGGGTTTAAGATTTTACCTAAATATTCTATCAAACATATATGTTCAGTTCCCTTTTTTATAGTCACATGGATCAGGTAGGATAATCATATGATACTCATACATATATTTAACTACTGAAATCATGGCAAAGTTATCAACCTAATAACTAATGAAAATATATTTTAAATTACCCTTTTTATGTAGAAATGTAAATGGCAGGTACTGCTTTTTAGAAGAAGAAAAAAAAGTATATTATACATCACTTTAACAACTAGAACATTCATTTTAGGCCCTGGCGGAATGCAAGGAATGCAAGGGGGTTAGTAAAAGTTTAAGTACTTTATTCTAAATATCCTTTTAGAAAATGATCATTTTACATGTCTATAGTCACTTCAATTTGAGCATGTAGGATTATATTCATGAAACATTTTTTTTCTATTGAAATAAAAGTAAATTTATCAACCTAATTACACATGGAAAAATATGATTATTTATCTTTTTTATGTGTAAATTTAAATGGCAGGTATTGTTATTTAGAAGAAGAAAAAAGTATATTTTACGTCACTTTAACAACTAGAACATTCATCTTAGGCCCTGGCGGAATGCAAGGAATGCAAGGGGGTTATTAAAAGTTTAAGTACTTTATTCTTACTATTCGATTACAAAATGATCATTTAACATGTCTATAGTCACTTCAATTTGAGCATGTAGGATTACCATACGTTATTCATAAAACATTTTTTCTATTGAAATCAAAGTAAATTTATCAACCTAATTACACATGAAAAAATATGATTATTTATCTTTTTTATGTGTAAATTTAAATGGCAGGTATTGTTATTTAGAAGAGGAAAAAGTATATTTTAAGTCACTTTAACAACTAGAACATTCATTTCAGGCTCTGGCGGAATGCAAGGAATGCAAGGGGGTTAGTAAAAGTTTAAGTACTTTATTCTTACTATCCGATTACAAAATGATCATTTTACATGTCTATAGTCACTTCAATTTGAGCATGTAGGATTAGCATACCTTATTCATAAAACATTTTTTCTATTGAAATCAAAGTAAATTTCCTCAGCCTAATTACACATGAAAAAATATGATTATTTATCCTTTTTATGTGTAAATTTAAATGGCAGATATTGTTATTTAGAAGAAGAAAAAGTATATTTTACGTCACTTTAACAAATAGAAAATTCATTTTAGGCCCTGGCGGAATGCAAGGAATGCAAGGGGGTTAGTAAAAGTTTAAGTACTTTATTCTTAATATCCTATTACAAAATGATCATTTTACATGTCTATAGTTACTTCAAGCATGTAGGATTAGCATACCTTATTCATAAAACATTTTTCTACTGAAATCAAAGTAAATTTATCAACCTAATTACACATGGAAAAATATGATTATGTATCCTTTTTATGTATAAATTTAAATGGCAGGTATTGTTATTTAGAAGGAAAAAAAGTATATTTTACGTCACTGTAACAACTAGAACATTCATTTTAGGCCCTGGCGGAATGCAAGGAATGCAAGGGGGTTAGTAAAAGTTTAAGTACTTTATTCTTAATATCCTATTCCAATATTATCATTTTGCATGTCCATAGTCACTTCAATTTGAAAAGGTAGGATTAGCATACGTTATTCTTAAAACATTTTTTTCTACTTAAATCAAGGTAAATTTTCTCAACTTAATTACACAGGGGAAAATATAATTATTTATCTTTTTTATGTGTAAATTTAAATGGCAGGTATTGTTATTTAGAAGAAGAAAATGTATATTTTACGTCACTTTAACTTAACATTCATTTTAGGCCCTGGTGGAATGCAAGGAATGCAAGGGGTTTAGTAAAAGTTTAAGAACTTTATTCTTAATATCCTATTACAAAATAATTATTTTACATGTCTATAGTCACTTCAATTTGAGCATGTAGAATTAGCATACGTTATTCATAAAACATTTTTTCTACTGAAATCAAAGTAAATTTATCAACCTAATTACACATGGAAAAATATAATTATTTATCCTTTTAATCGGTAAATTTAAATGGCAGGTATTTTTATTTAGAAGAAGAAAAAATTATATTTTACATCATTTTAACAACTAGAACATTCATTTTAGGCCCTGGCGGAATGCAAGGAATGCAAGGAGGTTAGTAAAAGTTTAATTACCTTATTCTTAATATCCTATTACAAAATGATTATTTTACATGTCTATAGTCACTTCGATTTGAGCATGTAGAATTAGCAAACGTTATTGATAAAACATTTTTTTCTACTGAAATCAAAGTAAATTTATCAACCTAATTACACATGGAAAAATATGATTATTTATACTTTTTATGTGTTAATTTAAATGGCAGGTATTGTTATTTAGAAGAAGAAAAAGTATATTTTACGGCACTTTAACAACTAGAACATTCATTTTAGGCCCTGGCGGAATGCAAGGAATGCAAGGGGGTTAGTAAAAGTTTAAGTACTTTATTCTTAATATCCTATTACAAAATGATCATTTCACATGTCTATAGTCACTTCAATTTGAGCATGTAGAATTAGCATACGTTATTCATAAAAAAAAAATTTCTACTGAAATCAAAGTAAATTTATCGACCTAATTACACATGGAAAAATATGATTATTTATCCTTTTTATATGTAAATTTAAATGGCAGGTATTGTTATTTAGAAGAAGAAAAAGTATATTTTACGTCACTTTAACAACTAGAACATTCATTTTAGGCCCTGGCGGAATGCAAGGAATGCAAGGAGGTTAGTAAAAGTTTAATTTCCTTATTCTTAATATCCTATTACAAAATGATTATTTTACATGTCTATAGTCACTTCGATTTGAGCATGTAAAATTAGCATACGTTATTCAATAAAACATTTTTTTCTACTGAAATCAAAGTAAATTTATCGACCTAATTACACATGGAAAAATATGATTATTTATACTTTTTATGTGTTAATTTAAATGGCAGGTATTGTTATTTAGAAGAAGAAAAAGTATATTTTACGTCACTTTAACAACTAGAACATTCATTTTAGGCCCTGGCGGAATGCAAGGAATGCAAGGGGGTTAGTAAAAGTTTAAGTACTTTATTCTTAATATCCTATTACAAAATGATCATTTTACATGTGTATAGTCACTTCAATTTGAGCATATAGAATTAGCATATGTTGTTCATAAAACTTTTTTTTCTACTGAAATCAAAGTAAATTTATCGACCTAATTACACATGGAAAAATATGATTATTTATCCTTTTTATATGTAAATTTAAATGGCAGGTATTGTTATTTAGAAGAAGAAAAAGTATATTTTACGTCACTTTAACAACTAGAACATTCATTTTAGGCCCTGGCGGAATGCAAGGAATGCAAGGGGGTTAGTAAAAGTTTAAGTACTTTATTCCTAATATCCTATTACAAAATGATTATTTTACATGTCTAGAGTCACTTCAATTTGAGCATGTAGAATTAGCATACCTTATTAATAAAAAAAAATTTCTACTGAAATCAAAGTAATTTTATCAACCTAATTACACATGGGAAAATATGATTATATATCAATTTTATGAGTAAATTTAAATGGCAGGTATTGTTATTTAGAAGAAGAAAAAGTATATTTTACGTCACTTTAACAACTAGAACATTCATTTTAGGCCCTGGCGGAATGCAAGGAATGCAAGCGGGTTAGTAAAAGTTTAAGTACTTTATTCTAAATATCCTATTACAAAATGATCATTTTATATTTCTATAGTCACTTCAATTTGAGCATGTAGGATTAGCATACCTTATTCATAAAACATTTTTTCTACTGAAATCCAAGTAAATTTATCAACCTAATTACACATGGAAAAATATGATTATTTATCCTTTTTATGTATAAATTTAAATGGCAGGTATTGTTATTTAGAAAACAACTATATTTAGTGTTACTTTAACGACTAGAACATAAATATAAAAGTGCATTGGCAATTTTAGGCCTTTCGGAATGCAAGGGCGTTAGTAAAATTTTACTTTATTATAAGTATTCTATCTATAATAATAAAACAATCTATGTGTTTGCCTGTCTGTGGCTCTGTTTATCTATAGAAACATACTTAAAATTGGAGTAGAGCTCTGAAATTTCCAACATAGGAAGTTTTGGCTTTCTTATTTTTATGTATGTCAAACAGAATGTTAATTTTTTTTTTTTTTTTTTTTTTTTTTCAAAGTGACTTCAAATAGCGGATACAGATTTGAAATTTTCAACATAAGTAGTTTTAGCCTTCTAATTGGACTTTTGAAAAACCAAATTTGAAATTTTTATTTAGTTCTTTTTTAATTAATTTTTTTAATTAATGCATATTTTACAAAACGATTTCTAATATGGCCTTAGCTCTAAAATTTTCAACATAAGTAGTTTTAGCCTTCTAATTGGACTTTTGAAAAAACAGAATAATAACATTTTAATTAGTTATTTTTTAATTAATTTTTTAATTAATTTATTTTTTACTAAGTGATTTCAAATAGAGATACTGCTCTGAAATTTTCAACATAAGTAGTTTTAGCCTTCTAATTAGACTTTTGAAAAACAGAATTTTAAATTTTTATTTAGTTCTTTTTTAATTATTTTTTTTAATTAATTAATAGTTTACAAAATGATTTCTAACAAGGCTACAGCTCTAAAATTTTCTACATAAGTAATTTTGGCCTTCAAATTGGATTTTTGAAAACAGAATTTTAAATTTTTATTTAGTTCATTTTTGATTAATTTTTTAATTAATAAATAATTTTACAAAGTGATTTCTAATAGGGCTAAAGCTCTGAAATTTTCAACACAAGAAGTTTTGGCCTTCTAATAGGACTTTTGAAAAACAGAATTTTTGAAATTTTGTTTGTTTTTTAATTAATTAAAACATATTTTATAAAACGATTTCTAATAGGGCTACATTTCTGAAATGTTCAACACAAATAGTTTTGGCCCTCTAATTAGACTTTTGACAAAAAGAACGTTAAAATTTTAATTTGTTTTGTAATTAATTTTTAATTAATATTTCAACAAAAATTGTTTTCTAATAGGCCTAGAGCGCTGAAAGTTTCAACATAAGTAGTTTGTATTATAGTTATTAACGGGGAATTTTTTTTATGTTTTCTCGACAAGGGAGGGACTCCTAATATTAAGGCATTACGTAGCAATTAGTTTTTAATGTGTGAGGTGACCTTACGCTTAAACAGCAATGAAGCTTTCATCGAGCAAAGCGAGCTCATGTTTGCATAGCTATGAACCTTTCAACGAGTTAAGTGAGCCTGCGCTTATGTGTCATTGACCTTTTCAGAGAGCGAAGCGAGCTCGATTTGGCGTGCGATGAGCCCTGCTGCGAACGAAGCGCCAAAAATGGGGGTCTATACACCAATGATGGATTTCAGCAACGCGGGGCCTTACAGCTGGCTAAAATAATGCACATGGAAAAATTTCGTGGCGAAGCACGGGTATTCAGCTAGTTAAAAATAAATCACTTGAAAATAATCACTTGAAACCTGCAGGATTAACAGGCGTTATTTATAAATTTTTTAATCTATTGAAATAAAAGGGATCAACCTAGTAAAATTTATTTACACTTTTTGTGTGGAAATTTATATGGCAGGTATCTTTATCCAAAAGAAAGAACTGTACATTTATTTCACATTAACAGCTAAGACATTAATATAAAAATGCATTGATAATTTTAGGCCCAGGTGGAATGCAAGGAATACAAGTCAACATTTAGTGCGTTATTCTAAATGCTCCATTAAACAATTGTTCAGCCCTCTCTTTTATAGTTACTTGTAACCTGTAGCATAAACATACGATACCCATAAAATGTTGTGTGCCTATTACTAAAATCACTGCCGACCAAACGGTATAGTGGTTAGCGTGCTAGCTTCTAGACCGGGAGGTTGCGCGTTCGAGTCCCGTATTAGGCATGGGTGTTTGTAAATGTATGTTGGCTTGTCAATTGACGAATGTTTCGGCGCATTATAGCCCTCGTGTTGATGACGGCGCCAGATAATCTGAAAACAACCAACCAACTAAAATCACTGTAAAGTTGTCTACCTAATTACAAATTAACATAAATTTTGTATTAACACTTTTTATTTGGAAATTTAAATACATGGCATGTATCATTATTTAAAAAAAAAAAAAAAAAAGTATGTTCACTTTATCAGTCAACCCTTTAACTGATATAAAATTTGGCTGATATTTTTTGGTCCTGGCGGAATGCAATGCATGCAAGGAGGTAGAAAAAAGTTTAAGTACTCTATTGTAAATATTCTATTGAAAAATAATTGTTCAGTTCACTTGTTTATTGCCACTTGGATCCCGTGGGATACTCATACGTCATTCATAAATCCTTTTATCTACTGAAATTACAGTAAAGTTATTTTTATTTATCCTTTTTATGTGGACATTTAAATGGTATGTATCGAAATTTAAAAAAAAAGAAAAGAAAACTGTGTCTCTTTAAATGGTCCTTTTTGGTGGCGGTGCAAGGCAAGGGAGCAAGTCAAAGTTTGAGTACTTTAATCTATAAATGTTCTGTTGTAAATAAATGTTTGGTTCATTGTTTAAAATTGCTTGCAGCTTCTGGGATAAACAACTGACACGTAAAAAGTTGTGTGCGCTTACGAATGAAATTTTGATAAAATTAATTAAAACAAATCATCCCAAACTTATGACAAATATGATGAGTAAGACAAAAATTTGAGAGAACTAGCTGCTGTGACCAGCGTAGTCTGGTTCAAAAAGATTTTGTTCCTGTACTATTTGGTTCAGAAGAGTTTAGTTGATTGCTCACTGCAAATACCGGTGTCTTATATTAAGACAGGAAAGTGGCCGAAAGGTGATATCGGACAAATTTGATACATTATATTGCAAAATGTTTCATCAAATCTAGCATTATACGTGGGGGAATATCCTTTCAGACATGATATCTCATAAGTGCCGAAACTCTAAATTTAATCCATTATCTACTGCATTGTGAACTACCGAAAATTTCTTCATAAACTTATTTCTTTTTAGCTGTTTTATTGATACAAAATAAACAAATTACTGACATTCGGGTGCGAAATTTAATTTATTAGAACTAATTAATTAAAGTGGTATTTAAAAGTACCGTCAGTACACTTTGCATAAATTTCCACATAATAGAAAAAAATTACGGATGATATTTCTAATGGCTATTTCTATATTCTGATGGCAGATCTTTCAACATATCCAAAGCCTCCTAAATGGTGAGACCTTTCTTTCGGGGAATTCTAAAAAAAAGGAAAGAATTTTTTACTATTGCCTGAAAACTTTTTATGTGAAGTACATTACATTTACAAACCACAGACACTAAAAAATTAAAATCTAGCTTATTTTTTCATTCGGAATGCAAAAGCAAATTCTAATTCAATACTAGCATTTTCAAATGCTCTTGACAGTGTTAGTAAAAAATAAATAAATAATTAAAAAAAAAGTCCATAATTGAAATCTTTAAAAAATACTAAAACATATTGCTACATTACACTTTCATAATTACATTATAACAAACAGAAATACTATAGATAATTACATGGACAAAATGAAAACAAGTTTTTTTTCCAACACTACGTATACTGGCGGTACTTATAAGTATCACCGAATAATTCGACCGTTAATCACATTACATAATCTGTTATCTTATAATGATTGGGCAAATAATATTCTAAGACAATACAGAATGAATAAAAAAAATACAACACTTGGCTTTGGTTTGATATTATATATTTATAGCAAAGAAAAGATAAGAGCGGCAATCCGCACAAAATGGCAGCAAAAGAAAATGTCCGTTCGAAAATAGGTTTCTTCCTCGAAAAATTCCTCAGCCTAGAACAACTACTTCCATCTATCATGAAAAAGTTGAGTTAAAAGACTGTTTCTAAAACGTACCATCAGAATATAAGTAATGGCTGTTGTGCTGTAAAGTTTTAAAAGTGATTGATACTTATAAGTATCGTTAGTAGATAAAGGGTTAAAACAGTTCACTTTCAGATATGACGTTCATTGTATAGGCATAGTTGGTGTCTTTGATGTATTAAGGCATTCATGTGTGCTTCAAAAGACAGTTTATATTAGGGACGTAGACAAGGTGGGGACCGATGGGACGCTTCCCCCCTGAAATTTCTTGAAATCTTGTTTCGCCAATTCCCCTTCTTTGTGTGTGGGGGGGGGGGGTGTAACTTGTTAGATGTATTTACATTAAAAATTATTCAGGTCATAGATGTAATATGAGTTTGAGTCTCTTGATTCTGGAAAAAAATTACAAATTAAGAAATCTACTTTATGTTGTTGCAAAACTGTGAATTAAATCTTCTACCATAATCCCCCCACCCCCCTCCCCACTCCCCCGAAAAAAAATCCTGGCTTCGGACTTGGTTTATAGATAAACAACTGGATAGACTGCTCCATTGTCAATGCAAAGAGAAAAACGCGCCTGGGATTGCGAAGCTGGTGGGAAGATTAACCAATCACAGTTCACTTTTATAGTTGGATGGAAATGCGAAATCCTTGTAAAATGCTAGAGCATATATTTTTTTGCACATTATTACTAATTGTGGGTCTACTATTGACATTTCTGCTATGTACAACCCAAAATTTTATTTTCAATCCTCGGCAATCCGTATTTTTAATCCCACCAACGGCATCTGGCAACGGCTTCATTTTCCCAGCGTTAAGCAGTCTATCCAGTTGTTTATTTATATCGATGGTTTTATATTACACATGCTTGCAGATTTAACGAAAAGAAACATACCAAACAGTTGAATGGGAAACGTAAATAGAATGTTTATTATAATTTGTTGGGAAAATCAAACCTTCTTTTTAACTCTTAAATTTATTGTGAACAGTGAATTAAATCTTCAATCTTTTCACAGGGGAGCAACAAGTAGATAATATCATTTTTTTTATGGACTTTTGATATATTTCTAGATTTAGCAGTCGGATTATGTTTTGTTTATGGTTCTATACTTCAGCGTAGTGCAAGGAATATATGGATATTATTTTTTTCACTTTACCAAAATACTTTTAATGAGGTAAAATAGTATATAATGTGGTCATGATGGTAATTTATATTATTCTAAGAAAAAGTAGTTTTGAATTTAGTTGTTATTATTAAGAAAACTTGTTTACAGGCAGAAACTGCTTTACTTTTTCACATCACTTCAAAAATATTTATATGATTGTTAATTTATTAGTTATTAAGCTAGTTTGTTAGTATTTATTAATTAAAATGTACCCATTTAGTGTGTATTTTATTAGTAATAATTTTGCAAACCTTCAAGTTGTAGTAATTTAGTTAGTGATTTGTTAGCAGTTTTTTTATAATTTTTTATTAAGTAGATATTTTGTTCATTTAACCGATATTTATTATTACTTTATAACTATGTACTAGTATGAAAATGTTAATTTAACCTACGCCAAATGTTTTGTCCGATAATTCGTAAATCGTAACTTTTTTATAAAAATATATATGCTACTTTCCATTTGCCAGAATTTTATATGAACTACTATGGTGAAATTTGCAGGTGGTAGAGCAATGCCAATAGGTAAGTGTAATCTTGAATACTTCCTCGGCAATATAATTATGTAACTTTATATTTCAATATGTATTATTATATTTTATAAGGTGTTCTAAATTATACAAACACATTTTAAAAAAATGTAACACAATAGGAATGTACCGTTTGCTGCATTTTACTTAAAAAACTATGAATTTTGTCCATAAAAAAAGAAAAAAATCACCAACAGAAGTCACTTTTGGGTAAAATGTAAAATAAAAAAAATAAAAAATACACACAAAACATACAAAACTAATTGTGTCATTTTGTCACAATTAGTCTGTACAACATGTTCATATCAGTTTTATCATCTTCAATCAACAGCTCTACCTGTTAGTGGACTACGTAACTATTTTTGAAAATTCATGGAATGAAATCGTCTATAGTTTTCCAAATAGAATGCAACAAACATTACCTATCTATGGAGTTCCATTTTTTTTAAAAATTCATTTTTCAAATGCATCAGTCCTTTTTGAGACTCTCAGTACCATGAAGCTTTGTTTAATTTATACAAAACGAATTTAGCAGCTGGGTGGCGATTGGAGTATTTGGATTTGCATTACTACGGCCCAAAGAAAATATGTTTGGGACCCTATTAAAAAGTTACGTGGAGGGGTTCTCCCAATATTTACCAATATTTATTGATAATGATTCTTGGAAGGGTTTTTCTTCGAAGATAAATAGTATAAAATAACGTGTATAAGGAAAGATGCAAGAGTTTTTATATAAAGATTAAATCATACAAAAATCATATATTACAATTAAAGTTTAAGTTTTAAGACGTTGTAAAAGAAGAACCACTGGACAGAATGACGTCAAATTTGAATGGAATATTATCGAAGAAGGGCAAAAACGTATGGCAGAAAAAAATAGTTAAAAATTTTAACAATAGATGGCGCTGTAAGAATCATAACTTAAAGGGTTCGACTACAAATGACAAATGATTCGTAAAACAACGGACAATGTCTAAGTTACACGTTAAACCAACGTTAAACTGTTCAGTGTGCATGACTGTACAAGTGTGATATTGTTAGTTACGTAAGTCCATCCACCACGGCAAGGTCAATTCACATGGGATGGGGAAAACAGGTTTTTAATTTATGCTTTGTTTGGCCTCAGGACAGTTAAAAACCGATTTTCCCCACCCCATATGATACAACCGTGCCGTGGTGGATGGGCTTACGAAACTAACAGTATCGCATTTGTACAGTCTTGCACATTGAAGAGTACAGTTGGTTTAACGTGTAACTTACACATTGGCCGTTGTTTTACGATTCTTTGTCATTTGTAATCGAACCCTTTTAAGTTATGATGCTTACAGAGCCATCTATTGCTAAAATTTTGAACTATTTTTTTCTGCCATACGTTTTTGCCCTTCTTCGATAATATTCCATTCAAATTTGACGTCAATCTGACCAGTGGTTCTTTTTCTACAGGTTTTGGAAACTTTAACTTTAATTGTAATCACCCAGTAGACCAGGGGTTCCTAACCTTTTTGCACCTGCCTACCACTCGACTTTTTGAGAAATTTTAGCGTACCACCAGACCTAAATATTTGAATAAAAGTATAATATTTACTCTTCTAAAAGTGTTCAAAGGCTTTTTGAATAAAATTCCTGAGAAAACTTCAAATTTAATGGTTAGATATTTGTTTGTTTATAACATGCTTATAATAAAGGAGAAATAAAAAGATTAAAATGGTATTAATTTACAGTTTTATTTATTACCCATAGGTCTAGAAACGTACAAATAAAAATTAGTACAAACTCAGCAAAAAATTAATCATCATACAAAATATACTTTTATAGTCTTTACTGCGAAACTTGTTGTTTGCCTGTGATTAAAGTACCAACATTAGGAGTAATGGAACTTATCTTCAATCTTAAGTCCTCTTCAACACTTATTCTGCTTCTATGTTTATTTTTTATGTACAAGAGTTCAGAAAATCCACTCTCACATAAGTAACTCGTAACAAATGGCATCAAAAATAGCAGATCTTGCAGGAAGATCAAAGGGTACTCGGTTTTACATTCGATCCAGAAGTTAATTAAATATTTCTCTTTAAAATAATCTTTCATGGAACTATCTTCTGTAAGATCGATAAAACTTTCTTGTAGTTACAATTCATTTGGTGAGGTTCCCGAAAAAGGATTTCTAATCCAGTCCAATGATATCTGCAACCACATCTGGCATTGGAGATATTTCATTTTCTTTAAAAAATGATGATAGAGTTTGAAATGCAGATAAATTCTCCTCCTGTATTTGTGAACAAAACAGGACCAACTTTCTCTTGAAGGAGTTTATTTTGTCACTGGCTGTGAATGCTGTTGTCTTTGGTCCCCGAAGTCCCAAGTTCAGTGTGTTGAGCTTGTCAAAATTGTCGGCTAGATAAGTCAATCTTTACAACCATTCTTCATCAGCAAACAATTTTTTCATGTCATGATTTTTTTTCACTTAAAAACATAAAAACTTCTGATCTCATTTCAAAGAGACGGTTCAAAATTTCCCCCCCCTAGATAACCACCTCACAAAGTCTTGAACTTGCTACCCATTTCTTCACACATCAAGGAGAATAATCTTGTGTTTAGAGCCCTAGCTTTTATGAATTTAATAACTTTCACAGCATCTGATAGAACAGAGTTAAGATTTTCCGGCATACCTTTAGCAGCTAATGCTTCTCGATGGATGACACAAAGCGTACTTTTGCATTCAGGAGCAACTTCCTTTATTTTTGCTGCTAGCCCTGTCAATCTTCCTGACATAGCTTTTGCCTCATCTGTACACAAGCCAATACACTTGGACCAGGGAATGCCTACTTTGAGCACATATTCATCAATTACCTTAAAAATGAGTTCCGCTGTGGTATTTGATTCAAGTGGTTTACAGAACAAAAACTCTTCTATCACCTCTTCAAATATCTTCATATAATCAAATCGCACGAAAACAAGTAGCTGCGCCATGTTTGTAACATCGGTGCTTTCGTCAACTTGAAGTGCAAAATAAGTGTTTTTGGAGTTTTAAAGCCAGTTGTTCTTCAATATTATTAGACATATCGACAATTCGTCTCTTTACTGTGTTAAATGACAGTGGTATTTTTTTTAATTTCTTTGGCTGCCTTTTCTCCTAACACGGCTTGGACCATATCCACAGCGACCGGTAGTAAAAGCGCCTCACCGATTGTGTGAGGCTTTCCATCTTTTGCATTTCTTAAACTAGCAAGGTATGAAGCCTTTATCAAGTTAGTATTAGTATTGACAAACTTCGTCAAACATTGGGTTTCTTTCTTAAAAAAATTAGATTTTCTTTTAAAAAATTCAATGGGCTTACCAATCAAATCAGGGTGCTTAGTATTTTGGTGTCGCATCAGTAAAGAAGGCTTCATGCTATGGTTCGAAAGTGTTTCAAGACATACAACACAATGAGTAATAGGAATGTCACTGGTTTCAGTCCCAGGCTTCACTATAAAACCGTACAGTAAGTAGTTTTCATCTTATTTACGATTGGCCGGTGATTTAGGTTGTTTAGCACAATCCTTTGAAGTAGAAGAGGACGTCAGAAATCGTTTCATAGTTCAGTTTTCTTATACGAAATCACAATTAATTATTACAACACTTACAGCGAACCATTACAACAACATATAAACATTGCACAATCACTGTCAATATTGTGAGGCGGAAGAATGTAGGCGCAGGAGAAGTTATTAATAGCGTGGGCCGTGGGGGAAGAGGGGGAAGACAACTCTCGTCGCCCCGGCGCTGTCACTCCTCCACTCCTGCAGAGACAAGCAGCTGAGTAATGTTTACGTGCTCACTGCTCATGTGTACAGAAGCTATTAATAGCATGTTGCTCATATCACTCACGCGTATCACCTGAAACGTTCCCGCGTACCACCAGTGGTTCGATGCAATAAATTTTAATGAAAAGTAATTTGTTAGAAAGCAATTGGTCATGTGGATCAAATTTGGATTCGGTAGTTAAGACATTTGACTTTTTCAATAAATATGAATGTTAATTTGGGTGTAAAGTAATCATTAGTTTATTTTAACATAAAACATGTTTATAAAATTAGTTAAACCCACTTTTAAGAAAAATGTTAACAATTTGATAATGGTATAATTTATTTGATTTCAAAACATAATTGAACCTATTAAAAATGACCCAGAGAACGATTTGAACACAAAATCTTTGAACATTTTGACACCCCCAAAATGTTTAGCTCTAAGCTACTTTGTTGGCTTGTGCAGAAATAAGGTCTTGTGGATTTATGTTTATATTTTTTACTGTCTTAGTTATCGATATACGCATTCGAAATAACTTAATAGATTGTTCGAATGACAACACATCGATGAAAAAGCCCATGCAGGTATTTTAAGAGGACCAGAGCTATCTACTACTATCTGAACTTGTAATCCTTATTCGCTGGAAAGTGTAAATTTACATATTTCCAATAGAAATGTCGTGTTCATGTTTGTAGGTAGCTTAGGAGGAAACTGTTAGATACACATTTTTCCAGGTAATTACAAACTAATTTTTCGAATGTATTAATATTTCACATCTAATAATATCTTTTTGTTAATAAGTGAGCAGGAAATGAAGATTGACGAAAATCTTAATATGAAATCTTTATCTATCGAACCAAAGATCTGGTATTGGATTCTCTTCTTAGCGTTAAGTTCTAGTAAGGAGGTTGCACAATTAAGTCCGTTCCTACCTTTCTAAACCGAACGACCGCAGCAATAGTCATAAAAGTGACGTCTGCGTGTAGTTAAGTGTCTATGCAAAATAAGATGACACCACGTACAGTGACACCTGATGGCAAACGGTGGAATTAGCGTGCCTATCTCGAAAATAGTAGGAGATAAGAGAAAAAAAGCTCATTACAAAGATGTACATCTTCCTCGATTTGTAACAGATAGCTTGTGGAAGTGAATCTTAAAATGAGAAAACTGAAAATGTACATTTGTTTGTTCTCAATTTCTACATCTGGAAAGTCACGAAGCTTGAATGATACAGGGTGTCCCACAAATGACCGACAATTTGAAAAATCAATAAAAAAAAAAAGGTGATAGAAATATGTGGTTTGCTGCATTATTCTTAAATTAACAGGGAATTTATTCAAACCAATTTTCAAAATTAGTTGTGAAAGTTGCCAACAGATGGCTCTGATGACTACGAAAAACTCCAAAAAAAATGTTTTCAAAATAACCATTGTTTGCAGCAATAACGTGGCGCAGTCTTAGGACAAAATTCGCCCGTGAGAACATTTCAGTTGGAATGTTCTGACAAGTGGCAAAAATACATTGTGAAGAATAGCAGCGTCATCTGTTGGCAACTTTTAGAACTAATTTTGAAAATTGGTGAGAAGAAATTCCCTGATAATTTAAGCACAATGCAGCAAACGGCATATTTCCATTGCCTCCCATTTTATATATATATATATATATATATATATATATATATATATATATATATATATATATATATATATATATATATATATATATATATATATATATATATATATCAATTATAAAATATATATATATATATATATATATATATATATATATATATATATATATCAATTATAAAATATATATATATATAAAATATATATATAAAATCAATATATATATATATAATATATCATATATAATATATATATATATATATATATATATATATATATATATATATATATATATATATATATATATATATATATATATATATATATATATATATATATATATATATATATATATATATATATATATATATATATATATATATATATATATATATATATATATATATATAATTGATTTTTCAAATCGTCGGTCATTTGTGGGACACCCTGTAAGAGAAAAGATTGTATTTTTGGGAAAATAAATTAGGTGCTGGTGGTATGCTAGGAGGATACCAGCTCTTTCAACGCCAACTATTTCGCAAAAACTTCACGATAACCATAGAAACGATAGGGTTTCTTTACATCGCGGACTTTGTTGACTGTTTTGATCTGACTGGTTTTGGGGCATTTTCTATTCTTAATATTTAAATAACTAATTTTTTTTAAAGAACTTTTGTTTAAATATTTCGAATCAGAAAGAAATTCTTCATAAATATATACTAATTTCACTCGTTTTTAAAAAAATTAGGGAATTGTCCATTGTCCATATTTTATTAGTGGATACAAGGAGGAGTTGAGTGTACAAAGCAAATAATTTTCGACAGCTCAATGATTTGATCTGTTAGTGAAAATGCTAACATTTTATTTTGACAATGCCAATGTTTTAAAAATAGTTTAGATCACTTTATTATTTTAAGTTTCTGGTTACTTGTACGCGGAAATCTAAAGTAAATTGACAAAATCCAAAATGAAAAGAAATTTTAAAACTGAATTTTTTTAACATGGCATATTTAAAACGATAAAGGATGTAATCTTAAAGTTAACTTTAATATTTTTTAATTTTCAGGCCCTGTTAGGGCCATTATTAGGAGGTAAGCGTATGTAGACTGTTAGTGCAAATGGTGAAATTTCGAACAAAGCATTTGTATATAGTAAAAGTAGGTTTGATTACTTTGCTATCTTATAAAGTTACGATAGATTAAATAGAAATGCAAACGAAAACATATTGAATCCTTAAACCGCATTGAAATAAAATTTCAACAGTAATGCTAATGAACATAGCTCTTTTTTAATTGATTTATTCAATTAATTTTAAAGAAGATTTTATACTTTTTAATTTTCAGGTCCTGAAGGAATGCAAGGAATGCAGGGGATGCAAGGAGGTAAATGCATAAATCTCACAATTTCAACTGTATAAAAATGTTATCTTATAAAAAAAATATCCGCGTTTTATAAGAGACTTTGATTTTTTTGGTTTCTTTGAGGCTCTACAGGAATGTATTATAAGTTTACATTAAATTGATTGAAGTAATTTTTCGTAAATTATTTTAGCAAACACGGCCTATTTTATATATTTTTTTTAATATCCAAAACTAAGTTTTATGCTCTATAATTTCCAGGTCCTGGTGGAATGCAAGGAATGCAAGGGATGCAAGGAGGTAAATGCATAAATCTCACAATTTCAAATGTATAAAAATGTTATCTTATAAAAAAAAAAAAATATCCGCGTTTTATAAGAGACTTGGATTTTTTGGTTTCTGTGAGGCTCTACAGGAATGTATTATAAGTTTACATTAAATTGATTGAAGTAATTTTTCGTAAATTATTTTAGCAAACACGGCATATTTTATATTTTTTTAATATCCAAAACTAAGTTTTATGCTCTATAATTTCCAGGTTCTGGTGGAATGCAAGGAATGCAAGGGATGCAAGGAGGTAAATGCATAAATCTCACAATTTCAACTGTATAAAAATGTTATCTTATAAAAAAAAAATATCCGCGTTTTATAAGAGACTTGGATTTTTTGGTTTCTGTGAGGCTCTACAGGAATGTATTATAAGTTTACATTAAATTGATTGAAGTAATTTTTCGTAAATTATTTTAGTGAACACGGTATATTTTATATTTTTTTTTTAATATCCGAAAATAAATTTTATGCTCTATAATTTCCAGGTCCTGGTGGAATGCAAGGAATGCAAGGGATGCAAGGAGGTAAAAGCATAAATCTCACAATTTCAACTGTAGAAAAATGTTTTCTTATAAAAAAAATATCCGCGTTTTATAAGAGACTTGGATTTTTTGGTTTCTTTGAAGCTCTACAGGAATGTATTATAAGTTTACATTAAATTGATTGAAGTAATTTTTCGTAAATTATTTTAGCAAACACGGCATATTTTATATATTTTTTTTAATATCCAAAACTAAGTTTTATGCTCTATAATTTCCAGGTCCTGGTGGAATGCAAGGAATGCAAGGGATGCAAGGAGGTAAATGCATAAATCTCACAATTTCAAATGTATAAAAATGTTATCTTATAAAAAAAAAATATCCGCGTTTTATAAGAGACTTGGATTTTTTGGTTTCTGTGAGGCTCTACAGGAATGTATTATAAGTTTACATTAAATTGATTGAAGTAATTTTTCGTAAATTATTTTAGTGAACACGGCATATTTTATATTTTTTTTTAATATCCGAAACTAAGTTTTATGCTCTATAATTTCCAGGTCCTGGTGGAATGCAAGGAATGCAAGGGATGCAAGGAGGTAAAAGCATAAATCTCACAATTTCAACTGTATAAAAATGTTTTCTTATAAAAAAAATATCCGCGTTTTATAAGAGACTTGGATTTTTTGGTTTCTTTGAAGCTCTACATGAATGTATTATAAGTTTACATTAAATTGATTGAAGTAATTTTTCGTAAATTATTTTACCAAACACGGCATATTTTATATATTTTTTTTAATATCCAAAACTAAGTTTTATGCTCTATAATTTCCAGGTCCTGGTGGAATGCAAGGAATGCAAGGGATGCAAGGAGGTAAATGCATAAATCTCACAATTTCAAATGTATAAAAATGTTATCTTATAAAAAAAAAAAAAAATATCCGCGTTTTATAAGAGACTTGGATTTTTTGGTTTCTTTGAAGCTCTACAGGAATGTATTATAAGTTTACATTAAATTGATTGAAGTAATTTTTCGTAAATTATTTTACCAAACACGGCATATTTTATATATATTTTTTTAATATCCAAAACTAAGTTTTATGCTCTATAATTTCCAGGTCCTGGTGGAATGCAAGGAATGCAAGGGATGCAAGGAGGTAAATGCATAAATCTCACAATTTCAACTGTATAAAAATGTTATCTTATAAAAAAAAAATATCCGCGTTTTATAAGAGACTTGGATTTTTTGGTTTCTGTGAGGCTCTACAGGAATGTATTATAAGTTTACATTAAATTGACTGAAGTAATTTTTCGTAAATTATTTTAGTGAACACGGCATATTTTATATTTTTTTTTAATATCCGAAACTAAGTTTTATGCTCTATAATTTCCAGGTCCTGGTGGAATGCAAGGGATGCAAGGAGGTAAATACATAAATCTCACAATTTCAACTGTATAAAAATGTTATCTTATAAAAAAAAATCCGCGTTTTATAAGAGACTTGGATTTTTTGGTTTCTTTGAGGCTCTACAGTAATGTATTATAAGTATACATTAAATTGATTGAAGTAATTTTTCGTAAATTATTTTAGCGAACACGGCATATTTTTTTTTTTTTTTTTAATATCCGAAACTAAGTTTTATGCTCTATAATTTCCAGGTCCTGGTGGAATGCAAGGAATGCAAGGGATGCAAGGAGGTAAATGCATAAATCTCACAATTTCAACTGTATAAAAATGTTATCTTATAAAAAAAATATCCGCGTTTTATAAGAGACTTGGATTTTTTGGTTTCTGTGAGGCTCTACAGGAATGTATTATAAGTTTCCATTAAATTGATTGAAGTAATTTTTCGTAAATTATTTTAGCGAACACGGCATATTTTATATTTTTTTTTTAATATCCGAAACTAAGTTTTATGCTCTATAATTTCCAGGTCCTGGTGGAATGCAAGGGATGCAAGGAGGTAAATGCATAAATCTCACAATTTCAACTGTATAAAAATGTTATCTTATAAAAAAAATATCTGCGTTTTATAAGAGACTTGGATTTTTTGGTTTCTTTGAGGCTCTACAGGAATGTATTATAAGTTTACATTAAATTGATTGAAGTAATTTTTCGTAAATTATTTTAGCAAACACGGCATATTTTATATTTTTTTAATATCCAAAACTAAGTTTTATGCTCTATAATTTCCAGGTCCTGGTGGAATGCAAGGAATGCAAGGGATGCAAGGAGGTAAATGCATAAATCTCACAATTTCAAATGTATAAAAATGTTATCTTATAAAAAAAAAAAAAATATCCGCGTTTTATAAGAGACTTGGATTTTTTGGTTTCTTTGAGGCTCTGCAGGAATGTTTTATAAGTTTACATTAAATTGATTGAAGTAATTTTTCGTAAATTATTTTAGCGAAGATGGCATATTTTATATTTTTTTTTAGTATCCGAAACTTAGTTTTATGCTCTATAATTTCCAGGTCCTGGTGGAATGCAAGGAATGCAAGGGATGCAAGGAGGTAAATGCATAAATCTCACAATTTCAACTATATAAAAATGTTATCTTATAAAAAAAATCTGCGTTTTATAAGAGACTTGGATTTTTTGGTTTCTTTGAGGCTCTACAGTAATGTATTATAAGTTTACATTAAATTGATTGAAGTAATTTTTCGTAAATTATTTTAGCGAACATGGCATATTTATATTTTTTTTTAATATCCGAAACTAAGTTTTATGCTCTATAATTTCCAGGTCCTGGTGGAATGCAAGGAATGCAAGGGATGCAAGGAGGCGGTAAGTGTATATAGCAGATAATTTTCAATAGTTTCATAATTTTAGTTTTTAATGCAAATAATGAAATTTTCATTCAAATAATTTATATAATAGTTTATAATTGATACTTATCGTTTTCTTAAGTCAAGGCCACATTGGGTTGCAAGTTAAAACGTAAAATAAATTTTCGTGAAATAATATTTAACATTGATTTATCAAAACAATGAATTATTTAATCTTAAAGTTTATCTTGTGTACATTGTAATTTTTCCGCCATTGGTGAAATCTTAGGATGAGGTAAGTGTATAAAACGGAAAATTTTAAATTATTTAATAATTATGTATTTTTGAAGACTAGTGACTTACTTTCAAGTAAACAGTATGGATTTTAGCAAGAAAAAATCTTCTCTGACTAATCTTTTACATTTTTACGATGGGATGGATGGAAGGAATTCGGTAGACATAGTCTATATTGATTTTCCAGAAGGCATTCGATAAAGTCCCGCATAAAGCATTATTACATAAGTTAAAAATAATTGGAATTCATGACACTGCTTTAAGTTGGATTGGCAATTAGAAGAAAGCACTTGCTAATTCAGTGGAGCAGGTAGTACAATTTCAATTAGATTTAGATAGGATATATGATTCGACTAAAAAATTGGGTTTGTCATTTAATATTAGCAAATGTCAGATTTTACACGTGGGGAACGCAAATCATAATGCGTCTTACAATTTACAAGGTATTGGAATAAATTATACTAACGTTGTCAGTGATCTGGGGGTGTTGGTTAGTAAAAAAAAGTGTTATATAAAATAAAGCGTTTCATCTAGATCAGCGTCCGCCACTAACTTTTAAAGACGGGCCGCATGACTTATGTTGGAACTTCCCGCGGGCCGCAGATTTATACCGAATACGCCAATAAATATATTGCTTTACGACATATGTTCAATGTTAGAAATGTGATAATTACAAAAGATTTAACAATATAAAACAATTTAGAAAACTGAAACAATAATTTAACTTTTTTAAATTAATAAAAAAACAATTGATATTTGATTCTTGTTTCAAATAATTAAAAAAATAGTTTTCTTTACATTGTACATTTAAGTCATAAAAGAAATTAATCTTTACCAAATAGCACACATCCTCCCAGGGAGGTCCCTAGGAAGTCTCCAGTCATCCCCGGGACTACGAATGACTTCCCAGGGACCTCCCTGGGAGGATGTGTGCTATTAGGGTAGTGACACTATTACAATGCGACTTGGCATAAACTCATAATCAATTAAGATATTTAAAACATACCTCCTAAATCCTTCATTTTAGTCGACGTTAATTGCGAGACGATAACGGCCGGTCCGCTTTTCACTCTCTACTTTGCGTTTAAAACTAGTCCTCGACACCATTATTGCACTGGAGTCATAGAGATAACGATTGTTCTTTTCACGTCAAAACATATAGGCTAGTATGCATTAAAACACCCAACTCCTGCCCATCACAGAGAAAAAAGCAGAATTCGAATTGTGCCATGCACGAGTCGAGGGGGTTGGGTATCATAAGTAATAAACTAAGCAATGTGAAGGAATGCGTCATTGGTAATAATTCAAACTATTGCTTTTTTTATTTTTCTGGCAGTCTCAGAAAGGATTTTTCAGACTTACTGACGCGGGCCACTTAATGGAAAACGCGGTTTTTGGTAATAAACACATACTATTGTAGCAGATTAAAATTATTTCCGCAAAATTTGATTTTTGCTCTTCTGTATTACCGGCGGGCCGGAGAAAAAGCTGTCGCGGGCCGGATCCGGCCCGCGGGGCGCCTAGTGGCTGACGCTGATCTAGATCTAATGATATCATACTACCATTGTGTAGAGGTTTGGTTAGGCCACTTTCTTGAGTATGCAGTACAGTTTTGGTCACCATTGTATAGAGGTTTGGTTAGGCCGCATCTTGAGTATGCAGTACAGTTTTGGTCACCATTGTATAGAGGTTTGGTTAGGCCGCATCTTGAGTATGTAGTAATGTTTTGGTCACCTTATTTAAAAAAGGACATTGATTTACCAGAAAAAGTTCAACACAGAGCAACAAAAACAATTTAGGGTACTTCAGGCATGGTATATAAGGATAGATTGAAAAAACTAAACATGTATACACTGCAGGAAAGAAGGGCAAGGGAGGATTTGATTCAGTTGTTTAAATTTATTGAACATAGTGAAGTTAGGGGTTTGGAATTTGTCGCTGACAATAGGACACTAGGAAATGGATGAAAATTGTTCAAATCTCAATTTTATAGAGAAGGGTGAAAACACTATTTTTACAATAGGAAAATTAATGATTGGAAAAATTTGCCAGTAAATGTTGTAAATTCAGTGAGCTTAAAGAGTTTTAAGAAACAGTTAGATATGCACTGGGGAATCGTCAATGGACAATAATTGGATTTCATTTGGTAGGTAAGTAACTTATATTTGATGCCACAAAACTTGTATAGATTTAATTTATGTTACTTAGTTACTATATTTGGTTACTTATGTTTGCGTACTATTGGATTTTTTAAAATTTGTCAACTTAATCATGTATTGCATTTTCCCAGTATGATTGTCAAACGTTGTGTCAACTTTGTATATTGTATTATCATGTATAATCCTGTAACTATTGAATATTGTATGTATGATCCTGTAATTACTGTTTATGCAAATTCCATTTCTATATACGTGTATATATATATATATATATATATATATGTATTTACCCGACCAACACTATTGGGCCTTGAACCAGTTGTTGGTCTTAAAATTTGTATTTGTATGTAAGTGCATGTGATGAGATTTTGTACTTAACATTTCATATTTTGTTAATAGTTTTTTATTATTATCTATTTTTAAGATTTAAAGACGGTGGATAAAAGTGAAAATAAACTAAAGAGTATTGAAACCATAAATCACATTTAAATAAAATTTAAACAATGGTTTTAGTCAACAATGCATATTCTTGAAACGATTATTTAAATAATCTTGAAGCAGGTTCTGTTTTTTGTAATTTTTAGGTTCTGGTGGGATGCAAGGAATGCAAGGGATGATGGGAGGTAAGTGCATAAAGTAGATAATTTTTGACAGTATAAAAATCTTATTTTTTAGTCCAGATAATATAGTTTCATTCCGATAATTTCTCTACTTTAAAACAGTTGCTAATTATTTAATTAAAGTAAAGGCTACAGAAGATTTAAATGTCGAATCTATATACAAGGCTAGCAAGAAATAATTTGATTAAATTTGTACTACAGATAATTCATATGATGCGCTTCACATTTATTAAATAACAAAAATTAATACCAAAATTCACAAATAGATGACGCTGTAACGCACACGGTATTTATTTGTACAGGGCGGCCATAAAATAACTTTCCCTATTTGTCGGCATCTACAGGTAAAAGGAATAAACAAAATGAAACCATATTTTATCAATAGACTATGGAAGGCATTTAGAGATAAATTCCACCTGAGAAAAAAAATTAGTTCCAAAAGTTGTCGACAGGGGGAAAATGTCTGAACCGAAACATGCGAATAACTACAATGAAAGGACGGAAAATAGATTATTCAAAATGTCATTAATGAATTAGTGATAAAAAAAAAAAAGAACATACCATACAGTTATAAATGAATTAATGAAACACAGAATATAAGTGGCGAAATTTTGAATATGCTGACCTTCCCGGTGTACAACATAATGCATTCGGTGTATACATCTCCGCGTAAATTTTCAGTTTGGATGTTCGCAATAGCCTGTCTCATATGTTCTGCATCAAGGCATGTGTGTTTGGAATGTCCGAATGCCATCATCTTACACAATGGATTTAAGGTATCCCTATACTCAAAAGTCACATAAGATTATGGGGGTGACGGTTCGGTTCGCATTGAACATTTACGCAGGTTATGAAGCCTTTAAAATTCCACAAGAACCACTGCAGCATTACACTGTCAGGTGTAGAACAGTTTTACCAGAAATGAACTTTGATGATGGTCGCATATTAGCATGCATCAACCGTCAATGAACGAATTGCTAACTGAACGTTCGCTCTCTTAGTTTTAAAAGGAATGCGTTGCGCGGCCATCATCTACGCACTATGAATATTACAAAATTACGATCTCGGTATGTAAATTCCCGCCTACATACGTAGGAGCAAAGCCAAAATCTCCTCTATCGGCAATTTTTAGAACTATTTTTTTTTTTCCTTTGGAATAATCTCCCCATGCCTTCTACAGTCTGTAAATAAAATATGATTCTATTTCGTTCATTCGTTTGAGCTGTAGATGCCGCCAAACAGGGAAAGCTATTTTATGGCCACCCTGTATATAGGGAAAATTTTGAAACATCATTTGCGTTACAATGCATTCCTTTTAGCATTATTTTTTGGATAAAAAGGAGGCGATTTATGTACGAACGTTAGTTACTGCCCTGCACATCATGCTTGGGTTGCAAGAAAAAGCGCTATTGAAATTGTTATGCCAGACCAGCAGAACTTCGTTGCAGCTGTAAAAGAATTCCGTCGTATGAAGCAGATACGAAGAGGCCCAATGTCTCCATATGCCTTATGAAAGATGATGCAGAAATTTAAAACAATTGGAATACTTGGCATTGTTATAGGTAGAAGACGAAAGCAAATTCAGTCTACCAGCGTCGAAAATGTGGCTACCGCTGTCGTTGAAGCCAGAAGTCAGTCGACGCATGGTAAAGTGAGTGTGCCAGTTGTTTCACGATCACTTGTATTGGATATGCCGTATTCCATTGTATAAAAAAATCATACGGTGGATTTTGCATTTTGAACCATTCAAAATCAAGCCTGTGCACTTATTGCAGGACGGGGCAAGGAATCTCGCAAAACCTTTGCACTTCATTTCCTTGCTCGAATGGTGGTTGGCGTCACTTGGCCATGGAACATTCCGTGGTCTGACGAAGACCACTTTTGCCTCAATGGGCAAGTTAATACCCACAATTGTCGAATTTGGTCATCGGAAAATCCTCACACTATCCAGCAACAACCCTTGCATCCTGAAAAAGGGACAATGAAGTGTGGTTTTATGGATACCTTCATCACTTGGACCGTATTTTTTGAAGAGATAATTGCTAAGACAGCATTTAACAGATGCATGAGTGATAAAGCGTCATTTTTCATTAACATGGCCTCCTCGTTCGCCAGACATCATCCCTTTGCGACTTTTGGTTGTGGCAGGGCCTATTCTAAAGGGCAGTAGTGGCCTATTTGGGCAGTCGTAAATAGTTTTGGGGCAATCGTAAATCAGATATTGGGCAGTC
The DNA here is from genome assembly GCA_963978545.1 of Linyphia triangularis. Lineage (NCBI taxonomy): Eukaryota > Metazoa > Arthropoda > Arachnida > Araneae > Linyphiidae > Linyphia > Linyphia triangularis. Next base: position 7,785,672 of record OZ021731.1, read on the forward strand.
GTAAAAAATAAAAAAACAAGGAAATTAAAAATATTGCTTTATAAAAGGAGTGCAATTATTATTCATCTATTTGAATTTGATTATAATAAAATCTTAAATAACTTTTTTATTTGTTTATGCAACCCTTCCTTCTTTGAAATTTCAGCTTCACTGAATATACCTTTGTACCAATTGTGAAACTTGGCTTTTGGAGTGTCTTTTAATCGACATTTTGTTTTCAGCCATACCAAGAATACATCTCTTGCCTCAATACAATAAGACCTAATTGTAGATGGCCTTGAAGTTAAAAAAAAAATTATTTGACAGTTTCTTGTATCAAATAAAAGGTTTGACAACTCTTTCAATTCTTATCAGCCAAGACAGCCATAAAAGTGAAAAAAAAAATGTGATGTATATATGTGAAGAGAGGAGGAGGGAAAAAAGAGAATGTCGGGGTGTAAGGTGACCCCCGGATATATCACCCCCTTTTCTTCAGCTGGACTTGGTTAATTAGTCTCTTTCCACAGTTTGAAAAGAAAGTCACTGACACTATAGAAGATGCAAAAAAATACCTTTCAATAAATCCTGTCTCCCTTTCCCTTGTCCTCTATTTCCTGTCTATTTACAGTAAATGTCCTGCGTGAGTGCCAGATCTGAAATACTGCTTTTCTGCGTCATATTTTGGATATTCCTGCAGACTCATTCCGTTCAGCGGTGGAAAATATGGTTAAGCGATGGAGCACATTGTCAAGCATGAAGCATGAAGGGGGACATATTGAACTGTTTTTATGCAACTTTTTTTATGTTCTTTAACATTTTAAAGCATGTTAAATGTTTTGTGTATGTTACAGCGCCATCTATTGATAAAGTTTGATAATATATATATATATATATATATATATATATATATATATATATATATATATATATATATATATATATATATATATATATATATATATATATATATATAAGTTGTTCTATTGGTCCAAATAAGAAAAAATTTGAACTACAGATAATTCAAATGATGCCCTAACCATTTATTAAGTTATATATATATATATATAACTTAATAAATGGTTAGGGCTATATATATATATATATATATATATATATATATATATATATATATATATATATATATATATAACTTAATAAATGGTTAGGGCATCATTTGAATTATCTGTAGTTCAAATTTTTTCTTATTTGGACCAATAGAACACTTTCTAGATTTCTCTGTGCCGACCAAACGGTATAGTGGTTAGCGTGCTAGCTTCTGGACCGCGAGGTTGTGGGTTCGAGTCCCGTGTTTGGCATGGGTGTTTGAAAATGTATGTTGGCTTGTCTAATGATGAATGTTTCGGCGCGTTATAGCCCTCGTGTTGCTGACTGCGCCAGATAATCTGAAAACAACAACAACAACTAGATCTCTCTGTAGTGGGCAACCTATTTTATTATATATATATATATATATATATAACTGAGTATCCGGTGAGTCTGAACTTTATATAAATCCTAAGTCTTTGCACTTTAGTATATTGATATGGTTTAGAACTACTTTTTAATTCGATTTAAATTTTTGTTAAAATTTAATGGTATTAAAAATTCTTGGAATTGCCACGATATATTTTACTACAACAGAAAAATCTAAAAAATATTTTAATTTGTACTCTTTATTCTTATGTTTATTTTTATGTATTATAATAGTCTGTCCGATAAGCGGTTCAATTTTTATTGTAATATTTTCATTTACTTTCTATCAATCGACACCGTAAACCAGCTCTGCGCTTGCGCTGTTTTGTATCTTAGTAAATGAACCGTTCTGAATGAATGATGAATATAAATAAAATAAACAGTGGAAAATTGTTGACGATTAGATTTATTCAAATGAAAGAATACATTCCACCGCAAAATGTTGAATCTTTTTAAAATTTTCGTAATCATGCCACAGAAATTAAAGGCAAACATGTGGAAGAAAAAGTGCATATGATGTTAAGAGAGTTACGGTAATACCAAAACAGACATTGGAAAATGATCGAGTTGGCTATTCTATTAAACAGCACAGGTAAATTTTTTTATTACGTATTTTGTTGTATACGTAGTTTCATCATTTGTAAAATGTGTGTTTTACGATTTACTACAGAAGTGTTGTTAAGCTAGGCTCAACGAGCAATTTGAGACTTCATTTCCTTGGCTGTTTATGTTAGTTGCTACAGAGAAGTTAATAAAAAAGCATCGTGTGTTTTTTTTTTTTTCAAAATCTCAAAGGAATTTCAATTTTTATTATTATCTAAATTTTCTTTTTAATTTTATTTTACCTACAACTAATCTTTACTAATTTTTTTGATTTTGGTGGTTTTCTGATCGTCAAATGAAAACAATCACCAAATGTCCTAAAAAAAAAAAAAAAAAAATCCCTTCAAAACTTTTTCTCAAATACAAACTACTATATTCTTTGACGGGTCCCCAGGACAACTAAATTTTATAAGTGTTTTTATGGAAAAATTTGTTTTTTTTAATGATAATTCATTTAATCTTCTATTTTATCTAATGTACTTTGTAATTTTCAGGCCCTGGTGGAATGCAAGGAATGCAAGCCATGCAAGGAGGAGGTAAATGCATATAAAAGCTTTTTTCAACTATAATAAATTTACAGTTAGTGCCAATAATGAAATTTCATATAGAACATTTCCATATTTTATTAGTTGTAAAGTTGTGCCAAGACTGCGATAAATCCTACGGTGAAATATAAACTAATTTGTATAAATTATACTGGAAAAAAATTTCATAAGTGATTTGAACAAATATTTCTAATTTTTGGAACGATAATTTAAATAATCTTAAAGTTGGTAACATATTTTGATAGTTGCAGGTCCTGTTGGGATGCAAGGAATTCAAGGGATGATAGGAGGTAAGTGTATAAAGCAGATATTTCTCAATAGTTTGCAGTGGGGCAGATTATGTGAAAACCTGGACAAAATGCCGAAACCAAATGTTGATAGTAACATTTAAAACGAATTTATATTAAGCATAACATCATCTAATATTAGATTTATTGACTAATTCTTACTTTGTTTAGGAAAAATTACCATTTACGTTGCGATATTTGAATTTTACGTACCGATTACTTTCCGAAGTAGAACTTTTAATTACAATTTTCTGTGAAAATTTATACTATACGTTCATTGATTGAACATATTTTATACTTGATAAAAACAATTATTATATTTGTTATTTTTTTTTATTAGTTACTACAAACGATATGTAACATAATCGTTTATAAAAATAGCACATATGGAATTTAAAATCAAACTTCAAATTATACTGTTATTTTCCTTCAAGCATAATTAAGTAAATATTACATCGCAATGCATCTTAATTGTATCTTAACGCTTTAAAATTATACTTAAAATCCCACAGTTAAAGTTTTTAACTGTAAAATATGTAGATAAATTGGTATGGCAATATATTTTACACAATACTTCAAATAAGAGAACAAAAACAATAATTAATTTCAATCAATGGAGAAATCGTATGTTTGAAATTATTCTTTGGGAAAATTATATTAATAAGTAAAATAGATGTGGTAAACATACTATACCCACACTTGTAACACCCCATAATTGTTTTAATCAATTACATTTACAACGAACATATAAGATATCCATTATTATGATTTCCATGAGTGTTAAAAATGCTAAACGATTAGTAAACAAAACACTAAGAAATATCTTTGAAAAATATACAATTATAAAAAAATTAATAAAATTTAAATTTCACTTTTTTTTAGTGTTAAAGTAAAATTTATGTGCACTTGAAGTCTCCAGTAATGAAAAAAATAGTTTTGATAGAGAAATAAATGTAGAGTCTTTCACTACTTTGGACATATCTATTCTGTCACTAGTCTTGAAGTTCATTTTTTGGCATACTATGCAATTGACAACACTTCTGCAGTTGCTTCAGAAAGTATAAGTTCCGTTTTTCTACGTTTTGAACTTTCGCTGCTTTCCAGAATGTTTTCTATTGCTTTCTATTTCTGGTGACCACCTGTTATAGGCTTCATGGCACAATTTTACTCCTTAGATAAAACAACAGTGAAAGATTTATCTGGAAAAGGCTGTCGCTCTGAAGAAAATGTGCACTTTACTGAAAACGTTCCTCTAAATTCAAACTTTCACCACTAACATCTACGCCCTAAACCTAATAACGTTGCTGAAAAGGGTGGATCCAGATGCTCAAGTTACTTGTAAAAAAACTAGGTAGTTTAACTATATATTAGTCGGATAAAAAAATTAAAACAAAAATTCACTTTGGACCATCTTTCTCGCAAATCTGCCTTTCTCCTTCTTTATTTTGGTTTAGTCAGATATGTGGAACCTCTGCTTTAGGGTTGCATTTTGAACCATGCTCCAAACCATAGACTTATTATTATCGATAGACTGCGCGTTCCCACTTCAATCATACAACGAGAATGAAACCAAAATGAATCACAAAATTCGTCTATCAGTCACGTGGTTTTTAATTTGGTTGGTTGTTTTCAGATTATCTGGCGCCGTCAGCAACACGAGGGCTATAATGCGCCGAAACTTTCGTCATTAGACAAGCCAACATACATTTACAAACACCCATGCCAACACGGGACTCGAACCCGCAACCTCGCGGTCTAGAAGCTAGCACGCTAACCACTAGACCGTTTGGTCGGCGGTTTTTAATTTGGCTACGTCGTAAAATTAATCCTTTATCTAACAATCTTAATATCCTTTATCACCTGAGTGAGGAGAAACCCGCCAAATCTGCAACCCTGCTCCCAAAAAGTCCCTACTCATGTGATTCATTTTGGTTTCATTCTCGTTGTATAATTGAAGTGGGAACGCGCAGTCTATTGATAATAATAAGTCTATGCTCCAAATCCAATGTTTGATACCTCGTTTGTAATGTTCATTCGGGTCGCCCACTTTGACAATAAAATCTGACAAACCCTTGATAGAACAAAGGTGTAACTCTTTAGTGTTGGTGACTCCTAAAGTTGTCAGTCGACATTCATATATAACATGATGTGCCGTTTCCTCGTTTTTGTGACATTTCTTACATTTGAGGTCTTGTTGAAGAAGTCCCATTGCATGAAGGTGTTTTCTGAAATGGTAGTGCTCTGTGATGAAGCCAACAATTGCTTGCATCTTCAGTCTTGGGTATCTAAGAATTTCAGAGGCAATCTTCACAGATTATCTGATTTTCAGTTGTTTTCAGATTATCTGGCCCCGTCAGCAACACGAGGGCTATGATGCGCCGAAACATTCGTCATTAGACAAGCCAACATACATTTACAAACACCCATGCCTAACACGGGACTCGGACCCGCAACCTTTCGGTCTAGAAGCTAGCGCTATACCGTTTCGTCGGCCACAGATGATCTGATGATCATACTTTTTAATGTGTTTTTGTCCAGAAGAACTTTGACACGTTTTATTCATCTCCTGTTTTTCCCATTTAAGGAGAACTCCTTTTGCGGTCTTCATATTGTTCCCACAGAAGGGCTCCGCACCTATTGGATTATAAAACGATCCCTGTCTTGCAAGTTCATCTGCCTATCGCTACCTTCTATACCCTTGTATCCTGGCACCCATAAAAGAGTTCAATCTGCCCCTCTGTACAGTGTAATAAATTTCAATGTAATGAAACGAATTTTCGAATCATTATTCAGATGATAGTTTTCAATTGATTGAAATCAAATTTCAAACGTAACATGGCATATTTGGAAATAATTATCTTAAAGTTAGTTTTATACTTTTTCAGGCCCTGGTTTTATGCCATTGCCATTTGGAGGTAAGTGAATAAAACAGACAATTTTGATTAAATTGAAATAAAATTTCAAACTTAACAAGTCATATTTGGAAGTTAATTATTTTAAAGTTGGTTTAATACTTTTTTCAGGCCCTGTTATGCCGATTGGAGGTAAATGAATAATCAGATAATTTTCGACTGTGGTGGAATATAATAGAAATTTCAATAATTAAGAAACAAATAATTTTCATTAGATTTCTTGGATAATGTCAAATTTTTTTAATGATTTAAAAAAAAATCATAAACTGTGCTTTCTTCTTGGTAATTTTCAGTCCTCGGTGGGCTAGAAAGCATGCAAGGAATTAATTTAATAATTGATATTATTTTACTTATTGCGTGAGGGTAAAGAGTCTCAATTTTCACTGATATAGTTATTAGGTGTTTAATTATTGTTTTCCAAATTACGGACATGCATGTAATGGAAGGAAGTAAAAATCAAGAATTTTACTCACGACCACCGATGGCTGACGTGGCACTCAACGTGTTAATGATATAATCTTGCAATAAACATACATTAAGTAAATTTTCACTAATTACTTAAAACAATGTAATTTTTTTTTAGTTTTTTATCATATTACACTGGCAGCCACCGATGCCTGACGCGGCCTAAACGGAAAGTTCAGTGTCAGTCACCGATGGCTGACGTGGCACTCAACGTGTTAATGATATAATCTTGCAATAAACAAAAATTAAGTAAATTTTCACTAATTACTTAAAACAATGTAATTTTTTTTAGTTTTTTATCATATTACACTGGCAGCCACCGATGCCTGACGCGGTCTAAACGGAAAGTTCAGTGCCAGTCACCGATGGCTGACATGGCACTCAACGTGTTAATGATATAATCTTGCAATAAACAAACATTAAGTAAATTTTCACTAATTACTTAAAACAATGTAATTTTTTTTAGTTTTTTATCATATTACACTGGCAGCCACAGATGCCTGACGCGGCCTAAGCGGAAAGTTCACTGTCAACCACCGATGTTGGCCTAAACGTGTTAAATAAGAGGCTCTATGGGCACTCGTACTTTCCCACTCCCACTGTACAAAATTAATGTATTCCTTCGCTGATCTGGAGATAGGATAGACAGTAAAATATACAGATGTTTTTGTTTGGTATATTAGTAAGCTCAAGAATTGATAAAAACTCAAGAAATGTTAAAAGCTTTTTAAAATAAATGTTGCATTTATGCTCGGACTTACTTTATTTTAAATGAATGTTGTTGTTTTTTATTTATATATAGCTTCAATGATGGTGGGTAAGTATCACGATGTTAATTGCTATCATCAGAAGAAACTATCTACATAATTGACATCATGGGTGGGTTGAGAAGAAAGGATGAAGATGGTGTACTTTTACTGGCATTTGAAAACTTTAAAAAAAAGTGCAGAAGCATAGCAAAATTCATAGGATAAATAAAGTATAATATAGATATGTAAGAATTCATTTTTATAGCAAAATAGTCCATAACTTTTTATTATTATTTCAGTAGGATTATAATAGTTTAATCATTAAGTTCCAATAGTTATTTTTGAAAAATCTAGATTTGGAAAAAAAAAAAACTTTAATAGCTTTGTACCCTGCCGTAAACAATCTGCAGCCTCCTGAAAATAATCCTACCAGCAGCAATGATTGACATATTGTGTAAGTCTATAGACCACCCCTAATCTCCTTTTTAAAGATGATGAATAGTGTAAAAATTACTTAAAGTAAGTACTTAAGTACTACTATATATACTTATATACTACTATATACTTAAATAAGTATTTAAAGGGACTTGGTACCCCTTGTTTTCACAAAAAGTCATAAAAATATAAATTTTCTATTTCTTGCGTGTTTATAATCTTTGAAAGCTTCTGCTTATTCTGGCAAGATTTTGAGCGTTTCCGATGGTTGCAATTACAGAAAAACTATATTTTTATTGTGAATTTAGAGCAGCTACAATAGATCCTACAATGTTTAGAAAGGCATTTGATTTTTGAAATTTCCACCTTATTCAAAGATGCTAAAACTTCAGAAAATATGAATGAAATGACTTTAATTTGTTTTTGTGCCATTCTAAAGATCTATTTGACAAAAATAGGCATGAATTTTTTTTATAAAATACAAGCTTTTTTTTTAACAAATATAAATTTTGAAAAATACCTTTGTTTACCTATAGGTACATTAATTTCGAAAACTTGTTTACTTATTCTACTCATCGGAGGCCTAAAAAGTTGGAGTATATTAATGTATCAAATTAAAATGTTGCGTGAAATTGAAAATTGCCAATTGAAAATAAAGGAATGAAGTCTAAAGATAGTGAAAAATGCTAATGCCTTTTTAATTAGAAGTTAATTCGTTCGTCTAGAAAATAAATCAGTATTTCTTGACTTCCCACTTATAAAAATTCGATGTTGAAACGTATATGATGTCTGTTAAAAAAATCATTTTTATGCAAACAAGCTAATATGGGGTTAGAAGTTATTTAAAGAATTAACTAGATGTTTTTTGAAGACTGAGCAATACATTTAAATGCCTTTCTAATAATGTTTCCAAATAAACATAACAAATCCTAGTAAAAAAGTTAACCTTTATTTTCTTTAAAAATATTGCATTTTCTTTACATAAAAACATAAAAGAACAGTTGTGTCTTATGTTAATTGAATAAAAATGATGTTTTTGTCAAATTTAATTATATTTTTTTTTTTTTTTTTTTTTTTTTTTTTTTGAAAATGCACTAGTAACTACCCTTTATTAGTATTGCAATGTACACATTTTTCTCATTTTATTGTAGGTGTCGGGATGGGTAAGTATTACGAATGCAGTAATTGCTGGCATCTGAAAGAAACTAAATTTTCTAGTTTCATTTTAAGGCCGTTTTGTCTTTTATTCTATCTAAAATCAAATTCATAATTATATGAAATGGTAGCTTAAATTAACAATATTTAAAAAAGTTTCAGGTTTTATCTTTTTTTTTTAACTTTTTGTTGTTTACTCTTTTTAATGTTTCACATTGTAAAAATGTAAAGTTAAAGTTTAAAACATTTCACGAAATTTCATCTTGAAATCATAGATATTTTATTGGTGCTTGCATTAAATTTACTTCCTGCTTTCACAAGTCTAAAATAAATACGACTAAAGGTTAATTATATATCTTAATTATAAAACGTTTAATCTTGTTTGAGAAAATTTATAGATGTACAAAAAAAAATACTGATGGAAGAACAAATTAATTAAACTGTTCTTATGAAACTTGAGTGTGCAGCTTTCTTTGATAAAAAGATCCATTTTTGTTCTTACAATTAAGAGTAATATTCATATATATCATTATTAAAATTTTCAGTTATTTACAATACAAACTCTGTAAAGTACCACTGACTAAAAAAAATAAGCTACCTTGAAACGTAAAATAAAAATCAATCAAACATCACTTTTGAAACTTTCGGACTTCTTTATTTAATACAGTGACGTCTTTTTATTGATGTCCAAAAAGTACATGAAGAGAGTTTAATTAATTTGCATTTGTTTTGGATCTAATCATATACACTATTCATTTATTTTTTAAAAAATAAACTCTAAAAAACTACAGATCTACAAAATTAAAATTTTTAAAACGATGAAGGATGATGCATTTAAACATTACTTAATTCTTTGAGACGTCTTTATTTAATACATTGACCCCTTTCTGTCGTTGTTAAGAAAGAAAAGAAAAACAATTTATTTAAATAATATTTGTTTGAGATGTAATCTACTTCAGAAATTTATTTATTTACTAAATAAACTTTTTACCAAACTATAGGTCTACAAAAAAAAAAAAAAAATACCACGTGACGATAGAAGAAAAAATATCTTGATACCATAATAATATACAAAAATGTATGTGCCATTTTAAATAAATCATTTATAAGTAATGACATTATTTATAAAGTATTGTAGAAAATTAAAGTTTTCTCCATTGAAAACTGACATTTTAGCATCATTTTCCAAAATTCACCTAGAAATTTTTTTAAGTTGTGGTACTTTTTTAAAAAAAAATTATAAAACTATTGTCTTTTTTTTATTTAAGTTATCTCGAAATTAATATTTTAGAATTAACCAGCGTCTTTAAGTCTCTCATCTACCTAAGTACGCCGGTAAATTTGTTTTCCCCTGAGATTATTTGACAAATTTTTACATAGTCTTCAAGACAGACACACTAAACTTACTTATACTAAGTGCGACAGGATAAATTAATTTGGATTAGGATAAACTAATTTATTCTTGAAATCGGATTTGGCCTGTAACTCATTAGTGTAATAAGCAGTATTTAAAACAGATAATCTGTGTTTTGAAAACATAGTCCTTTGTGAATTTCATTTTCAGTTTACTGAATCACTGGTAAGTTTATTTACCAGTATCGACGATACTGGTAAATGTTTAAAGTGGAGCAATGTATTTTCAATAATAAAAAGCATCATATTTTGTGAAGTTGGAAGCCATTTTGTAGTGGCTATTGAGTTGCTAAATGCTCTTAAGTTTATAAGTGCAGTAATATATAAACCTGTGTATCTTGTTCTGCATACAATCCTTACAATTGTTCGATTTCTATTTTATTTTGCACAGTTACTTTTTAAAATAAAAGAAAACATGGGCTACTTTGTATCACACTTTCGAATTATGCCACTAATCTCTATCACCCATATAATTTAACATATCCAATAACCTTCTAAATTATATAGTTATTAATAAAAAACAAAATAGGCTACAACTATAAAGATAAAACATAGGCTACAGTAGAATGAAAAATGAATAGAATTTTATCTATAATTAATATGTTTTGTCCGCAGTTTTCCTTTGCAATGTTTATATTCCCATAACTCCTACAATGACCCCAAATAATATACTGGTAAAGTGGTCAAAAAGTGACCTATGGTAATAAGTTTACATGTAAACAAATTCACTGTAGTGAATAAGTTAGTGTTGTAATTAACAATTTAAATTGTCCTAAGCATGAAAGATATAAATGTAATACCAGTCCTTGGTAAGTATTTCTCGTTATTCCTTTATAATTTGAGAAGTTAATGAAGTATATTTAATGTCGCATTAACAGCTGGTGGTAAATCAGGTAAGTGAGTATATATTTTAGTTGAGTTTTTCAAAACTTTAGCTTGGCAATTTTGCAGTGTGAAGCTATAAAGGTGTAGTTTTTTCCTTTTGGTTGTTGACAAAGTACTTGAATTGTAGTGTTTTTATACAGGATTTCTCAAACATCCTATTGTAACACAACCTAAATTATATATCATTTGTATGAGCGAAATTATCGCCTATCGGCATATCAGCTAAGATCAAAGTGTAGTATATTTATTTACGGCGAAACAAATTGTATTAAAAATACTCATATTTCACATTTCGGGGCAGAATTAAAAACTCGAAAAAATATGGGCTATATTGAAAATTTCAACGGATAGTTTTAAAGAATGCATATAGGTATGTTCATGACGCATAAATGTATGAAGTTTATACGGAATTGAATAGCTATGAAATAAATGTTTTAATTTAAATAAAACTAATTCAATTGCTTGTTTAGTATTTCTAATACAAGAACATACTTTTGAATTTCAATTTGTTATTTATGTGTATCAAATATAAGCTCATTTGCTTAAAACTTGTAAAGTCATAATTTTTAAAATCATAGCACCTTAAGAGTATGTTAATTAAAATTCCCCTAACAGATATCACCCTCTCTAATGAGGGGATAACTTTGATGTACATATTATATATCAAATCTGATTTTAAATCATATCAATGTAATTTTACAACTATTGAGCAAAAGGGTAATCTAGAAATGCCTAATCAATTTTTTGTGTATCTATACAGAGAATATGTTATTTCTGTTTGTAAAGTTCTGGAAATACGCACGCCTGTAAATTTGGAGATTATATCTTAAAGACAAAGATTGTCAACCTGTGTTTTGGCCTTTAGACGCAATGCTTCATTATTGGGCCATATGGTCTGCTACATATTTTTAAAGCATGTGAAATATTTATAGTAATAAAAATTCATTAACAAAATTTGAAAGCTAACAAAAGAGAGTTTTCTTTTAGTTTTTAAAGTTTTTATAATCTAGCTTAAAAAAGCTTTTAAAAATGTAAAAAGTAACGCACATTAATTTTCCTTTCAATTTGCGTAAATATTTTATTCGCTGTTATAAAACTTACAGAGTTACTGCTACCATTAAGTTTAAAATCATCAACCCATTGTCTTTCACCAAACTGTTGTGGACATATTGTTCTTGAGTTCACCTCAAAAATCTATTTTTCACCTACCTTTGATATTTGGAACTACAATGTTTATAGCACATGTCATTTTCTTGTAGTTTGATTGGTGCAATTTTCCTTGCACTATTAAATCAACCAATAAACTCTATGTTTGAAACGTATCCTCTCTAAATTTGGAGACATTGCGTCCAAAAGTAGGTTACCCAGAGCGTTCTACAAATAGGAATCTCATACATAACCATAGTCTTCAAATTGCTTCGTATTTTATATCTCTTCTATTATGCCCACATTCAATAGATAATCTAGATTTATTCAATCACCTAATTTAGAATATGTTAATTGTTTTGAATCTATTATAAGCTACAACAAGTATAAATACTTTTTTTATCAATTGATAGTATTTGTATGAATGTATCTTAGACCAGCAAATATATATAGTACAGATTTGTTTTCCACAAGCACATTGATACATTGAATGTAATAAATTAAACACTTTATAGTTTTAAAATATTTAATACCTGATTATTCTAATGTTTCTTTTGTGACAATTTCAATCTATTGACATTTTTAATGTTCATAAATAAAGTCTAAGCATCAATATTTTTATTCTCTTTGACAAGTAGTTATCGGCGAAGCATGAAGTGAATTTAAAAGCTGGAAATTGTTTGGTAAAATACTGTACTCAGATATAAACACCACATTCGAAAATAAGTTACTTGTAAAGTATTTTTTAAATATTTTTAAATTAAAAAATTGTTCCCACGTAAATTTTCATAACTAAAAATAAAGTTGCTATGGGAAAAGTTTAAAAATAAAACATTACACTTTTTAAATAATGATATAACACGAAACATTTAAAATCTATATTTACGAATATCTTTGAATATTTTTTTTTTCTCTTTATCGATCAAAAACACTGCATAATAATTAACTGTATGGCCTTCTCAACTTCTTTAGAAACTTTTTTTTCTTAGAAGCAAATTCTTAAAAATAACTTGTTTAAGATTATGCAATAATATATAATTTATGCAATATAAAATACTATTAACAGATGAAAAGCAAATAACAAAATTCATGTTAATGCGAAAGCAATGTTAAATTTCTTCTTTACACATAACAAATACTGTAAAATACAAGTCGTAAAGGAAGAGAAGCAGCATCAAACTACCAGCCACTAATTTTTAATATTATTGACATAATATAGACCTAGTTAGCTTCTTCTCTAACTGAAATAAAATATATTTTAATTTAAAATATTTTTTGGTGCAGGTGGTGGGAGAATGCCGACACAATGTAAGTTTCTAAATTTATTGTCAACCTTTATTTCTAATAAAACATGACATTTTCCAATTGCAAATTTAATCGTGACTTGTTTCTGGGAATACGGAGGGAAATCCGAATATATGTTAATTGAAGGATTTGGCTAATCTCGATTACTCCATATTATTACGTGAAATTAATCCTCTGAGTCTTGTATCCAATCATAATCACATATCTACACTACTGCCCATATCACTACAGCCGGATTTACACGCTACCTGTCGAAGTTCGATTTAGATTATAAGTCTGTGACGTCATGTGACGTCACCTGGATACTAGTGCCAGTAAACCAAACATTTTCTATTTAATGGCACCAGATACTCCCATCAACCAATCACTTACACTTTAACGTGATCACCAACAGATGGCGCAGCGGCTTAGCTGACGTCACAGAACTGGTAATCTAAATTGGAAACGCGACTGGTAACGTGTAAATCCGGCTGGATTCCCCTTGTCACAAGTTGAATGAGATGACGTATCTTCAGCTAGCCAATGCCCCATTGATCTAACGCTTTGTTTCTTGGGACACAGTAGACCAAACGGTATAGTGGTTAGCGTGCTAGCTTCTAGACCGCGAGGTTGCGGGTTCGAGTCCCGTGATAGGCATGGGTGTTTGTAAATGTATGTTGGCTTGTCTAATGACGAATGTTTCGGCGCATTATAGCCCTCGTGTTGCTGAAGGCTCTAGATAATCTGAAAACAACCAACCAACTTGGGACACAGTATCAGTCAAACTAGGCCCCCCATTTAAAACACATAAATTTTAATACTGCCAGGTTTAGGAACAGTAAACAACTTCAGGAACATATATAAACGAAACTAGTTATTTTTTATCATTCGATTTTTTTTTATTTTTTTTTTTTATTTTTTTTTTAAGTTTTAGAAAAACAACTTTACAAAAAAAATTTCACACTACAAACACTTTAAAAATCATACAAAAACTTTACAAGTGTGATGATAAAAAAACTCCAGTTACTTTCCCTTCAAGTTTTGTTAATAATTTTTTTTTACTATTGTTATTCATGGTATAAAATTCCTGATTTAAATCGGTAATTTGGTCCAAACAAAATGCATTGGATCTATGGGAAAGAAACAATCTGGGACGATCCACCTTGAAAAGAAAATGTTCATACTCGCTCACTATTATTTTTTATTTTTATTTTTTTAAACGACTCTAAATTTTATATCAAAACACTTTTTATTTGACTATTTAACGTGTGAGTTGCATATTCATAAACATGAAACAAGAATTAAATCGGAGATATTTTCGAGGATATTTTAATGCATGAATACATAAACTAAAAAGACACTTTGTGAATTTTTTTTCTAAAAATTTCATCGCTTCTGCTTTGCTAAAATTTCTTAAGCATCCTGATAAGCAGTTGAGAGAAACTAAAACAAAACCTGCATGAAATGCACACCAAATCGATTGATCAATATAAAAATTAGAGCATTACCGTTCAAAAATAAGAAAAAATCCTCATCACCATAGATTACATCCCAAACTCACCGACCAATTTGCAAACTAGCTTTCTCTCCATTTCACACATAATAATACAAATATTCTAGTACAAACTTACAAGTTTTGTAGCACACCTAACATGAAATTATATACACTAAATAATTTCCTATTGTTTTAATAGATAAATATAAAGTTTTTTTTTTTTTTTTTTAATTTTTTTTTTTTTTTTCAAGTTTTTTTTTTTTTTTTTTTTTAAGTTTTTTTTTTTTTTTTTTTTTTTTTTAAATAGGACCTTACCTCTATTTAATTTTGCGTATAAAATTGTTGAAATAATGATTAAATAAATTGTTTTTCTGTTTCTTCATATTAAAATTGCTTCTTTATATTTCAAAAACAGTTAGGAAATCTGTACCTCGTGGTAAGTACTAAATTTAATACTTATATAAAATATATTGAAATAAGTTTAAAAAATATTTGAGGCATACTTTTCTCAATGTTTAAGTTATTTTTTCGAGCTTTTTATATTCATGATTTAGTCTTTTGTATCACGAAACAAATGTGTACAATGTATGCTTACATTTTATCACCAATTTCAATAGCCATGTTGTAAAAACAAATATTCAAGAACTCTATTCAAAATCTAGAAGTTCTTCAATAGAAACCTTTAGTTTTCAACTCCAACTCAACTTCAATTAACTCAATTTCATAACTTCAATTTAAGCTTTCATTTAATGTTCCATAATTTTCAAAGTGTAAATTTTTTAGAAACACTATTAGTTAATTAATTTCCAGCCCGCATGATCATAAAATGAGTAAAGCAAGATAACCACTTACTAATAGAACCATCCAAAGTCCAAAGCACTTGAAACTATTATATTAGACTAATATACACAGTTTTATTTTTCTAAACTGAAAAATAAAAATTACGTCTGTCTGAGAGACTATCTTTTTAAACTCATGAATGTTGACAAATAAGCGTACGTTCAATTTTAAGTTCGTTAAGGGGAGTTTAAACCTTTTGACGCCAACAAAAACAGCTTCTTTTGCGTAATGTTCAAAATGCTTTAAAATAAAATATACTTTATATTTTTAATTGTAATTTTTTATACGATACAAAGCTTATTTTCTTCTATAAAACAATAACAACAATTGAAATATGAAAAACAATAACTATTTTAGACATTAATATATTTTTTAAAAAGTTATCAAGTGAAACGTAACAATGAAAAATTTAGAAAACAATTTTTTTTAACATAAATTACCCACAATATATTTTATTAAGTTTCTTGAATAAACTCAATATTAATATTGTAAATTAAAGCTAATTTATGGGTTTCTTCTCTAAAGCAGAATTATTTTTTTATACATTATAAAAATATTTGTATGTAAAAAATAACTTTAAAACTTGAATTTTAAATATTTTTTCTAACTATAAATGGCGTTTTATAAAAAACTTGTCATCTATATTCTTATTCCTGCTTCAGAGAATGTAAAACTATCATGTGCATATCCATAATTTTTTTTAAAGGATAGAACAATAACTTTTTTTTTTTTAATATTGTGGGTAACTTATATTAAACATTTTTTTTTCTTCTTAATTTTACATCATTACGTTTCACTTGATAACTTTTTAAAAAACATACTTATGCTTAAAATAATTCATGTTTTTCAAGAAGGAAATAAACATTATGCTGCGTAAAAAATATCAATTAAAAATACCGAATACTTTTTATTTTAAAGCATATCGAAAATTACGTAAGAAAAGCTCTTTTTGTTGTCCTCAAAAGGTTTAAACTCCCCTTAATTTGAAGTTTGCTTTATTTATTCGAGTACTAGGTAAAATTCTGTTTGTTTTCAATTTTATTCAGCCGTAAAGGTGGATCCTTAGTATTATCAATATACAGGGTGGTCAAAAGGAATATCTTTCCGATGTATGTGATGGACTTTCTTTAATCTGTCTTGAAAGTCATGTGTGAAGGATGAAATTAACAAACGTTGATGTAACACAACAAAACAACGTTTATTTACAATTCCCCAACTTGTTTAGTTTTACAAATGTTCGGCCTGTGTCTAAATATTTTCCAAGCCAAGAGGCTAATACAATCGCAGCTCAAAGGCCCACGCCTTTCCCATCGATATAGATAAACAACCGGATAGGCTGCTAAACGCTGGGGAAACGAGTTGTTGCCACCGCTGTAGCGAGATGCTTGGATGGAGAAGTTTGTATTGTCAATGAAGATTTTCTTCGATCTTTATGGTATATTCGAGTTACTTTTGGTATTTGGCAAGCAAAAAAAAAAAAAAAATTAAAAAAAAAAAAAAAAAAAAAAAAAAGATATTTGAAGAAAATAGTTTAAACAATAAATAAAACTAATCAAAAAAATTCTAAGTATGGATTTGTATGTTTGGAACAAACATTTGAGGTTAGTTGTTGTCGATACCTGTAAACGTGTTTTATCTTGATTTGAATTTCTTTCTTTAAATTTTAAGTTACATAAATTAAATGTTTTAAAAATAAATTATTATCTACAAATTACGAGAATACAGTAAGCAAATGAAAATAAACTTTAAAAGTATATTTATTTTAGAAGTAGAAATTAAATATAATTGAAGAAATACAGAAAAACCAGTTGAAAATAAAGTAATAATAAGATTATAAAATTCATATTCATTTATACTATAGCTAATGTAATAAAAAAAAACAATTTAAGTTTCAATGGCAAACTATATTATATTAATTTTTCATACTCAATATTATTAAATAACTTATGAATTTAAAGATACAGGTTTTGAAACTTATTTATTGCTAGTCAAATGCATATATTTGATCCATTAATTCTGAAGTGGGAAATTCTTAATTGTAGTACATTATTTAATAATATTTGGATTTCTTGTAAAATAAATTTTACCAACTGGATTACTTTTGGTACCATTTTAGCTTAAAAACTAAATCAAAATTATATGCCAATGAGACAAATTTAATCAGTTTAACATTTACTCAATAAATCCGTCTAATATACAACAATTTATTTGAACAAGTATTGAGTAAAATCTGAATGCGTTTTATAATAAATAATAAAATGTAATTTGAGAATTAGAAAACTATGAAGAAACTCTTGCCTTCCTGACACTTAAACACTTCCCTTTCTCCTAATTTAATAAAAACATTAAAATAAAATAAACTTCTTTAAATTAGTACAAGCATTTGTAAACGATTGCAAGAGGAGAGACAATTCCTCTCTATAATTCAAGAGTTGCATTTATAAACAGAAATAAAACGGAAGTACAAACTGCTTTCGACAGTTTGTTGGGACTTCGAATTCCAACAAACAGTTAACATCGACTCAGTTTTTAAAATAAATACGTAAGTTATAAAGAAACTGATAAACTTTTCCGTTTGCATTGACTCAGTTTTTAAAATAAATACGTAAGTTATAAAGAAACTGATAAACTTTTCCGTTTGCATCGACTCAGTTTTTAAAATAAATACGTAAGTTATAAAGAAACTGATAAACTTTTCCGTTTGCATCGACTCAGTTTTTAAAATAAATACGTAAGTTATAAAGAAACTAATAAACTTTTCCGTTTGCAGTCCGCGATTTCATTATTAAATAAATTTAGAACAGAACACTTGTAATTTGAATTATTGTTTGGATTTCCATTCCACTTTTTTTTTTTATAGATATTTTTCAAAAAAAAAAAAAAAATAATAATAATAAATAAAAAAAATACATTAATATATTTGAATATGACTATTTTTTACTTACCGGTGAAGACTATGGTTTATATTTTTCCGATTTGCACTGTTGTTGCAATTATATGCAACACAGTAATTAACTATGATTCAGAAAATCATCCCACCATTGACAGGAAAGCAAACATTTCTGTCAGCGCGTTTTTCGCCTTGCGTTGCCATCGGAGCAGTCGGTTCCAGTTGTTTATCTATTCAGCGTTCGCTACTAACTTTTAGAAGCGGGCCATATGACTTATGTTGGAATTTTTCATGGGCCGGATACACCAAAATATGTATTAATTATTATCTTAAATTAATTATTTAATGAATTATTATGCCCTTAATTATTATCGATTTAACAATATATAGAATTTCTGAAAACCTGGAATTTTTTTTTTTTTTATCTTAATAAAATTACCAAATAAAAAAATAAATAAGTAAAATTATATTTGAATTTTTTTCAAATAATTAAAAAAAATAATAGATTTTAGTGTTAGTAAATCAAACCTAAAAAAGAAATTAATCTATTGTTTGAACTTAATTCAACTTTTAATAAAAAATATTTATGCAGTACTTTCAGATTACTCCGTTTCAGCCGATACCAATTGTGAGACGACGACGGTCGTAATCGTTCAGTTTATTTTATGATATAGTCGATGTCTTTCGGAGTATTTGTTGCAATAAATGTAATAAATTGTCCAAATCAGATTCAGTTATTCCTGAATTTATTCTTGATGAAAACCACCTTGCTGAAAGCTTCTTCATATAGTTTCTTCTGAGGACTCTGTTCTGCATAGTTAGCAAATATTATTTCAGATAAATTACAAATATGTGTAGAAAATGGTCCATACCATGATTTTTTTTTTTTGTTAATTTTTTTTTTTTGTTAATTTTTTTTTTTTTTTTTTAATTTTTTTTATTAATTTTTTTTTTATTATTATTATTAATAATATCTTCTGGGGTGCCAGCGGGCCGTAGAAAAATCTGTAGCCGGCCAAATCCGGCCTGCGGGCCGTGTAATGGTTGACGCTGATCTATATCGATGGTCTTTCCTGATCGGAACCAAAGACAATCTCACCCTTTTCCACCAAGGCAAGGCAGTGAAACGCTTCTCAAGTGGCCTGACCATCTGGTTAATATCCATGACAATTGATGGACCTCTAGAAGTCTTTCCGTTCAACAGATCAAGGTGATATTTCCGTTATATTTATTCACATGTGTTCGAGATTCCGTGAATGGTTACAAAATGAAGCTCACGGTTACGGTTATAGATACAGAAATTCAAAATTTTCGAATGTCAAAGCCCACTTTTTCCCGTCGCTGAAATGCTGAAATTCTAAAGAGCGTCGGAACGGTACGTGCATCACAAAAAAGCATACGCGTTATGCACGTAAAATATTCAGCAAAAAAAAAAACCCGATAAAATTGTCTGCGATGGCACTTATGTGGAAAATGTGCAATCCAAATAAAAGAGTTTTTTTTTTTTTTTTAATCAATCGGTGTTGTCATCAGTGATTCGTGCCATTGGCCTCTGTCATATGCAAATTTCCTCGTGCTCACAGGTCGTGTTTTTATTGGCCATTCGCAGAGCTATTTTTTTTTTTTTTTTTTTTTTTTTGCACATAACGTGTATGTTTTTTGTGATACATGGTCCGTTCCAATGCTCTGTAGTGTTTTTGCATGCACTGAGGATTTTGAAAAAAGTAGGCGTTTCCATTCGAAAATTTCGAATTTCTGTACCTATAACCTTAACCCTAGAGCGCCATTTTGTTGCCATTCAAGAATGCCGAGCTCATACCTCTGAATGGCTATACCCGAAATCTCATCTCGATCTGTTGGATGCAACGGAAGCTAGAGGTCCGTATGTCGGCAAAGTTCATTTATAACCCCCTCCCTGTCCTTTAACTGTAGACTTTTCTATGAATAATTTAGATTTATACATCACGCGTTTTTTCTTTATTAGTGGGAGTATATTTAAATGCTTTACTTAGAAAAATAAAATAATATGCACCTTGCGTGTTTAAGTACTAACGGTTACATATATAAATGTCCTTTATGTAGAATAGTAAAGCATAATGCACTAAATGTTTTATATATTGATGGCAATTTCTGTAAAAATTATTCTTATTAAAAATGGTTTCTTAGTATTATTATTATTAATAATAATAATGATAATAATAACATTAATATGAGAGCATTATGCATTACATGTTTTATTCATTAATGGGAATATATATAAAATGTTTTCTTAATAATAAACTATTTTCTTAATAACAATAATTGTTATGATCTACATATTTTTATTTGTTCTATTTTTTTTACATAGATGGAATAGATCATTGTAAGAAATCATTCTTTATCTATTGAATATTAATTACAAATATATATATTGTAATATTTTTTTTTAATAATCTAGAGAATAATTAGTTTATTTTAATCTACGCAATTACTGGAATCATGTTATTATGTTATGATTGATAATTACTTATTGCCAAGTGGTAAGCGAAGCATAAATAGTTGAGCTTGTTCTGTAATAACATAACATATTCAATACCTAATTTTTTTTTTAATTAAATATTTGCAGTTAAGTTCCTGCCTGTTTTGGTGCATAAGACAAAGAACGTAGGCATTCGAAAAGAACGTGAGTACATTTTATTTACAGATTTGATTTCTTTTTTTCCTTTGATATCATAAACATTTTATAAAATATTTCTCTTAAAATGTTGATGGAATTTGATTTTTCTCACGTTTTTTCTACTAAGGAGTTAAGTTAAACCTCATTAAATATACTGTCCCAAAAAGGTAGTTACGTGTTTTTGTTTTTTTTCCCCCTTTTAGATATTAGTGTATGTTGCAAGAATATTAAAACATAATTAAATATTAAACACTTAAGATAGTGTGTGTAATTTTCTTGAAAAATGAAACCGTTTTGTTTAGTCAGCAGTCAGTAGGTCGAAGAAGATTTTGCCCGTTTTATTGATTTAAGAATTCTTATATCCCGGTTTATGAAATAAATCTTACATCAATAAACCGGACAAAATCTTCTTCGATCTACTGAATAAACTAAAGGATTTCATAAATCCATAAAGAATCAGACCCAGTCCAATTCACATGCTGAGGGCACCACTTTAATCGGGTCCCTTTGGATTGGAAGGATAAAGGAACACAAACACGTGGTACCCGGACCATTCATGTGTAACCTTCAGTGCAGTAATGGCAGATATCGTCTTATTAATGGCCGCTACAACCATATAGATGTCACACGTGCGAAGGGCGACCTTCGATTACGCTTGGATACAACAACAATATGTTGATCTTCCGTGGGGGGGTCGTAATCCTTGGACGACCGGCTACAGGTCTTCAGACAACTATTTGGCTGGTTTGGAATTGTTTCCATAATCGTGAAATGATGGAAAGAGCAACACCTGTGATAGACTGCCCTTCTTCAATGTGTTCGACTTCCCACCAGCGCTCAGAATCTTCCATTCGTCTTCTGGAAACTATAGAAACACGTCTTGCTTGAAAATCGTGCGAATGTTCTTAACACCTTTCATTAGCAGTTACATGCAACTCCTGTAACCCTTCACAATGCCGGCTTCTTATACATTTGCCTGTTTTGCATATGTATATTCTCGACGCGAAACCATGATTGGCTGTTACCTAACATATTTGCATACTTCCTTCTACCTTTGCAGCAAATGTCAGTTTTTTTAATTCAGATTGGCTTGCGGAAAATAACGTTTTCCTCTCCATGCTTATCTTTTTGAAGTGAGTGTATAAAGTGTTCTAGGAGGTAAAGATATAATTTTAATAAAATGATTTTATTTTGCAGGTCCAGTAGAAGATGTAATAGGTATTCAGTTATCTTCTACAATAGTAGTAAATTTTTGTTTTACGTAGATTTTTATATTATACAGCAACTTGAAAATTTGGCAAAATATTGGTTGTTTCTAAAATTAATATTATAACATTCACTATAAGCTGTATTATTTTAGATAGTCTGGAGCAGCGTTAGCCATTATGCGTCCCGCGGGCCGGATATTTCCCTGCGACATATTTTTCTACGGCCCGCCGGCACCACAGAAGATAAAAAAAAAATCAAATGTCATGATATGGAGTTTTTCTTACATAATTGTTATTTATCCTAAGTAATATATGTTAATTATGAAAAACAGAGTTATCTACTACGTGCCCAAATAAACTATATGTAGAAGCTTCCAGTATGGTGATTTTCATCAAGAATATAAATACAGGAATAAATTAACTGAATCTCATTTGGACAATTTATTAAAATTGATTTCAATAAATTCTTCAAAAGACATCGACTCTATTATAAAATAAACAGAACAATTTCAATAGTCATCGTCTCACAATTGATATCGATTAAAACGGATTAATTTGGAAGTACATTTTAAATACTTTTATTAAAAGTTAGGTCAAGTCGCATTGTCAAGTTGAAACAAAAGATTCACTTCTTTTTTAGACTTTGATTTACTACTAATAAAAATAATTATCCTTTTAATTATTTAAAAAAAAAAAAAAAAAAAAATCAAATATCATTTGCAATTTTATTACGGTACAATTTTTTTTTCTCCAGTTTTCAGAAATGCTGTATATTGTTAAATCGATAATAATTAAAGATACATATTTTGGTGTATCCGGCCCGCGAAAAGCTCCAACATAAGATATACGGCCCGCGAAAAGCTCCAACATAAGATATACGGCCCGCGAAAAGCTCCAACATAAGATATACGGCCCGCGAAAAGCTCCAACATAAGATATACGGCCCGCGAAAAGCTCCAACATAAGATATACGGCCCGCCTCTAAAAGTTAGTGGCGAACGCTGGTCTAGAGAATAATGTATTTCAACTTGATAGATTAATACATACAGGGGTATTATATTATTTACCAAGGGACTCCACTACACCTTCCCAGTGATTTCCAGATTTTTTTTTTAATTATACTGTTGTGCTGAAGACTTTTTTACTGAATATATGGACATGAACTATGTAGACTAGGGTGGAGCGATAAAACCTTTTTTTCGAAATTCCTATCGGCAGAGGGTGAAAAAGTTGTATTTTCGGTTCATGATACTATCTTAAAATTTTTATCAAAATCCGTTGATATCTTTCAGTGCCCCAAGCCCCCTGAAAATTTGCTGACAAGTGATATTTTGGCACAAAGTAGCCTAGAGAAAACATTTCGTACAAAAAAAAAAAAAAAAAAAAAAAAAAAAAAAAACAGAAACTGGAGGATACTTAAATAATATAATTTAGTTGAACTTAAATATAGAAAAAAGCATTTTAAATTTGCTTCATATTTTACGGTGCCCCAAACCATCTGAAATCGAGCCAAAATTCCTTTTTTTTTTTTTTTTTTTTTTTTTTTAAGTATTTCCGATTTCAAAGAATAAAATATTAAAATCTAAGACTATATAAAAGTAAACTTACTAGATTTTATTATAATAATACATCTGTGAAAGATATTTACATTTCCAACATCTTTAAATGGTTATTAATCACTTACTTGGGTTCAACTTTAGTTTGTTACTATCATCATTAATGAAAGATTTATTACTAGTTAATGAAAATTAAAGTTCATTTGAATTTTTATATTCTGACTTAGTGCTGAAACTTTTTACTTAGGATCTTGATTTTAGTATATTAAAAGGATATGTCGCCCATTCCACTGCTTTCCAGCTATTCACAGCACTCTCAATTTAATCTGTTGGGACATTACTCATTATATGAGGATCATATGGAGCAACTGTTTGCCAATTAATAAGGTCAAAACTTATCCTCTGATTTGAAGTTTATTTTTGGCCCTTTAAAAATTCTAATGTTTACGGTTTCTCTTTATTGACTTCAATTAATTTTCATAATGACAAAAAAAAAAAAAAAAGATAATAACATCATCAACACTATAGCTCGGATACCCGGTGTCTTTTATAGAGAAAAGGATATAAGTCTCCGAATATGACGTGCTCCTTTCTGTAATAGAACTATTTTTTTTATATGAAACCATCTTCTTCTTTTCTTCTTCTTCTTATCAAGGACTATGGGGACTAAGGCACCTCTGCTTTTTTAGCATTTTGTACCAAACCCATATCCCGTACAGATCGGTAGTGGGCAGTACTGCACAGGATGTAAGCACACACTCGCGAGAGGGAGTGCGCAAGTCTACCTATAGCAACCGAAGAGTTCATTTATACCTCTTTCGGTAGCTACCCGGTAGATGGCAGCACCACCGACCGTATGTGGAACTTCTTAATTTAGAGGCAATACCAAGCAGAAAATTCCACCAGAAGACTCGGCTTTGCCACCCCCAGAGGTATTGATTTGTATGGGAACTTGGAGGACTTTGCGACCATGACTGATTTAAAGTGCTCCAGTCACCATTAGCGAACACGGCGGTCCTTAGTCGGTCCCAGGCCCGAACACGCAACCTCAGGGCTAAAAACCTTTTAGTTGCGAGAACGATACTCTCCCGACTGGGCTACGCAGCCCTAACCATAAAGGAGCATATACTTTCTTAATATACGTGGTAAGTGATATCAAATGTTCTGATGGATTTTCTGTACCTACATACAATCTCAAAATACAATTTGAAGTTGTTAACCATCTTGAGTGAGCAATAAAACCAGGTTTTTTGATTGATAGATCGGAAGAACATGCACCAAGTGCTACAGCAAAACAAATATCATATAAATATTTCTGGTCATTACTGAGAATCAAACTATCTATATTCGGCATATTCTCTAAACTTACTGATAATCAAACTATTTATATTCGGCATATTCTCTAAATTTACTGAGAATCATACTATCTATATTCGGCATACTCTCTAAACTTACTGCGAATCAAACTATCTATATTCGGCATATTCTCTAAACTTACTGAGAGTTAAACTATCTATATTCGGCATATTCTCTAAACTTACTGAGAATCAAACTATCTATATTCGGCATATTCTCTAAACTTAATGAGAATCAAACTATCTATATTCGGCATATTCTCTAAACTTACTGTGAAACAAACTATCTATATTCGGCATATTCTCTAAACTTACTGAGACAAATTTCGGTACAGTGAGATTCTCGCAGGTTTTAATGGCTTTGCCAATTTACCCGGAAAATTCTTTGGGACTAACTGTGGCACCATATCCAATGCACATAAGAGGTGTCTTAAGGGCAATTCGTTAGTATGGAGCAAGCAGCAAGTAAATGCACCCTTGTAATGGCCTCCCAAGCTCCAGCAAACGAATTACTCCTTCTTTCGATGGAGCAAACGTCAATGACGTTTGTTTCATCACATCCAATTACACTAAGTTCATTCAGATCTATACCACATACTTGCAGACATTGTATTATACAGACATTATATTTTTTGCTTCACCAGTTTTCACAGTAACATGGCCGATATATTGCGAGCCTGGTTCCTGAAGAAATGTAAAACGATCTTCTTTTTTTTTTTTTTCAGTACTTGGAAAATACTTCAATCCCTTCTCGATTTACACTTTCGTAGTATTTTTCCTTCCATCGAAGTACAAACCTGTTAAAACACAGTTGTAGAAGTGCCATCTATTCATTTCGAGTTCCCTGACGTGCTCTTCTAACCTTACTGCGGTCTGTTATGTATGAAATGTTTTCATTAAAAATTCCAACATGCTGGTTGCTGAAATGTAGTACATATTTCTGATCCAGTGTACAAGGTCAAATGATGGTAATGTCTGACTTAGAGAAACAGGGGTGATAGCATTTCATTTTGAATGCCTTAGAATAAAAATTAACGTTTTTGAAAAATGAAATATTTTTTATAACTTAACCTCCACTTTCCACTTTATGTACAAGCAGTGAATTAAAATTATGTTTAGGAAAGTCATAACGTATAAAATACACATATCGTTACCTTTTTTTTTATATATATATATAATATATGGTCTATTTATTTAGAGACGAAATTTGCATAAAATTTGACTTTTTACAATTTTCAGGTGTTTTAAGGCACCCGAAGATATCATTTAAAATTGAAATAATTTAGCATGTATATTAAAAAACTTAAATTATATGTTTTGCACCCCCTGCCAATATTTTGTTATTGTTAGATACTTTTATAACTATTAAATAAAATGTGCAGAAAAATGACCTTTTTCCGGAGACTTTAAGTTCACCGGAAGATATCATTTAAAATTGAAATAAGTTGGTGCTATGTCTATTTAAAAATGCAAAATACAACTTTTGTACCCCCTGTCGAATCGTTTTTCTGACTTTTTAATTTGTCGCTGCACCCTAATATAGACGTTATTTTTTCACTTCTTCTGATATTGTGATATGAATAATTAAGGCATTATTTATGAAGGCGAAAGGAAAGCTAGTGTCCCCTTTCAATCAAGTGTTATTTAAATTTCCCAAAAGCAGAATAAAATTTGGCTTACAGATTAAACTAATTTGTGCAATTTTTGAAACTCAAACCGTACTGCAGTAACTTCATTTAAATAATTTACGGTTATATTTCATAATCAAAAGACTTTAATTGCATTTAAGAATATTTTAAGGATTAAATTGTCTTGAAGAAGAATTTAAAGGTTAAATGTCCTTAATTAAAAGATACAAGATTTTAGTTTTCTATTATATATAAAATGGAATCTTTTAACAATAGACATTTTGGAAATAATAGTTTAAGCTAATTAAAGATATAGGTAAATATGTTTTCTATTTTCAGTGGAAAGAGAGGAATATCCAAATAGTAAGTATGCAAGACTTTTTTAAACAAAATATTTTAATGCCATCTCCTAAACTAACTATGTTGATGAAAAAACTAAAAATTACATTGTGAATGTTGAGTGTTCAGTACATTTCTTGACAACTCCTTTTTTTTTTTTTATAAAACTTTATTATTGTTATAAAAGTTGTGTACAAAAATATAGCAAAGTTCATATAAATTTTTATTTTTATATATATTTCATGCTATTTTTATTTTGTGTATTGGATTTATGTGCTCAGTTAGATGTTAATCAATCCTAAATATAACTAATTCATTTGAATGGCTATAGTGTCCTAGGACTGGTACCCAGTGCAATAAAATATTAAGTAAAGTGAATTTGGGATATCTTATGAGTCTACTTATAGCACCATCTTCTAGCAACAGTCAGAAATTAACACTTAAATGCATGAATTTTTATTTTTAATAAATGCTATTTAAAATCAAACGGGAAATGGGTGTAGCTAATGAGGAAAAAAAAAAGAGGAAAAATATCGATGCATTTTTACATCACAAAAAAAGCTACATTTTTTTTTTTTTTTTTGCGTTAATTTATCAATATATGCAAAAACATAAATATTATTACGAATTTCTGTATAATTGTAAATATTTCGTAGCATTTATTATGTAAGAAGATAAATTTATGTACATTTCGCATAAGGCAGTGCAATAGTTTGTCTTACTTTGCTTTCCTGCAATGTGACCTTTAATGCTTAAAAACGAGTTTTACAAAGATAATGCTGAGAGGAGAGTTTTACAAAGAGCAGGCCATTCAACATTATGGCAATGGCAATCTCGCCAAATAGGCGAGATGGAGCCAAGTTGGCGACGATTTTGGCGACTAATTTTTGTCGACAAATTTGGCGACATTTTTGGTTCCCATGTACATGTATAGGACTTTTCGACTACAATCTAGAAAGTTTTCCAAATTTTTATCTCTGGAAGTTTCATGAAGATTCGCATTTCCTATATAAGACCGGTTAAGTGAGCGGGGAGTAGAGTTGAGTTACTGACTGAGTTGTGTCAGTTAGTTGACTCGACTGTTAGTTACTGAGTTAGCTGTCTCTCAGTGAGCATTCAGAGTATTTCTAAAAGTGAACTGTATTGCATTGTCTTTTGCTGCGATTTGTAGCAGTTGTGTATCAAGTTTTTAACTGCTGTTTTGTGCTCTATTGTTGTGTGAAGAGCTATATTGAGTCTACTAGAACGAGAAATTCTAGAGTTGTAAAAGAATCTACGAAGAGTTAGATTGGAATAAATTTCTGCAAGTTTTGATCTGCTTTAGTTTCAAGTCTTTCGAACCCATCCACGCAACAATATTATTAGTTACTCTTAACATGCTTCTATACGAATACAATTTTTCCTGTGAGTTAGTAATAAAGGCATTACGACTACCTTATACGACTATTATAATTGTTTAATAAAATATTTTATTTCGCAGGAAATTAAGTGCACATTTTATTGGTTGTGATTTTATTATCAGTTCATATAAATATTTGAATCAATTGCTTAAGCTGTATACTGTGTTATGATACAAGTCTAGTTCAAATGGTACGTAGCTTAATTGCTTGGTCACAGCCAAATCTAGAAAGATTATTTTAAACATAAGTTAAAAGTTATTTTCTTTAGAAATGTGTTAATTGGTTATGGAAATAAAATAAATTTTGATTTTGAATAATCATTGAAGGAACGACAAAATAATAAATTTTTAATAATTGCTTATTTTAATTTTCACAGCACTCCCAGCTCTTCACGCGTTTGGTAAGTTTAATCAACTTTATACATGAATTTAACATAAATGTAATTATTTAACTTTTTAATAGAATGAATTTAAGTAGTTTAAATAAGAAGTAGGTATATTTAAAATTATATTAAATATTTTAAACTATTATTTAACAAATAAAAAATAAAAAAAAACACGATATTGGTTTTAATCATCACTATAAACAATTCGACAAACTTTGAAATATTTTGTACAAAATTTTAAAATTTACCTTTTGGCTTATCAGCAATTCAATCATTTGTAGGTACTTAGTAGTTGAGAAAATTAACAGCTACAATATTAACATTTAACAGCACTCATCTATTTAACAACCCTATCGGCACTCATCTAATAATTAATAAAGCCGACCAAACGGTATAGTGGTTAGCGTGCTAGCTTCTAGACCGCGAGGTTGCGGGTTCGAGTCCCGTGTTAGGCATGGGTGTTTGTAAATGTATGTTGGCTTGTCTAATGACGAATATTTCGGCGCATTATAGCCCTCGTGTTGCTGACGGTGCCAGATAATCTGAAAACAACCAACCAACTAATAATTAATAATTAACGGCACTCATCTAATAATTAATAATTAAAGGCACTCATCTAATAATTCATAATTAACGGCACTCATCTAATAATTCATAATTAACGGCACACATCTAATAATTAATAATTAAAGTCACTCATCTAATAATTAATAATTAAAGTCACTCATCTAATAATTAATAATTAATGGCACTCATCTAATAATTAATAATTAACGGCACTCATCTAATATCGACAGTTACTGGCACTCATCTATTTAGCAGCTCTATCGGCACTCATCTAATAATAAACATTTAAAGGCGCTCATCTATGTAAAAATATATAAATCTCTAGAAATGAAGACATCAGCATTCCAGCATCTGCTTTGGAAAAGTATTAGTCATAGTAGTTAGTTTGGTATAACTTAGTTAAAGTGGCGAATTTTTTTAATCTTATTTATTATTTGATATTACTATCCTTAATTATACATGGCTTATACAAACCACATGAGCTTAACAATTAACCCTTAAATGCATGAATTTTTATTTTTAATAAATAAAATTCGAAATCAACCGCGAAATGGTCGTAGCTAATGAGAAAAATACAAACATAAAATCACGAAAGAATTTTGCAATTTGATGTATTTTTACATCACAAAAAAAAAAAGCTATTTTTGGCTCAGAAGCAACACGTAATTCATACAGCACCAAACAAATTGGTGAACATCAGTTTAAAATTTAAGAGCCATAGTATCGGAAAAATTAATATAAAAGTCAAAGATGAAATATTATTGGAGATGAAAGAAGCATTCTGCAATAAATTACTCGCGGTCTGCCAGACCACATACAGCAGTTAAAAGGTTAAGTGAGTCCCAATCATAATCACCCAATTGTCCTACCAAACGCAATACTATTATACCAAAAGGCAAATATAGTTATATCAAACGCAAGCGCCACCTAGGTTGAAAAATCTTTTATTTAGCCAAGTCATTTAGTTGATTCAGGATTGGTTAATGTGTTAAGTAACATTTAAATGGTTAAGACAACAAAGATTTAATCTTTCAATGCGTATTAAGATTAAATTTATGAGGTTGTGACCGGAAATCTATTTTACAGTCTATTTAAATAGTATATCCAGAGATTTCATTTGAGTTCGGAAATCTTATGATTTCAAAAAGAATTTCTACAAGGTAGTAAAACATTTCATGCAAAATATGTCATGAATCGTTCCAGGTAGTTCTGATAGGTTTACGGCTATATGATTAAAAATCATAAAATAGTGAAGGTTCACAAAAGTATAGCAAGGAAACATCGTTTTGATCAAAGAAAAATTAGATGTTTAATGAGTTTTGCAGATGTTTGAAAAACTGTCCCTGATAATTTCAGAATTTAAAAATTCCTTTAGAAATAACTGATTTTTAAGTGCAACACATTATTTTCCCATTCTAAGTATGTGAATTTTAGTCGTACCTATATTTAAATATTCATTACCAAAACCTAAAATTATGTATTTTCTTTTAGATGAGCCTCCACCTTTTCCACCAGGTAAAATAATTAAAAATAGTATAACCAGTAAAATATAATATAAATAATAAAACATAAACCAAATAAATAACCAGGTAAAAATGTTAAATATATATATCTAAAGGGAGTTTCAAAACTCGCGCACATCTGCATGGTAACCCTTGTTACTTAAAAACCGAAAGGGGTGGTTGAGATTTCTGTCACTAATGGAAGCAGGGGCCCCATCAAAAGAAGTTTTTAACGTAGCTGGGATCGGCACCGGACTCCACTGAACCCGGAATTCATCGGACTTGTAAATTCCGGATTTTTTCCTTTGGGGATATCTGAAACATGTCGCTTACAGCAATAATCCCCATATACTTGATGAACTTAAGAGTAACATTCTTCATGCAGTATCGGACATTACTTCTCACACACTTCGTAAAGTGTCGACTAATCTGGTAAAAAGAGTTCGATTGTATGTACCAGGAAAACGGACATCATTTTGAACATTTACTTTGATTTGACCATGTCTGACACCTGACAATAAAGATAATCGTTCAACCTTGTTTGTCTTTTATTCTGTTTGTTTACATAATTCATCTGTCTTTAAAACTCAACTACAAAGGTTGATGTGCGCGAGTTTTGAAACATATATGAACTTTTTAATTTATCTCACCTTTAAAAATAAAAAAGACGAATACGATTTTTATTTGTATTTTGTTTACCAAGGTAAGTGTTTCAAAATCAATATTGAAAACTGGCTACTTTGCATTATTCATTTGCTCAATACTATGTCTTTTATTGAAAAAGAACTTTTTATGTGAATAACTGTGCATTAATAAACTTTTAATTACTAAGTCATGGTGAAAAAAGGGAATGCAAAATTACAATTGAAAAAATTACTAGTGTTTTCAACTGTAAGATAAAAAATTTTATGCATACTATTTTTTCTTTCTTTAGATATGCCAGGAGGTAAGTAATAAATAAAAAGTTTTTTGAACAAATGTATGAATCACATTACACACTTTTTCCACACCTTTTTCTTTGCCTTATATGATGTGACCATGTTTTAGCTAGTATGTCGAGATTTATAACGTTTTGACCAAATTTTCAAGATTAAAATATTGTTTCTGACCAATAGTTGCAAGGCTAATTTTTCTAAAATAATTTATAATTTGATTTTTAGTGTAATAAATTTAAAAACTAACTTTATTACTGGAGTTTTATATTACAAAAAAAAGGTTTTAATATATGGGGGAAGGAACTATCCTCAGCACATAACATAAGACTGTGGTCAGAACAGGTTTCCTGTGGATTCTACGTGTTTGACTGAGGAAAAGAATTATTTCGAAACTGTATTTAAACTTAAAATATTTTTTTTATTTTCAATGACAGAAATTAGTTTAAACTTTTAAGTAGCTATGTATCAAGATTCGCGAAAACATGCTTGTACACAATATTACTATGACAAAACATAAGTCAATAAGACAAAACATAAGTCAATAAGACAAAACTTAAGTCAATATCGGACTAGCAAAACCTTCGATTCCTAACAGAGGTAGCAGAGGAAAAGAGATCTACAAAGTAAGACAAAACATAAGTCAATAAGACAAAACGTAAGTCAATATCGGACTAGCAAAACCTTCGACTCCTAACACAAGCAGCAGAGGAAAAGAGATCTACAAAGTAAGACAAAACATAAGTCAATAAGACAAAACGTAAGTCAATATCGGACTAGCAAAACCTTCGACTTCTAACAGAGACAGCAGAGGAAAAGAGATCTACAAAGTAAGACAAAACATAAGTCAATAAGACATAACGTAAGTCAATATCGGACTAGCAAAACCTTCGGCTCCTAACTGAGGCAGCAGAGGAAAAGAAATCTACAAAGTAAGACAAAACATAAGTCAATAAGACAAAACGTAAGTCAATATCGGAATAGCAAAACCTTCGACTCCTAACACAGGCAGCAGAGGAAAAGAGATCTACAAAGTAAGACAAAACATAAGTCAATTAGACAAAACGTAAGTCAATATCGGACTAGTAAAACCTTCGACTCCTAACAGAGGCAGCAGAGGAAAAGAGATCTATAAAGTAAGACAAAACATAAGTCAATAAGACATAATGTAAGTCAATATCGGACTAGCAAAACCTTCGGCTCCTAACTGAGGCAGCAGAGGAAAAGAGATCTACAAAGTAAGACAAAACATAAGTCAATAAGACATAACTTAAGTCAATATCGGACTAGCAAAACCTTCGGCTCCTAACAGAGGCAGCAGAGGAAAAGAGATCTACAAAGTAAGACAAAACATAAGTCAATAAGACAAAACGTAAGTCAATATCGGACTAGCAAAACCTTCGGCTCCTAACAGAGGCAGCAGAGAAAAAGAGATCCACAAAGGGCAATGCATGGCTTTTATACAAAAGATACGGGAACTAGAATTTACATAAGCAGTAGGTTACAGATGAGGAATTTGCATATTAAAAATATAAAAAATTTAATATTAAAAAGTTTTCCATTTGAAAGCTCTCCCAGCAGACACTCAAAGTAGGCATAGTCAGCCTTTGATGAGGCTACAAATACATAAGTTTTTGAATAGGATGCAAAGATAAAAAAAAAATTCTTAATCAATTTGGCCAGCTTTTTACTTTGAAAGGAAAAGGAATTTTTAAGACCTCACCCGTTACTGACACATATTTTATTAAAATAAGAAATAGATTTACGTTACACCGGAATTTACTAATGGATCTAAACTGCAATTTGCTATGATCTGTGTGTGGATTTTGTAGTGGAGTATTCAAATAACTTGTTAGATCTCTTCATTGTGTCATAAAAATTTTAGTTAGGGTACAAAGAGAGACAGCAAAACATAACAAAGAAACTATCAACTTGAAGTTATGAGATCTTCGTTAACATGGTTAAAATGCACATGAATGAATGGCATAACTCAGAATGATTTTGTCTGGGAGATACTAAATAATTATATTTTTAGATGGTATATATAGACAGAGCATCTTCCCGTATTCCTTTTCACTATTAGTTGGACAAAATAAACGTAGTCTTTATATGCGGCTATCGATAGTCTGAATTCTATAATAATTTATGTCATGATTCATACATCTAATGGACAATTCCTGCATTTTTTTTATTTAATTCTAAATGTTTTGAAAAGGCCATACACACAAAAATTTCTACTCACTGCTCTTTTTTTTCTTTTTTTAAATTTGCTACCTAAAATTGCCTGTTAGATTTCTGCTAGAAACCGACACATTCGGCTCGAAGTGAATATGACGTCACTTGATCTGAAACAATTTGGATTGAAACACAGCCGCGGAAACCAGTTTTGCAAGTTTCTCGCAAATCGCGCCAACCGCCACGGAATATGACAATTGTCTTAAAAACTCACACCAACTATCTGCCAGAAACCTCGCGATAACCATAGAGAAAGGAAGGATGCCGTGACATCACAGCTAAAATATAACGTTTTGATCGAACTGCAATCGGACGAGGTTTTCGGGCATTTTTTTCTTCTTAATATTTAAACAACTAATTAAAAAAAAAAAGCTTTTGTTTGAATATTGGAATCAGAAAGAAATTCTTCATAAGTATAAGATAATTACACTCGTTTTTAAAATATGCGGGAATTTTCCATTAAATATTGTTTAAAGTTAAGCTGTTTTTTAACTTTAAAATACAAGGGTTCCACTGTAGATTTGAATCATATTCAGTTCTATAAAACATTAATTTTATTATTACGTAAATATTTAATACGATTGAATGAGCATTAAACAAGCAATTAATTTTAAATAGTATGTGTTAATATTGTAACTGCTCTTATAAATGGTGTTATGTATTATTATACATTTATTGTCACGTTATTTTTCTTGTACAGGTTCTGTGAATACTCCTCTCGGTGCACTATGTAAGTTTATTTTTTTCACGATTAATTTAGCATGTTTTCCCCATTTAACTTGAGTATTTTAATTTATAGTTGATTTGCTAGTCATTTACCTAATCAATATTTCTAAAAAATTCATATATCGATAAAAAAAACTGTGTTATGAATAGGCCAGGGCGATGTTAACATTTCTGCATAGTGATATATCGGGAAGCAAACATCACGATGTCACGATACATCGCGTTGTTAATTATGTGTATTTTTTTTTACAAAATACTACAAAACAACTTTTTCATAACACGCTATAAAGCCGAAAGATATGCCTACTTAGCTTTGTAAAATTTTATTAAATTCATTTTAGTTTTTTATAATTTTAGGAAGTTTATTTTATATAACATGAGCAGCGACCGAATTATTTTCAGAGGGATACACAAAGCACCCAATGGGGTATTAGCCGGTTGTTATTATTATTGGTTTAATCCGAATTTTTCAATTTCTCTATCTTAATGAAATTTACTTTGTTATTGTCCAGGTAAGGAGTGTGTGTGGGGGGGGGGGGGAGGACTAGTGCACTTCCTGGCAGTGCGCATGTTATTTTAGTTATTGGATATTCTTAATTATTAAATCAAAAACATACTTCATAATGAATATTTTATTACTTACAATTTACAATATAACTATTAAACAATAAAAATAAAATTAATGCATAACATTTAAAATTCTAATAATCTTTATTGTGTGCCAAAAAAATCTGCATTTCAGCATTTTTAAGAAGCAATGTTGGATTGAGTGATTAATCTTATGGAAATAAACTTGATTCAAATTGTACAAACTAAAAAAAAATTATAAAACATTTATTTACTTACGAGACCGAAGAGAAAATCCTTCAATGTAAATGGGAAAAAAAATCGTTTATAAGTATTTAAGCAATCTAGAGAAACAACTGTGATTAGTCCATGCACTGGTTCACATTAATTTTGGCAGATATAACAAACAGCTCATAGTAATAAATAACCAGATTATCTTAACTGGGTAAGAACTAGACAGAAATTACCGCGCCAGAATACCGCCATCTTCTTGCATTAATAAATAAAGCAAAATAAAATAATAGCAAGTAATATTTTATTTCTTTCAAGTTAGAGAAATAATGAAAAAAAAAAAATCAAAAATGAAACACAAAAAGTGTAGGAAATGCTCAATAAAATTCCAAAAATAGATATCATTGTCTTATATCTGATGACTGTTAAATAAAAATCAAAACGTTTTCCAAGAGTTGAAAGAACAACATAAATAATATTCAAACAATAAAAGGAATACTTCTTTTATGGAATCTCCAATATTACTAGACTACTGGCGCCACCTCTCAATTTCAATATTCATCGCATATACGGAAGGTGAATACGATTACAACGATGCGTTTTTTTCTGATGAAGTATCGGTCATGCGCAAAAGCAAATGGAAATCGTCTCAAACGGCCCGATGTCGACGGTTTCACTATGTTTCTATACAATATTGGGAACATCGCGCATATGCTGGGCTGGATAGGATTATCACGATGTGAGCTTGCTGATGAAGTACCGCGTAAAAGCAAATGGTACTCGTTTCAAACGGCGCATTGTCGAAGGTTTCAGTAAGTTTCTATAGTATCTTAGGAACACCGCGCATGAATCATAGCACGGTTCTTCGTCCTTGAAGTGCTAGGCAAGTATCGTCGAAAAAGATCGTGACGTATCGGTGTTGGAAAAATAATGACACAGGTTTGACGATGTTGATTTCACACCGGTTTTTGCCGATTTATCGATGCATCGCCCAAGCCTAGTTATGAATAATAATCCCAAATAATTAGTAAAATATGTATTTCGAAATTGGAAAAACACAGCAACTTCATGATATTGTCACCAAATTCATAAGATACTGAAATTAATTATGTTAAGTAGACCTGAATGACTCAGGTTACCCATTTAAACAATTGGAAAGCTGTCTTTTTGTTCAAAACATAAAATCAGTGTTACAAAAGCATAAAACTGATTTGACTGCTTTGATTTACATGCGTGTAAACCAAAGCGGTCACTTTAAAACACATTCCGCTGTTGATCAGGCAAACTACGAAGTACCAATAAAAACATAAACTTCGTTGCTCAACCAAAGCAATTACTTTAAAAGATAGCTCGCTGTTGATCAGGCAAACTACGTGGTATGTCCAATAAGAACATGAACTTCGTTGCACAACCAAAGAGACCACTTTAAAAGATAGTCTGCTGTTGATCAGGCAAACTACGTGGTACCAATAAAAACAAACTTCGATGCTCAACCAAAGCGATTACTTTAAAAGATAGCTCGCTGTTGATCAGGCAAACTACGTGGTATGTCCAATAAGAACATGAACTTCGTTGCACAACCAAAGAGAACACTTTAAAAGATAGTCTGCTATTGATCAGGCAAACTACGTGGTACCAATAAAAACAAACTTCGTTGCTCAACCAAAGCGATTACTTTAAAAAATAGCTCGCTATTGATCAGGCAAACTACGTGGTATATCCAATAAAAACACGAACTGCTTTGTTCGGAGGACATGAGTTGAAATTTGGTAAGAGCACTGGCTACTTTTTAACCGGGTAAGTCACTGAATCGTCATCAGTAATTACCAAACCATCGAGGCAATCATACACCTCGAACCGGGAACTTTTTTACTGTGTGTGTTTTATGCTCTTGTCGACGATGGAGACTGAAGACCAGATGGAACAATGAGTCAACATCAAATTTCTGGTGAAACTCGGGAAAAATTCTGGGGAAAATCATGAAATGTTAAAGGCTGTTAGGAATAAAAATCAAAATATGAACCACGAACGAAAAAATGTCGAAAAAGCAGCTGAAAATCATGCTTCTCATTTTTTTGTTTACATTAATGGTGTTGTCCTCCATGAATTTCTTCCGCAATGACAAACAGTGAATGCTGCCTTCTACGTGGAGGTTCTCAAGAGCTTGAGTCATTGTGTGCGTCGAGTGCGATCAAATTCGAGTGATGATGATGGATTGCTGCTGCATCATGACAATGTGCCTTCACATTCAGCATTGATTTTCCGACAGTTCCTTACTCGTAATTCGATCACCGTGATTGATTATTTTCCCTATTCAACAGTTTTAATCTCCTGCGACTTCTTTGTTCTAGAAAAGTAAAAAGGTCTTGCCGAGGTGGCACTGGGACTACGTGGTGGCGATTTAACTAATCATCCACACATCGTTCCAATCAGGGTGTAGTAAAACCGGTTCACTCAGCGTTGCTGCGTATTTAGTGAGCTCAAGTAAGCTCGTCTTAATATATAGAACATGACGCTGTCGTTCGCTATTATTACAATGGGATTTCATTAGTGTATTTTTCTTTTGATCTGCATCTTAATATATGATTTCTTACGTTTAGAAACCTTATTTTCGCTTACATCATATAAATATATATATATATATATATATATATATATATATATATATATATATATATATATATATATATATATATATATATATATAATTTTTTGTATCTAATTTTGCATTTATTTGTAATTAATACGAAGAGTGTTCAAATAGGTGAGTGGCCTGCTGTAGAAATAACCGGTGAAGGTAAGTGTTAGTAGTTTTAATTAGTAGTTGGTTTTATTTCATTAGTTATCAATGTCAGCTATTTTAATGAATTTATACGGGGAACCTTTTGAGGTAACCTAAAATTGAATCAGTAAGCAATATATTTAAAATACGGAAATGTGTTTGAATATTTTATATTTTTTCAAGTGGATTTTTTAAACTTCAAAATAATAACTCACATTAAAAATATAGTAAATAAATTTTATAACCTGAATTTTTGATAACCTAGAAATGAACAAGTACGCAATATATTTAAAATAAGAAATGGTGTTTGAATATTTTTATATTGCTTTCAAGTGATTTTTTTAAACGTCAAAATCTCGACAAACGTTAATAAATTTTGTAACCTGAATTTTCGATAACCTAAAACTGAAGAAGTACGCAATATATTTAAATAAGGATTTGTGTATGAATAATTTTATATTTCTTTCAAGTGATTGTTTAAACGTCAAAATCTCAACTAACATTAAAAATATAGTAAATAAATTTTGCAACCTGAATCTTTAATAACATAAAACTGAACAATTACGCAACGTGTTTAAAATAAGAATTGTGTTTGAATATTTTTATATTTCCTTCAAGTGATTTTCTAAACTTTA
Source organism: Linyphia triangularis (assembly GCA_963978545.1). Lineage (NCBI taxonomy): Eukaryota > Metazoa > Arthropoda > Arachnida > Araneae > Linyphiidae > Linyphia > Linyphia triangularis. Next base: position 7,824,932 of record OZ021731.1, read on the forward strand.
AAACTTAACTAACATTAAAAATTATAGTAAATAAGTTATGTAACCTGTATTTTCTATTTGGTTAAGTGTATATGACAATTCTATCCAAAATGACATGGAAAATGAGTTTAAGATTTTATTTAAATTTTGTTCACCACTTAAAGTATGGCTAAGGTGACTAAACCTTTTTTTCATTTATATGTTGTATTTTATTTGAGTATAATCACAAGAAAGTTTTGCTACTTTCAATTTGAAAGGCATAATGGATAACGATACGTTTGTTTTATGATTATTATTATTATTATTATTATTATTATTTTTTTTTTTTTGCAATTTCTAGATCATAATTTTGTAAGGATGAAAAAAAAAAAAATTCCGAAGATTTTGTAAAACAATATCTGAACTATTTAGTTTCCCGGATAAAGGACCTTTTGCAATAAATTATCTTAAGTGGATTCCATCGTGAGCCAAAACTTTTGACATGCTTATGACCAGTCTGAAAACTCCTTTAAAAACAAATTCGAATTTTCATATTCCATTAGCTAATAGCATTTCACATTTCATTTTCCGACAAAAATAATAGGTTATTATTTACATACCATGCATAAGTTTGAGTCCTTTCAATTTAAAACAATGTATCTCGTATAACAAGATAAGTTATGTATATTTATAGTAAAGTGACCATGCTAAACATTTTGAGGCAGCTTACAGAGCCCCTAGCGGTGATTTATACAAAATACAAAAATAACTAAAAATCTTAAGGATACCGACAAAAATGTCCACTTAGAAAAATATTCGCAATAATATGACAGGATCATCTGAAAAGGTTTCATGAAGTTGATCATAATGCTTGCGGAGATATTCGTGATTGAAATTAAATAAGTTAAACCACGTAAGTTGAAATTAAGGTCTCACCGTGACTTCAAAAGGGGGTCGTCAAAAAATGACAAAATGTGTTCTCTGGTGTTATTATACTCTTAGAGAAGCTATCAGCTGTCTCAAAATATTTAGCATTGACACTTTAATATATATACGTTACTTCTTTAGTTATTCGAGACGTTCCAAATTTAAGGAACTCAAAAGGACTTTAGGAAACACCCTGTATATCATTGTAAAGTGCGTCCCAAAAGTATCAAGACAATATCGGACATTTTTTTTTTTTTAAGAGCTAGCTAAACGACTAAAAAAGACGAAATCAATTATGCAAATATAAAGATAATACAAATAATAAATTATGCAAACAACTTTAAGCTGCCACATATTTAATATAAAAAAATAAAAACAAAAAAATGATGTCCCAAAAATATATAGACAACCAGTGTTAAAAGCTGATTTAAATATTAATAGCCAAAATGTGCATATTTCAAGGTCATGTACTTGTCACACAATAGTTTCTGGATATAAAAGCTAGTATGTCTTTTATTTTTCGACTGATATCAAAGATGCCTCGCAACGTGTAGTTTTCCAAAAATGAAATGTTGCAAATGTTGCAAATTTGATGCTCGTTGAATGAAAGTTGTGAACATCGCTAGAAAAATTGGACGCAGCAGGGTTGATATTTACCAAATCTGTCAAAAGGTGACAATTTTGAAACAAAATCCAGTTCTAGGCGACCAAAGAGAACAACTAAACGGCAAAACAAGAGCGATTTTGAAAGAGTAATGACCGTTCCAGTATCAAAATCCACAGTGCTTCGACGCCTGAAGGCAAGTACATTTCTTTATTATCGCAAAATGCGTCGTTCGCCAAAGTTTACAAAACGGCATAAAGACGTTCGTATTCTATGGGCGCGAAATTATATGATTCGAATGGATGAATAGTTGAGTGTTCTGTTCAGTGATGAAAAGAAGTTTAATTTAGATGGCCCCGATGGCATGGCATGGTACTGCCACGATATTCGCAAAGAACCACGAACTTTTTTCAGCAGGCAACAAGGAAGGGGTTCACTTACTGTCTGGGGAGCATTTTGTTACAATGGAACTAACAATATTGCTTTTTTAAAAGATTGTCAATTTTCCGAAAATTACCAGAAAACTTTCGAAGTACAGTTACTTCCATTTGAAAAGTTGCTAGATTGAGACAGTTGGATATATCAACAAGACCATAGCTCCATTAACGCGCCAAACTCTTCAAAGAAATGGTTGAGACAAAACCAAGTAACTGTAATGCTCTGGCCAGCACTAGATCCTGACCTGAACCCAATGGAGAACTTCTGTCGAATATTAGCTAGAGACGTAAATGCTAATTGGCGTCAATTTGCAACAGTTCAAGATCTAAAGCTGCAAATTGAATGAAGTTGGTTTTCCCGAAAATCATAATGTCTTCTAACTCTTTTTTGAGTATGCCTGGTCGAGTTTTTGAAGTTATTAGGAAAAACGACTCAAAAAATAAATAAGAATGAGTTGTCTATAAACTTTTGGGACTGTAAAATATAATTTTTAATTGTTATCACAATATTATTTTTGTATGTTATAATGATTTTTTTTTCCGTCTAGATGTTATTTATAATTAAAAATAATTTTAAAATTGTTACTCATCTTTCTCAATTGTAAAATAAAAAAAATAAAAAACGTTGTCTATAAACTCTTTTGGGACGCACTATATTATTAAGAAGTTTTTTTGTTTAGTACATTGTATTTAAAGGTGGTAGTTTGTCTAAATTAATTTTTTTAAGTTTTCTTCGTCAAGAGAGAGAGATTATATAATTGTTTTTAACCTTTCAGGTGGTGCTAATGCATATGAAAAAATTGAACTTATGGGTACGGGTATTGGTAAGTAGTCTATTTGTGATAAAGGTTTTGGTACCACAGGAAATTAACACCATTAAATAAATGGATTTTCATTCTTCTTAGTTGTATTGCAATCGTACGCAATCTAGAAAACCCCTTTGATATAATTACATTAAATCTACGTGCCGTGAGAAAAACATATGAAGGATAATATTGCCACCAAATCTTGTAAAAACCATTCATATGCTTTAGAATTGAGTGGAGGTTAATCACTGCTTTTAAAAGACATCATAACATGTATTGAGAACTCACTCTCGCTGCTGTTTAATTCATTGAAAGTACTCGTGTCTACAATTGTAGTATAGTTACTTCATTCTTCCTAATGTAAAATTACGGGAAAAAAAATTTATTTTTTTATTTCATGTTGTGACTGTTGTTTAATTTATCCTTATAATACAAATGAACAACAAATTAAAGTATACATTTCAGTTGTATAATCTACTAAACTGAAAAATAGTTATCAAAATACTTACATAAACTTTCAAGTTGAAAAACAGAATATTTTCCCCTCTGTCCTTTGTCACCGGAAAAACATCGATAAAGCTAAAATATAGATATCTAAACTCTATACTGCGTTCGGAAATTAAATTCCATTTGGTAATGAAAAGAAATCGAATACAGATACATCCAAGCAATTTATTTCACAAAAATCTACAACACTTATACTACTTTTCGACATAATTCCCGTAATTTTCCAGGCATTTGTCGTAGCGTGGCATAAGTTTTTGTATTCCTTCTTCATAGAATGTTGACGTCTGAGTTGTCAGCCATGGGGTAACCCAGTTGTTAGGGGAAAAAAAAAACTCAATATATATCTGAAAACGTAATTATCCGCGCGCTATCAGAAGCTACAAAATATATCCTAACATTTAGAAAACTAAACTAAAAAGAATGTCTACCATACATAAGCAGGTTCAAATCTAAACAAATTACACTAAACAACTTCTTTCACCAAGTCCTGGTTTCGAGTAATCCAAAAAAAAGAGACAGAATAAACTTACTTTAGTAGTTTAATCCATGTCAAAATCTCTGCAAAAATCGTGTAGAGTGTGCACCAATAAAGAGGCTGAATTCTTATATTCACAATTATATCTCAGCACAAAACACACATTTACAGAGCACAAACTAAAGAACAGGAACCACAAAAACATAAGCACACAACAAATATCACAACCAAAAAAGATACCCCACAAACCATCGCTGTAGGCTTTTTATACCTTTTCAAACATTCTAGAAAGAGCTTACATTATCTAGAAATTACAAGAAAAATCAACAATTTTCTTTCAAACAAAAAACCATACATTGGCGTCTTTAAAAGTATTAAATTGATACAAAATAAACAAGAAAAAATTCTATTATTCTACTGATTAATTACAAAAAATTTAAAACTAATTAAAAGGAATTAAATGCATTTAAATTTTATAACCTTCAGAAATATACTAGTGCTGCCATCTATTGAACTATTAAGGAATGTCACAACACCAGTTTTCATTAACAATCTCGTAAACTACTGATCTTGAAATTTGTGGGAATTCAAGAGTAAGATCATTAATTGTAAACTTAAGGTTTTCCTTAATCTTTTTTTCAACTCCGCTAACCACTTAAACAGAAACCACAGATGGACGTCCACTTCGTCCTTCATCGTACACTTGATCACGCCCTTTCTTAAATTGTCGGACCCATCTTCTCACCATAGAATTACTCTTTGTAGATTCTCCGTAAACCTCGTAGATTTGTGAATGAATGTCTATTGCTTTAACGTTTTTTTGCATTCAGAAAATGAATTATTCGTTGAATTTTACAAGCGGTGGGATTTTCAATTAACACCGTCATTATAAACGATCACCACAGGGACACACAACTCAGAGCAAGCTAAAAATGGCGTCATTTTGTTCTTCTTGACACAGAGTAACTACCGCGCATGCACGGAATTGCGATCGCAGCGCTGCAGCGGAGAAAAATGGAAACGGAACTTACTTTCCGAACGCACTATAATGTTAGATAGTCTATTTCAACCATTGATTTATATAACATGCAACAGGTTATCTCGGAATCAGGGTTAAAAATGTCTTAATCTAAATAATCTAATTGAAAATAATATTTGGGGTTCATAATTGTGGGCCTGAGAAGCAAAGGGGTTCAACTGACTTTTCTTAACTTTTGAGAAAATACACTTTGAAGTTGTTTTATTTATAGTGAATTTGTACGGAAATAATTTGTAGTACAAATACCAACCTCTGGAATAAAGATATCCCTAGTTTTCATTGAATTAAATATAAATAAGAAGATGTAAAGTGTATTTTCTCGAAAGTTAAAAAAAGTCACTTAGACCCCTTTGCTTTTCAGTCCCTCAACAGCTTTGAAATTCATACTCTATTGATTAACAAAACAAAATATATTTAGAATTAAATTTATATATCTTAAACAATTGCAAAATAATAAATTGGAAATATATTTATCTCCCATATTCTCCATATTCTATTAAACATTACATTTTTTTTTTATTGTTAAGGTAATAAAATGAATGGATGAATGCAATTCTTGATACTAATTTAAAAGATATAATATTATAATCTTAAGTGATACCATGAATTTCAATTAAAATGGAACAACTTTTAGAGGTACCACATTAATGATTCGAAAAAATCCCCTGTGACTATTAGATCAAATGCACCTTACGAAAGATTAAAATATTATATTAAATTTAAAATGTTTAATACAAATTCGTTTAGAAACTTTCCTTTGACAAAAAAAATAAATTAAGAGCGCATATTTACAAACGCTTAGGAACACGAACCATCAAGCTTTCTTACATTACGAAAATTGTATTTTAATTAAAATTTTCAATCAAAAAATTTAATAAACTTCAGAACATTGGTGGAATATATTGAATACAATGGCGAACAATTTGAAGAAACATTAATACGTAATGGAATAAAAAATACATTATTTACTTCGAACAGTAAGAATCCTCCATTTTTGTTTTGGCAATTTAAAACTCCCACCAAACCATTTGAAAACTCGACAAAATATATTCTATTCTCTTGCAATTTTTTTTTTGGTGAAAAGTACCATCGTCGTTCCACATCCTTGTCAGTCGCTTGTGGTCTGCTTTAAAGGTAGATTGTTCACTAATTTTTTTCAACTCTTCTATTCAGATGACTGTCACAAGTAAAAGACTTCATGCAGACGTTACTATTCCTTAAATAAATTAAAGTCCACATTATTATTTACCTTGTCGGTCTGCTTGTGGTCTGCTTTAAAGGTAGATTGTTCACTGATTTTTTTCAACTCTTCTAATCAGACGACTGTCACTGGTAAAAGACGTCGTGCGTATTTACTGTTTCTTTAGTGTGAGAACGTGCCAAGTAAGGTAGATGACATTTTTTACCAACATAATGAGAAGAAAGAAGAATGAAATGAAAGAATAAATGATGGAAAAGAATGAAAGAAGACTATAAGAAGGACGACCACAATATCAACCTGCTTACAGAAACGTGGATAAATGAACTAATATAGAAGAATTCCGAAAGTTTTTTTTTTTCTTTTTCTTTTATACGATATCATTTTTACCAGTTTAACTCCACTCTTGACCAATGTTAAAAAGGCGGGTTAACACTGCAACAGAAACACTACATAGATGCAATGTTGTTGTAACTAACTTGTAGTAATTATGCACTTATGTATTTCTATCTATAAAACAACAATATTTTTTTTTCCCTCATCGCAAGACTACTTTTTTTATGATCTTATTGATAACTGACATGATTAGTTTAGTAAGATTTTATTAGAAGGATCCGTTTAGGTATTATGTGAACTAATTTGTCACATGAATTTCATAATATAATGTGTCAGAACTTGCTTAATATAATGACAGTAATGACAGACTATGACAGTAAACAGTTATATTTAACCTTAAAAGATAGATGATATATGAGACAATATCAGAAATTATTTGTGAAAAAATTTCAAATTAAATAAAGTTGATAAATATTCTGTCAACTGACTAATAATTATAAATAAATATATATTAAACGATTTAATAAATCCACTATGCTCTTTGAAGTCATACACTCTTTTGCTTCATATCTTCGATTTTAACCAGAACAACAATAAATCCCGATATTCTGGATTAATATATTTAAAATAATATTACATGTGTTGCCGAAGCGAGTACAAATCTGGATCAGTCAAGATACCTATAGAAAAAACAACTATGTACAAATCGGTTCTGTAAACCTCAGTTTTATCATAACCCAATTCACACTCTTACTTTGATAATTTTACCTTCACTACAAAAAATCAGGATTATTCTCAATAACCTGGAATAGCCAAAATACCTACAAAAAATAAACTCTGTTTAATTTGGTATACATATACATAGGTATAAATATACATTTGGAATTGCAAAGATAGATAAAAGTATCCGGTTTTTTTTTTTTTTTTTTATGATTAACCCTTATGTTAGTAACCAACTTTACCGACGTCTTTTAGCAACCGGGTACCCGGGTACTCACAGATCTAAATATTAAAAATTGTGTTTATTTTGTTTAAAAAAAAAATTCTAAACATTTTTTTCTTAAAATATGAATAGTTAGTGACAATTAAACAAATAATAATAATAATAATAATTTAGAATTGTGAAGGAAATCTGAAACTACTTTGGGGCACTCCAGGTAGTCGGCCAGTTTTTATTTTTCGGCGCTGAACAGATGCCGTTAGAGAGAGAATAACTCAAGGTTATTTCTTTTTTTTTCTATCTAGAGCAAGCGCCGAGTATTTTTTAGTACGTATTAGATGTTTGGTGGGATCAGACGTGTTTTATTTATGGTGTTCTCTTCACAGTGAAAAATAAAGCTGTCATTCTGTTATCTACAATGCATTCAGATGCATCAGTTGGTGATGACGCTAAGCAAAAACCAGAAATTATAAATTTTTATAATAGATACAAAGCTGGCGTTGGCACAATGGACCAAATGGTCCGGAGGTACACAAGTCAACGACGATCTTCGAGATGGCCAATGGCATTGTTCTTCAACATGCTAGACATTTCTTCACTTGCATCATATATAATTTATTACGAAAATAATAAAATTATTGCCAAAAAAACGACAGAAAGTCGTCAATTTATGCGGAAGCTAAGTGAAGAACTAGCATTGCCGATGATTGAACACCGTACGGCGAATCCGCAAGTAATGCGTCACTTCTCAACAAAGATTGCTGTTGAAAGTATTTTAGGTCATGCACTAGCAGAAACAATCGAGATAAATCCTGGTCCAGTGGTTCCAAAAGATAAAACCGGAAGAAAAAAAGTGACAGGGTCTTGTCATGTGTGCAATGCCTTGCCAATAAAAAGACGGCCAAAGACTCGTAAGAGCTGTGCCAATTGTCACCAGCCAGTATGTGATGAGCACTCAATTAATCTCATACAATGTGTTAAATGTCAGATTTAATGTCATTAATTATAAAAAAAAATTTATATTTCTTTATTTTTTTAATAAAATTTAGTTGCAACCATTTATAGAAACTATTTTCAATTTATTTTCTATACTTTCCATTGTGAGTACCCGGGTACCCGGTTGCTAATGGGGCGATAGCTGTAGTTTAAGCTTATTTATATGGAAAAAAAAAATAGAAAAATTAAATGCACTCACAACTAGCTTTCTTTTGAGTTAAAAAACGACGATTCGAGAGCTTGAAATAAAATATTAAATTTTCTTTGAGCTATTCATACAAATACACCGCGGTGGGTACCCGGGTACCCGGTTACTAACACAAGGGTTAAAATAATCCAGTAATTCAACGAACCTCTAACATTCTGAGCAGCTACTGTGTAGCTAAACTGTAAGTAGAAGTTGACTTATATGACTGTGGTTTTTCTTTTAATACCAATTAAGTTGTATGACTTATATGACTGTGGTTTTTCTTTTAATACCAATTAAGTTGTATGACTTATATGACTGTGGTTTTTCTTTTAATACCAATTAAGTTGTATGACTTATATGACTGTGGTTTTTCTTTTAATACCAATTAAGTTGTATGACTTATATGACTGTGGTTTTTCTTTTAATACCAATTAAGTTGTAATAAAAAGGATAGTTTTTGCTGGAACTCATATTAGAACTATAATATAGTGCCGGTACTATAATACAGTATTATTTTCTATTGAAGCCAGCTCGATGCTATAAAAGTTCTTTGACAAAATCTTTATAAACTCCTTCATAAAATATAGAATGGAGAGTCTAATAATGTTAAAAAAAAATACTTTTAAAAGAGTCATAAAAGAGAGAGAGAGTCGATAAAAATACTCAGCCAAAGATTGTTTACAATATATGAATGTCAACAATAGTTATTTCCAACGCCTAAGTTACCTGAGCAGAAATAAAATATCGAGACTGATCGTTATAGAGTTTTCTTTTGGTTTTCAGTTTCACAAGTTACAATGCAGCAACTTCAAGGAAATAAATATTTCGTAGAAGTTTGATAAAATATCCGTAGAACTTAAAAGTTTGTCAGTGGGCTTTAACTTTATGCATACCTGCAAATGTATTCCAAGCTCGATGAAACTTTGCATACTCTACTTTCATTTAGAAGAACGATCACTACCTACATGAGGTTTCGAAAAATCATTTCTGACAAGCAGAAGTTTGATTCAAGTGAGACAAAAGAGAATATTAGTTTCCTTTGATGTCGAGGCTGCATATGCTAATGAAGAATTATACGAAAACTATTTCTACTTATTTAATCAACATTTAAAAAATATATATATATTTTAAACTCATTATTAAACTTTCCGTTCAACTAAAAATTCCACTAGATGGCACCATGTTCTTTTATTCTCCAGAACACTGTTAAAATTATATTCGAATGTAAAACAGAACTTAATATTTTACGCAGACAAATCATTCACCAAAAGATGTTTACTAAATTTATTGATTCTAACCTATCGAAATGATATCGGACAAAAAAGATAAATATTGGTCAGGCGCTGCAATACCAAGCAATGAATTTTAAGCAGGGTATGGCCTGGGAACTCCGATTACCTTATTCGTAGTGATTTTTTTTTTTATGTAAAAAAATTTGTACAAACCAAATAAGAGTTATAAGTAAGACTTGGAATTTCGAAACCTTCTAGTTTGATAAGGAATTTTACAACTGAAGATAGTTTTTGTTGGTAATGAGAGTTACTTCTATTGTATTTGTCCAAAAGTATTTTCTTGGAGTGATTCTAATTTTTGAGTGATTCTACTTTTTAGAATATGATTGAAATTGTGCTTGTGCACAGCTTAAGGTAGTCTTGCTACTGCTCAAGCATAGCGCAAAAAAAAAAAAAAAAAAAAGAAAGAAAAAAAAAAAAAAAAAAAAAAAAATGGAAGAAAAAATTCCAAAAAATGCTCAAGGTGGAACTATATACTTAGCAGTTAAAATAAAAAATAACGCAATTCAAAAACATTATTGTTGAAACATGTTTGTCTGAAAAAAAATGAAAATTCAAAATAAAACATTCTTGACTATTATGCTTTAATTATTATTTTTAATTTATCCATTTTATAATTTAATACACTAAATTTTAAACATGTTAAACTTGGCTATATATTAAAACTTGGCAGTTAAAATTACCTTTAAAATGTGCAACTATATCAGTCCAAGCATAAAAACTGAATTACCGTATGTAACAATATTCCTATTTAAAAGTTTCATCATGTTTTTTTAATAATACACCAGAGAAATTCCAAAACAAAATTAAAATTATTTAAACTACTGTTTACAAATCTATATTATAACGTACTTCAGCATTTAGAAGTAATTCCTTATCACAGCAAATATGCAGCAGTTATATAATTTAAAGTTTGAGTCCAAATATGTAATTTCAATTTTTTCTTTTTTTTTTTTTTTCTTTTCAGGTCAACAAATGGCTAGCGGACCAGGTAAGACAGTTTTAAATTTATATATATTACTACATACAATGCAGTTTTATTTTATTTAAAAAAAAACGTGCGAAAAATGTAAAATTACTTTTAACCACATTATTGACTAACTTTGTAGCCCAGCGTTGTCCGTGATGCTTACTAAAAAAATATATTTTTGACTTACTCAACGAAGAATATGGCTTATAATATCAAACATGGGTAAAAACTGCTTATGTTAATGAAAATTATTTTAGAAACATCAGTTTCATTTTAGGCTTAGATTTTATTGCGAGTTATATTTTTTATTGTTCAAATCAAAACAGAAATTCATAATCCAATTAAAATGCTTTAGCGATCATTTTACTTGTATAAGCTTAATAAATACCAAACTCCTAGTGTTACCGGCCCTGATCTATAAGAGTACTTCTGGGCAGCTCATGCGGTTTCTGCTCTGCAAGAAAATGAAGACGCTTGGATGGTTATCATACGAGAGAATTCTCGAAAATTGGTTACTAACGTAGATTAACTTGCTTGAGGAAGAGTTACTAATATCCTCTATGGCTATTATTGAATTTTCTTCGCCTTCAAGTCAATAGTACAACATGCACTTTACAGAAGTTGCAGTTAGGCTACTGAAGATAAATAAAGTAGTAGCAACATCTCTCCCGTGCGCAATATTTTATAAGTGTTTAACAAATTTTTATTTGGGTTTCAGAGATAGAGATGTATAGTACACCTGGAATGGCATTTATGGGCCAAATTTATCAATTTTTTTATACGTCTTAGAAAATATTAGAAAACCTTTATTTATCAGTTGTATAAGTTCTACACATGAGCAATTATGAAATCTTTGTTGTCTTGCCCCATTGTCACTACTGACACTCGTGTTCCTAATTTGAATTTCATTGAGAGTTCCGTTTGGAAGATACGCTATTCATACACATACAGGAAGACATGCACACTATTTTTTTCTTTCTTTCTTTCTTGTATATAGGACCTTCCAAAGCATCGATATCACCAAAAAGTTGGTGTCATACCACAGTATGATACAATAGTAATTTAGAAAGTGAGTTTCTTACAGTCCGCAAAAAGACAGAAAACAACTACCTGAAGAGATTTATAGAAAATATATACAGGCCAATATTTCAGCTACTTCTCAACATAATTACCACTGGAACTGTTACTCTTGTCATCCGTGGGATAAGTTTTTGCAGTTCAATGTCATGGAAGTCTACGCCTGGAAAGGAGCCAGAGTGTATAGGTCTTCACAGCTGCCTGACGGTCTTCATATGTCAGAAATTGACTACTGTTCCGTAAACGTAAAGAAATGATTTTACAGAATGCACTGCCGCACCTGCTCCACCAAGCCGTTATCGATGACAGATAACCAGCTGCAGCGCTCTCCGTCATGGTAATTTTCCCTACCTTTGAAAAAATCTAGACACCAGCGACGAACAGCCAGCTTGCTGAGCATATCTGGTCCCCACATTAAACGCAATTGATTATGGACATCAATCAACTCTACCTTGTGATAAAAAAAACTGTATTACAAACCTCACATCGTAATCGGCGGGAGAACAATTTAGAACCGATTTCTTCGCACACTACAACGGCGTTATTGTAAACGATCTGGAGATTACAAAGGCTGCAGCGCATGATGATGAGCTGTATTTTTTTTTCTTTCAGAGCCATCTTTTTTTAATGTAGGAAACTTACTTTCTGGATAACCGTAGCATTGTCATTATTCTGTATTACTTATTAGGTAATTAAAATTAAAATAAAAAAGAGAAAATTGGACAAATAATCAAAAACATGATCATAATTTACAAACTATTTTCTTACGGTATGACATTGAGACTTAATTTTTCCGTCTATAATCCATGACAATCTTGGTCGTAATCATCTCCGAAGAAATACATTTATTTGAAATTTTGACAACTTTATTTGGAGTTATTTTGTTGTTTTTCGATTACAACGATGTTTTTAGCTTCAGGATTTAAAAATTATAAGAGCAAAATGATTTGAAAATTGACTTTAAGATATGAATAATGTAGGAAATAAATTCCCTCAAACGAATAGCTCAGCAAACTTTCGTTTTAATACTTAGGCTAACATATTTAAATATTACTAATTTACTTACAAGAAAAAAACCTTTACTATCCCAGTGCAATGCAATTCAAGTTCAATAATAAATATGTGCATACATTTTACTATTTAAACAATGAAAAACTACTTTTTATTACAGGAATGCAAATATCAAATCAAGTAGGTAAGAACTTTTAAATAAATAAAGTTAAAAATATATTGTTTATATAGTGATGAGTTATTTATCCTCTTAAAAAATTAATTGGATTTCAAAGATTTATTATAGATACCACAAAGCTAAAACTAGAAGAGGCTCAAAATTCTTTTTATTAAAAGAATTTTTACAAGAATACCATTCAAATTGAGGGGCTGAGAAACAAAAGGGTCCAAGTGACTTTTCTTAGCTTTTGAGAAAATACTCTTGAAAGTTTCTTATTTACATTAAATTTTTATGAAAATTATTTGTTCAAAAACTAACCTCTGAAATGAAGATTTCACAATTTTTTCTTGAATTTTAATATGATTTTAACCACTTTTTTAATGTGAAAATGTTATTTAAATAGGTGTCCTTAGTAGATAAATATATGCTGTTAAAAAATATCTCAAGAACTACTGAACTTAGTGAATCAATAACCACATATTCTATACATTTATTGTTAAATGTCAAATTGACTTTTTATTTCCACAAATAACATGAAAAGAAAACATGCATTCCACGTACTATTAAGGACTCCTATTTACCTGTCATTTTCACACTAAAAAAGTGGTTAAAATCAATATTTTTTTATTGTCATTTACGAATGTTTTTGTTAAGCCTAACAAGTTTCATATCTATAAATCTCTTCTGGTAGACAGAGCCCTTAAGATTTAGAAAGTATTTAAAATTCTTTTTATATTTTAGGAATGGATATAGGAAATTATAGGATAGGATATTATTTCATTTTTTTTTCTCGTTTTAATTAGAAAATAAGTCCTTATTTTACACTTCATGAAGAAATAACATTAAGCAATGAACACATTATGGTAAAGGACATGTTTAATAAATAGCAATAGGACACAAATTTTAGAATGTGCAAGTAAAAGATATTAATCTTATAGATATTAATCTTATTTTTTTTTTTTTTTTTTGCCAAATATTACTTCATTGTTGACTATTGGAACAGAAAAACACTTTTTTTTTGCAAAGTAATTTGAAAAAAAAAATTAACTTAAAAATGTAATTTTTTTATTTTATTTTTTAAATAGGAAAATATTCAAAATTTTGTCAATCTCAATTTTATAATAATTTTAAAAGTCAGTATTTTATTATAAAAATATTTTCTTTACTAAATAAATCAAAAAGATTCAAACAAAATGTTTTCTTTAATTTTGTCCCATCAGCATCAGAATTTTTTATTTTTTATTTAAATGTGTTAACAACAAAATAGTGCATGTACTTTTATTTAATTCTACATTTTTTAAATTGAATTATCAATAATACCTCACCAAACAAAATAAGTGTATTTAAAAAGATAAATATATTAAATGTTACCTATAAAATGATATCCATGTATAACAAACATTCAATTCTAAAACATAAGAAGAGAAAAATATCATCTTTAAGAACAATATACTTGAAGTTAACAAGTTGCATTGCTGAAAAACAGTATTCATACTACAAATGAATGATATTAAAAGTTCTAATCTATGTAGAGATAAAATTTTGGTTTTTTTCAACTGAGAAATATCTGAATAATCATTGAAATCTGAATATTTATTTTTGAAATAGTGAACCAAGATGGGATATTTTTATCCTATATCCCCATAATCACTTTAACTTATTCCAGAAAGGTCATTCCCTTACGACCAGATAAGCAAAACCGACATTATTTCAAACCAATATACAGGATGTCTTAATCACTACAAATTATGGCAGCACCCCCCCCCCCCTCCCTTAATTTGGAAACTTAACAAAAAGTTAAAAAGCATAAGAAAAATTAAAAATTAGGCAATAGGACTAACAAACCTTAGAAAAACAACAACAGTGAAAGCCATGTGAGATCCTTTGTAGCCCTGATGATATTCAACCGGTAGACCAGTTCCAGTCATGTTCGCTGTAGCATTTCCGTAGTCGCAATAACAGCATCAAGTGCGGTCACCACAGTCACAACTACAGTTGTTGAGGTACGAGGGTCTTCAACATCATGATGTTTCTTGAGTATACTGTGTCTTTGACAAACCCCAAAAGAAAGAAATCCAGTCAAGTGACGTGTGGAGATCTTGGTTGCTAGGCAATTGGGACTCCGCCCAAAACGAATTCAGCAGTCAATTTTTCTTATACCATCAAGGTATCTGTAGCGATGTGCGCTAACGGGGAGTCAAATCCGGGACTCCTCGTTCAGATGACAGGCACTCTAACCACTAAGCAAAAGTGGTCACTAGTTTCTAGGTGTTGTATCTGTCATTTGTACACGAGACCACAGCATATCCCCAGTGAGTCTCGAAGGGGCGAAAGATTGATTAGCTTGCGTGTGAGTTGAGTGCATTACGTGTGGCAGTGAGTCACCAGAGAGATGCTGAAGTGGTAATGTGGAAGTCGTACAGTAGATGGCACCAATGATGCGTTTGAATATGCGGGTCACCACTGTAGCGTATGTGCACTAAAGGGTAGTCGAACCTGGGACTCCTAGATCAGAAGACAGAAGCTATAACTACTAAGCAAAAGTGATCACTAGTGTCTAGGTGTTGTATCGGTCATTTCTCCGCGAGACCACTACATATCATTAGTAGTTTTTTAATTGATTGTTGAAATTAGGGACATTTGGTTCGGACACCCTGATTTCGACTCGTTACACTAAGGCCACACTAGATTAAAACGAGCGCTAAGCCACTCTCCAGGTCGGAACAATTATTAGCTAACAGTCTAAACAAGTTCTTAGTTTTCCTTCCTGCCGCAGTGGACTAGTGGCGCTGCAATCCGACAAATAGATCGGCTATTTTATTGGCTTGGTCAGGGCTACCAGGCCATGCAATTTTTCTTCAATTTTGCAATTTTTGAGGTCGTCTGGTGACGGATTTTGAGAATATGGCGATTAGCAAATTTTTGTCGGTTTTAGATTTTCATAAATTTTTGTTTAAAGAACACTCTGCACACTTTTCTTAAAACTGTGTGGGGAATTTCGACACTTGTTGCCTGGGATAACTGAGGAGGGGATTGAATAAGCCATATTTATTGCACTATTATTTACTGAGTGGTTTTCAACCATTTACTTTAAAATGCTTTGCTTTTTGTTGATTATTAAGCATCAAATATGAGACTTAGATAACTATTTTTAGAACTCAGGTGTTCATTTACAATAAAGCCTATTTTTAAATTTAATTTTCATTATTCTTTATGGAAACAGAGTTTGGAATTGCATGTTGTATTTTTAAACCCTCTATATTAATTTGGATTTTGTTTGTGTGAGGGGTACAAACTTTAAATATGATTAGGACAGATTATTTTTAATGAGCTTGTGGTGATTCCTGCGGTTTCGAAATCGGCAGTCCTGGAAATTTTTATTTTAGCCAGTGTTCTAAACATTTTTTATCACACTTTTTTTTTTTTTTTTTAAATGGATTTTATATCATTATCATAGATTTTCATTTATTTCATTATTAATTAAAACCAAACATGATAAATTGTTGCATTCCACTCTGTATTTCATAATCCGGAGAGATATGTTAAATTTCTCGAATTCTCCTTGGATCCAGATCAACTCAAGGAATGGGTACAAATGATTTCCCGAGCCAATCTACACTTTAATGACAAGTCTTCCTTCATTGTTGTCTTCAATTTGCTTTTTGAATTTGAGTCGTCTATTTCCTAAAGTGCCTAGTTGCTTAGGGGCCAACTTTTCAGGAACCGAGAATAACCTGTATTTTATGAAACTCGATAGTTAATTTATGACTGTTATGTTTATAAAATCTATAAATAAATTCGAAACACAATTTGCAAGGTCTTAACCTTCAACTGCTGTAAGCGGTCTGACAGACCGCGAGAAATTTTTTGTGGAATGCTTCCACCCCCTAAAATATCTCATCTTGGACTTTTATATTAATTTTTCTGATACTATGTTACTTAAACTTTAAACTGATGTTCACCAATTTGTTTGTCGCAGTATGGACCATGTGTTGCTCTTGCGCAAACACCTCAAACCACCCAACCACAGCAGTTAAAGGTTAAATCGGTATTATTTTATATAAAGCAGTAATAAGCTGTTTCAATATGCAACTAGGCAGTTTTGGAAAAGAGTTTTGCAATTAGCTAGTTTTGGCACTGTAATTGCAACTGGTCAGTTTTGGAAATAAGAAAAAACAATGAGACTGAATGTGATGTTAAAAAGTTGAAAACAAATTACTTTTATTTCCACTTACACTTTTCACAACACCTTCAACTCTCACTTCTTCTTCAATATTTAAGCTCATTTCCTTTCACATGATCTTAAGAAAAGACAACATAACACGAGACATAACCTCAAAGAAAATAACTGATTCCCGAAAAGTAGCAGGTTAGCCAACAGTAATTATTAGTAAAAAGTGTAGAAATATAGGTCTGCACAGTGAAAATGTCCCCCAGTTTTTCAGAATAAACAATTTTGTGGAAGCTTACATTTAATGGGCAGGGCTTTTTTTTATTGCAACTAACAAGTTTTGAAAATGACTTCATGAATGCCGCCATTAGAGATGCTAGCAAGTAGGTAGTTTTGGAACAGTATCTGAGTTTGCAACAAGACAGTTTTGGAGATGGAATGTAAAGAAACTAGATATGGCTTGAATTTGAACTCGATTTTCAGTCTTTTTTTTAAATAGGATTTAGAAAATTTTGCCACTGTAAAACTACTTTAAAATGTGTATTTAAGTTAGGCCAAGAACATGCAATTTTAAATCTCAACTTTTCAAAGTTTGTCAATTAGGCACTTTTGGAAATGGACGACTCATTTTATGATTATGTTGCAGGCTTGAAGATAAATAGACTAAAAAGGGGTGCCGTTTCTAGTGTTATACCAGAGTACTCGTCATACATGATACCCAAGAAGCAAATAAAACTCTCAGTTTTAACAAGGATTTCATTCATTAAGATATACGTATAGGCTTCAAATCGCAAAACTCGCAAAAATCGAGGAAGATTTGTAAGGCCGTAAAAAACAAAAGCAAAATAAAAACAACACAAAAGAAGGAAACCCTATGATGGAGGAGCATACTAAAAAGGAAATATATAATAATTAGTATAATAATAACAGTTTTTTATATAAAAAATACTTTTTTAAAAGTTAGTCTCAGATTGTAGTTTTTTTTATATTTTGCATTTCATTCAAACAGTAATAACTCCAGTTCAAATAATATTTTTTGAAATTTGTTTTTTTGCTATATAATCTGCATACATTGTTGAATGTTTTGACCCTAAATATTAGGTGATTTGTAAATAAATATTTTTTCAATTGCATTTTAAAGATAAGATTCTGTATAAAAAAAACTTGGATTTTTCTAGTAGATTAAGTTAAAGCAAGATATATATCACAAAATATACACACTAAAAAATTCTGTTAATAGGGTAAAAACATAGAGCAGGGTATTCCGCATTATTGAACACCAAAATTGTATCTGTGGGTGAATTAGAATTTTTGTCATTACCGTTCGAAATTAGCCTAATTAATTGATTAAATGTTAATTCATTATTAAAATTAAAGATATATAAAAAAAAATTATCGTAAACAGTTTAACAAATAATGTACTTTTCAAGGTGCAAAGGTCTAATTTTTAAATTGAAAATAAAAAATAAAAAAATGTTGAAACCTATACGTATACCTTAAATATCGCCGAATTAAATATGTTTGAATTTGGCTTACTATCTGGATAATAGAACGTGAGTAAAAGCTGAAAAGTCTGAAGTAAACATAGACACGTGTGTAAAAGCAGCCTTTTGGTGAATATGACATCCCCTAAACTTGATATAATCCAACCTTATTGACAACGAATCTAATTGTTAAATTTTAGTCCGATCGGATGACTCAAGTTTTTTTAGTATTCTGAAGGTATAAGCGTGTGTAAAAACGATCTTTTAGTGACAGTGACACCCCCAAAACTTGATATAATGCAATCTTATTGATAACGAATGCATCTGCTTAATGACAGCGTGATTGGATGACTTATTTTATTACAAGAATGCCCTTGCCAATGAGCTTAGGTAAGAATATATATAATTTACCTAAATTGAAACTTATTATTTTACAAATACATAGTTTTTTTAAATAATCTTAAAAAAAAAAGTTTTTAAAGAATGATTTACTTTATGCTCACAAATAATGGGCGTGCTTAGTAGATAAATTGGATATGTGATTTTGTTGAAGCAATTGTTAATAAAAGTAAGTTTTAAGAAATATTTTTATGGTTAAAAGAGTAAAAGTTTTAACAACAAAAGTTCTTTTCACTCATTATCTCAATACAGCTCTTCAATAATAACAAAAAGCTTACTTTTACTTTTTTAATTGGAATATCTTTAGAGGGTGGCGCGTGCTGTTCATGTAGATTAAATCTGACTCCAAATTAATAACAATGTAAACTCTTTAATAATGAAACTTAACATTTAGGAATTAAAATAAACAACTTAGCAAAACATAATTATCATCTCGAGACACAAAGCCAACGAGTGAGAGTCTGCTTCGGATTTTACGCCACTTGAAGGGGCGTGGATTTCTCGACGCTGCCCGTCCAAAGTTGAGTGGTATAGGTAAGTCACTGTATTTGGTAAAGTGCCGTACCACCACATATCTCATTAAATGTTTCAGCGATTGATGTTTGAAAACAATATAGGGAGCCAAATATATCTGAATTTTTCCATATTACTGATACGTCAATCCAACATCAACCAGGTGAGAGCAAAATATATGTTGTATAAATTGTCAATGTGTAGAAAATCCACCCTGTGTCATAACATCGGCAACAGAAGAATACAAATTACGTTATGGTATTTTTAGATTGTACACCAATTCACAACTTCAACAAGAGCACCATTGTCGTGTCTGTAAAAAGTACCAATCTCATGAATGATAGAGCATGGATTCTGTCGTTTCCAATCCAAACACTGGTGTATACGATAATGGAAAACGGTGCTCATTAAATTAGTCGTGGTCTCATTGTCTTGCCATTGTTGTGGTGAAGTTGGAGGGAGAGGTATGCGCGATAAAGTTTCCACTAAGTTATCTTATCGTAGTTCAAAATTAAGAGGCGTGCTTGAATGTGCTAATCACTTCATAGTGGCAGAAATAGACAGCAGGAATCATGCAAACTAATCCAAAAACCTGAGCGAATCGGGGATAAGATTCTCGTGACAAAATAATTTATCGTTTTTTTTAATAGGTTTTATAGATATTGTAATTATTAACTTATAAATGGGCGTCTCCATTGAAGATTTCATTCCCTGTTATTTTGTGTTTTTATATTTAAAATAAAATTAGTGGCATATTATAAGGTTTCGGTAAATATAATGGCGCTTTAAATTTATAAGAAGAAAGGAAAGAACTCTCAATACTTTCATAAAACGCTCACCAGGGGTTTGAGACTTTCATTCAAATTCCGTTAGAGGTGTTTCAACTTAAAAGGAGAGCGTATAGCTAGACAGTGGATGTAGACCTCACTGTCCATTAAACTCCGCTAGGGTGCTGAGTATTCCATAAATTGCGCTAGATTGCGCTGCAATATGCATTAATTTTAACTATCATTTATTCTTAAAACATAAATTCCAAAGTCGGCCTCATATACTTTGTCATGTTTTAAGAATTGCACTTTGCCAGAACGAGATCCCAAGTAACTGGAAAAAGTCGTCTGGTGACACATTCTTTGGTAAATGGTAATCGCTTAATAGTTAATGTACCATCAAACAATGTGCATTGTCGCTCTATTGAGCATGAAGGTTACATCATTTTGGCATTTTACCTACGTTTTATGCAAATTCTCAGCTGCATTCTAATTAACAGCGCAGTATTTTCTTATTATGAAACTTTGTATTTTGACTTTGTTTACTAAACCAAAATATGGAATAATATTATGAAAACACAAGTATTTATTTAAAAAAAAAAAGTGCCTCATTATGGTCATTGAGTACTTTTGACCGGTCACAGGAAATTAACGAAACAAGATAGAATTGTGAAATCTACACCTAATAAAAGGAAAACTCTCAAAATTTCCGCCGACTAAATGATACAGTGGTTAGCGTGCTAGCTTCTAGACCTAGTTCGAGTCCCGGGTTAGGCATGGGTGTTTATAAAAGTATGTTGGCTTGTCTAATGACGAATGTTTCGGCGCATGATAGCCCTCGTGTTGCTGACGGCGCCAGAAAATCTGAAAACAACCAAACTCTAAGTTTTCTTAGTATAATGTGCAAGCGTGTGCATACACAGATGATGCCGCAACACTATATGAACTCCGCAGCAACGGATCAGCCCATTCCAGTCGAAATGTGGCAGCGCCTCCTAAAGGATCCACGCCACACACTATATAAAACAATTACTTTCTACATTCAGGGCCTTCTGGAAGAGCTGGATGTGAAAATCAGATGAAAGTTCAATGTGTCCTGTGGCTTGCTAAATTCGAATCAATAATTCGACGTAAATCGTTTCAAAATGAGAATCACAGACGTAACTCACTCTTTCACACCAGAGCGTGTGTGGGAAGAACTTGAATATCGTTCAGATGTGTGTAGGGCAACAAATGGAAACT
Organism: Linyphia triangularis; assembly: GCA_963978545.1. NCBI lineage: Eukaryota > Metazoa > Arthropoda > Arachnida > Araneae > Linyphiidae > Linyphia > Linyphia triangularis. Next base: position 7,846,431 of record OZ021731.1, read on the forward strand.
ACATCGAACTGCACTGAATAGGTACAGTACCCCCCAAAAAAATCAGAACGATGGCTATATCTTGTGCTCTAATTGTTGAAATAACAAACAAAAGGTACCGTTGTAAATCGTGGAAGGTTTTTAATAATTGCATGTAGTTTTTCGTTTTTCCTTTTTTTTTTTCCCTTAGGGGTCATCTATATATTAAAACAGAACCAAACTTTAAAAAGTTCAATAGCAACCTCATAATATTATCCTTTTTTGGATTCAGCATCCAAAAAAAAGTCGAAATACAAAAATTCGTAATTTTCTAATGAATGGTTTGTAATTTAAATGATAAAAGGAAATGATAAATTAATGTTAAATAAAAAAATTGTTTTTTTGGCCATAAATACTTAAATAATTAATATATTTTAGTAATTTTTTTTTTTTTTTCAAAAGATACTTTGTTTAAATTCTCAAACATAAATATCAATCAATTTTTGCATCCATTTCTTTTTTAATAAGTAATTATGAATTAATAAAACAATTAAAAAAAATTTTGAATAGAAACATATATTTTTTTTTGCTTTCATTAGATTTACCATGGTCTAAAACGCCCACACAATTTTTTTCTTTTCATTTTGACTATTAGTTCTCGAATTTTTAGCGAAAACGTAAAAAACGCTCACTTTTAGGGGCCGTATAGTAGACGACTTTTGAAAACTATCAAAGATTAATTCAAGGTAAACTAGAGGTGTGGAAAATCGCACAACGTTCAATTATCATAAAATGGGGTGAATAGGAATAGAATTTCTTGAAATTACAAAAAGAAATATTATTTTATACAAACAAAGCAGTTTTATTTTTTATTTACATATTTTTAATCTGTTTAACGTGTTTGGAATCGTGGAACATATGTTTTGTGTGGTTTTCAACAGTGTTCTTTTTTTTTTTTTTTAATTAGTTTCTTAAATTACATTTATTTAAAACAACATTTTTTTAGCAATTTTAATAAGTTATCCTTAAAAAATTTTACTGAATCATGTGATTTTTTATTTTATAAATAATTTCAACAATCAAGTTACATTTGTGTTTACAGAAATGTTTCTGTAAAATAATCACGCTTTGCTGAATACTGTTTACTAATGCCTACATTTTATATTTATTAATTTTCTAATTATCAGTTATACTTCTGCAATTACAGTTTTCGATATTATATTTATTTCGTGTGAAGAATGCACATCTTTAATGTTATAAATAAATTATGTTACTTTTGATTTTACTTGCTATTTTTGTATTAATCTTAAACATGACACTATAAATCCAAGTAGTTTCTATGCAATTTTAGACTAATATTTGTATTTTTTAACGTCGTGAAACGCCTCACTGACCGTTCGATTTCTCCCACTGTGAAGTAGAATCTTAAAAATACCTTTCGTTGTATGGAAATTCTCCCTGAAGATCGGTCAAAAAATAATCGAAACATTTTCGCTCATAAGTGACGTGTTATTCAACATAATGCATTGAAATTTGGTATATACAGTAAATGATGTATTCTAAATCGAATGAAATGGTAATAAATAGGGATTCGTATTGCAATTTTCGAAGATAGCGTTACTTTTACTTAGTAAACGGTTCCTTAAGAAAAAAAAATTGCATCTGATATATAGTAAATCGTAAGCAAAATATGTTGGTGCAAACCGTAAGATTTTACGATAATTAGAACCGAAGATATAGCAATCATTCTGATTTTTTTTTTTGGGTACTGTACCAAACTTGAAGAGTTTTCTTTCAATTGGGTAAAGATTTCTGTGAAACATTCTCCTTCTTTGAGCAATTTCTTAGCAAATTGTTTGATAAGCCTATAATTTGAACTGATCTTCTGAGTGAATAATACTGCTCTTAACGAATATAACATATTTTACTCATTAGACCTGTGATTTGTGATCAAACTGTACGTGATGCAATTTTGTAATTATTTTTCCAGCAATTAACATAAAAAATATAAAATTCCCATATCACAATTAAGTAAATTTTTTAAAAAGGAAAAACATGTTATTTTCCCAAGCTCGCAATTACAAGGATGCCAAATACCACATGAATATACAGATGCAAAAATGAAATTAATTAACAGGGAGCAAAAATATACTTATGAAGTGAAGTTTAGAAACTACTTATATCAAACTAAAAGGAAAGAACCTCGTTTTCTAGTCAAACAAAATTTACAAATTACTTATACGTATGTAAATTACTAACTTTTTTTTAAAAACAAAACTTTTTTGTTTTATTACAGCAATGCAGCCATTTGCAGCGGGAGGAGGAGGTAAGATTTTGATTTGCCTTAACTTAAATTAATATAATTTTTTTCCCCATTAGGAATTCATTGATTTCAAAAGATTAAAAAATGCTCCTCTAATTATACGAATATGTGCATGCCTTTATCAAAAATATGAAGCAAAATTACTTAGAGAGGAATTTCTAGTAAGGATCACTCCTTATACTAGCTGTGTTACAATCTTCTAGACCAGTGCATTTAGAAACTACTTTCTATAAATACTTGAAAATGGGTGTTATCACTTATTAGGTATTACCATTTATCAGGTATTATTAATGAAATGACACAAATTAAAAATTCGATAATAACGTGTAATATAATATATTTGAAGTCCTTAAGACATTACGTATGCAGTGGCTCCACCTGGTTTTGTCTTTTGCAATTTTAATTTTCATTTATTTTATTTGTAGTATATTAATCATTGACATAAAATGAAAACTATTTATGTTGTTTCATTAAGTGATCTTTCTTACCTATTCTCCAAATGTCAAGGTTTTATAGAAAGTATTTTCTAAATGCACTGGGCTAGAAGATTGTAACATTGATACTATACTGAATGATCCTTCCTATTAATCTATATTTTGAAGTATTAAAAAATATAAAATTTAAAGAGCTTATAAAACATCATTTTGAGTGACTAATTAAGGTATGCTGATTCAGATAAGGACAAGCGTATTCTAAAATAGCATTTTATAAAAATAAAATATAACCTATTTCATAAGTGGTTAACACGTTTTATTAGAAAATAATTCCACTCTGACCTATCATTATTTGGTACCACTATTAACACAATAAAACTTTTTTTTAAATTAATATTTATTACCCATTATTGGAAAAGGTGGTTTAATCAATAAATAAAACAGAAAATGAAACACACAAAACAATAAATATGTAATTTTTTAAAGATTTTAAATTTCGGCAAATACTGCTTCAAAGACAACATTTTTACAATTTTGTTATACATTTGTATTCACAACGATTCCGGTAAGTGTTCACCCTGTAAAGTAACCATTATACGTAGCCAGTAATCCATCTGGTGGCCATTAGATGGCTTAAATTTGATGATTGCATAAAATTTAAGAAAGACATCTTTTTTACACAAACTCCAGAAGGCTAATAAAGGGGATATGCATTTTAAAGCCATTTTATACCTATAAAATTAAAAAAATACGCAGCCATATTTAGTTAATTTATGACAAAATTGTATTTTCCGATTTTTTTTTTTTTTTTAAATGAAAAAAAAAAAGTTTTTTTATTACAGCAATGCCAATAGAAGGAATTAATATAATTTGCTACATTACTATAATTATTATTCATTTAAAAATATTTATCAGTCTTTGTCATTCATTGAGTTAAGAGTGATTTTCTGAGAGAGGGGTACGCTTGTGATTATTCTAATTTTTGATTTCCCAGAATATTTCAGGAAGTGTTCTGTATGTTATCCTGATTACAAATTTGAAAACCGCTTTAAAAAATTTCATTTCACTGTCATGTTTCAGATGGTTTTGTAAAAGAAAGAAGGCGCGTTTTATAGCGTTTTTGATGAAAAACGCTATCATTAGAATTAATTTTTTGCCAAATTTTCTGAATGTGCCAAACTTTTAATTGCAAAAATGTTTAATAGACTACCAGTACTAATTGTTATCAGTGCTAATTTCTTGTCACATTACTAAAGTTTGATGAAGATAGCGGACAAAAATATGTCCGATTCACTATTTTTTACTACTTTAAGAGCCAAAATTTAACTGACTTTACATATGTGCCAAACATTTGGCATTGTTGTGTAATAGTACACCACAAACATAATACTTTAGCGTAAAAAAAAATTTGGTAAATATCTGAAGTTTCCAGTCAAGTCAGTCCGAAATCTGAAGTTTCCAGTCAAGTCAGTCCGAAATCTGAATTTTTAGACTTTTAGGCCTAATTTAAGGCCAAATATCTCAAAACTTAAGAATCTCTAAAATAAGGTGATGGTGCTAACAGAGAGGGACTTTAGTGTACTAAACGCTGCCATCGTCTGTTTTTTTTAAACCTCTTTTCATTTTTACTAAATAACGATTTAAATATAGTCAAAATGTTCAAAAACGGCAAAATTGGTCAATGCCATTTTCCACTAATGAAGTAAACTGCAGACTTGTGCCTAGGGCTGACTTTCATTTTTTTTTATTTTTACTAACAAAACCATTTAAAGTTAAGAATAGGTTTTATTTCTTTGGCACCTGCTTAAAGTTAGTCTTTTTTTTTTTTTTTTTTTTTTTAAATATTTAATGTTCTTAAGCAAACTTTTACTTTTTTAATTGAAATATCTCATTAAATTGTTCAGCGATTGATATTAAAAATACAGTGTAGGGAGACAAATATATCTGAATTTTTCTATATTGCAATCCAACATCAATAAGGTTAAAACAAAATATATGTTGTATAAATTGTCAATGAGTAGAAAATCCCTAATATGTCATAACATCTGCAAGAGAAGAATATAAATTACGTTATGATATTTTTAGACTGTACAATAACTCACAACCTTAACAAGGGCACCAGTAGCGTGTCCGTAAAAAGTACCGATCTCATCAATGATAGATCATGAATTCTGTTCTTTCCTATCCAAATACTGGTGTATACGATAATGAGAAACGGTGCTCATTAAATTTTTCGTGGTCTAATTGTCATGCCGTTTACTTGGTGAAGTTGGAGAGAGAGGTATGCACGATAAGGTTTCCACTACGTTATCTTATCGTAGTTCAAAATTAAAAGGCGTGTTTGAATGTGCTAAACACTTCATAATGGCAGAAAAAGACAGCCGGAATCGTGCAAGCTGATCCAAAAACCTGAACGACTCGGGAATAACATTCTCGTAAAAAAAAAAAAAAAAAAAAAAAAAAAACATTTATCGCTTTTTCATAGGTTCTATAGAAATTATAATTATTAACTAACAAATGGACGCATCTCCATTGAAGATTTCCTTCCCTGTTATTTTGTGCTTTTGTATTTAAAAAAATAAATAGTGGCATACTATAAGGTTTAGATAAATATATTGGCACTTTACATTTACAGAAGAAAGAATACAACTCTCAATACTTTCACAAAACGCTCACTAGGGGTTTGAGACTTTCATTCAAATTCCGTTAGAGGTGTTTCAACTCAAAAGGAGAGAATATAGCTTTAGATGTGGACGTAGACCTCACTGTCAATTAAATTCCGCTAGGGGGCTGAGAAATTAATTTAAATTGCGCTAGATGACGCTGCAATCTACATTAATTTTAACTATTATTTATTGGAAAACATAAATTCCAACGTCGGCCATGTTTTAAGAATTGCACTTTTGCCAGTGCGAGTTCCCTTGTAACTGGAAAAAGTCGTCTGGTGACCTTTTTTTTAGTAAATGCTAATCGCTTAACAGTTAATGTACCGTCTAACAATATGCATAGTTGCTCTATTGTGCGCGAAGGTTACATCATTTTGGCATTTTACCTACGTTTTATTCAAATTCTCAGCTGCATTCTAATTAACAGCGCCATATTTTCTTATTATGAAACTTTGTATTTTGACTTTGTTTACTAATCCAAAAATAGGAATAATATATTATGAAAACACAAGTATTTATTTAAAAAAAAGTGTGTCAATTTGGTCATGGTGCACTTTTGACTTGTCACAGGATATTAAAGCCGACCAAACGGTATAGTGGTTAGCGAGCTGGCTTCTAGACCGCGAGGTTGCTGGTTCGAGTCCCGTGTAAGGCATGGGTGTTTGTAAATGTATGTTGGGTTGTGAAATGACGAATGTGTCGGTGTAATTTAGCGGGACCGCCGCGAAACTAAGATACTCTCTACTCTGTATAGGGCCCGGTACTAAGTTTTGTGACGTCTCCACAGATGTAATGAAACACCTCTGGTAATTTTTATAAAATATTATGTAGTGAGTTATTAAATGTATTAATAAGTTAAGTTGTTTAATTGTAGAATATTCAGATACAACATTTAATTTCATGAAGTAAAAAGCACCGAAAGTGGGATTTAAATTAAAACACTGCAGCAAATTCTTGAAATTATAACTAGATTTTTTCAATATTTCTAATATTCCTTTTATAGTAGATTATTCGGGTTGAAAATTCTCTGAAATATATTCATATACTAATATATCTTAAATGATTTCAATACCATAACAAGCAATACGTTAAAACAGTATGTATTTAAAAGAATAAACATTACAAAAATACAAACACTAAATTATTATACAAAAATTGTATTTCAACTTTGAATATAATAGGAATTTAAAAATTGTAAAGTGCTAGTACGTAATATTCCGATTAAAATATCCTTTTTAAGCAATGTATTACCACAAGAAGAACATGATAAATTAATTCAAATAGGTATTTTCATTTTTAAACAAATAAGTTGGTTAGTTTATGAGCTCAACGACTTATTCTTATACACAAGGACGGCTAAGGAGGATGGGACATACAACTGAAAGTTGATTCCGAACCACAATGAACATACATGCCTTATCCGTGATTCGAACCTGGCACCTTTGGCATGCATGGCCAGAGAGCTAACCACAGTCATCAGATGGGAAAGCACTTCGTTGATTTGAAAATAAGTGTCAAAATGAAATCATAAAAATTATTCCCTAGAAATATGTTTTTTATATATTTACAAATAAATGTCAGTAAAAAAATTATAAAAATATCTTTTTAGCATTCATAAAATTGATAATTAAAAAAAAAAAACAATATTAATCAATGCAACTATAACTACTGAAATAAAAAGTAGTGAAGTACATCTTTTATTTTTCAGTAGAGAGCGACTTGAGAACATTATTATATACTTTTTTAACTATGAATCATCATTATTAGCATTACATTTCAAGAGCCATTTTAATTCGTAATTATTTTTTTCTTCTCCAAAAAAAAAAAAAAAAATAATAATATATATATATATATATACAGTCTATTGGAAATATTCTGTGGAATACTTATTTTCACTTTTGAATTATCAGGCTATAAAAATAATGCTGTATTCTTGAACACACAACAACCAGTCTTTTTTTTGCAATGTTTACATTTTCTTTTAGATTTTATCGTTTATTCTTCTAACTGGTTTATTCTTCCATCGGTATCATATATTTTTATTACATTCCTTGGTACTAAGAAAAGAAACATCACCAGGTTTTGTTTACGAGTATAGCCATTAAAATATAATTTCAACTTAAATCAAGTGATAAATAGAAAGATTACTTTCTAACTATTTTTAATGATATTAAAAAATCAGCAAATGTTTGCATGATAGTTGTTTCAGTAGGAAACATTCATCTTCATCATCATCAGTTTTACAAAATTATATTTTCAAAAGAATATTTAAAATAGAATTATGAAATAAAACTTTTTTTAATTTTACGAGAGATTGTTTGAGTTACGATAGGATTAAGCCTAACTTAGAATACTAAAAGTTTGAAATCAATACATTAATAACATGATACAATTTACCTGTAAAGTTTTCAAACATAAAAGTCACTCCTTTAGAGAATTATCCTTTCCACATTTCAGCTTGTTAATTAAATAAAAACGAAGGATAAAAAGAAACATTTTAGTTATCGATAAATTTCAATAAAATATGTACAATCCAATTCGTAGAAGAGTTTGTTTACATTTTCATCCATCGCTTAGCGTCGCATAAGATAAGAGCGCCATCTGGTTGTACCAGGCCCGATATAAATATGTTTCTACATTTCGCGCCGGTCCCCTCGTGTTGCTGATGGCTCCAGATAATCTGAAAACAACCGGCAAAAGAAATTAACGAAACAAGTTAGAATTGTGAAATCTACACCAAATAAAAGGAAAACCACATACAACGCCTCCTTAGGCGGCGCTAGGAGCCTCTGAATGTGGAAATCAGAGGAAAGTTCACTGTGTTCTGTGGCTTGCTAAATTGAATCATGAATTCGACGTTAATCGTTTCAAAGAGAGAATCATAGACGTTAGGCTCCTTTCACATTATCCGACTTTTGTCGATCCGCAAAAAGTAGGAAGACGAAATTCTTTTAGTGGGGTGAAGAAGTGAATTGCTTCTTTCGCATTATCCGACAGAGTCAAAAAGTAGGAAGAACGCGTGTTTGCAGCTGTCGGGTGCCACTAAAACGTCCGGCGTCAGACCGTCTGCGGATGATTCAGTAGACCACGTAACCAAATGGGCGCTTTCACATTAGAAGACTTATGTTGGATGACGAGTTGGCCTTGAGCCATTGAAATTGCATTTTGATTACTTATTAGTTTGGTTATTCATCAATTATTAATAAATAAGAAATACTAATAACTTTTACATAATTACGCACATAAAAACAGACTAATTCTTTATAATAAAATAATAGAAGATATTGATTTGGAGGTTTTGATTACGCTGATTGAAGCCGGACATGTGATGTGGGACAAATTTCTTGACGCCAACAAAGAGAGAAATGCTACGAAAGATGCTTGACATGAAGTTTGCGTTGAGCTACACCCTAAATTTAATGCTTTTGATGTCAATACTAAAAATGTGTTTGGCAGACAATATTGATTTTGGTATAAATAACTAATTATATGTTAATTCATTATATAAAAAAATTGACCACATTGAGTTTATTTTTCTTTCAATTTCCAAAGTCTTAACATATTTCACGAGTGCAGTACAAGTAAATACAGAGTGTAAATGACTGGACTGTCTCCCCCCCCCCCACCCCCTTACATTTTTAAACTTGAATAAAATAAGATTCGAAATAGGAATGTACTTTAATTTTTATCTCAAAATTGTGTTTTAGTATTTAAGTTCACTATGGGTCGGTCTTTTAATGGACATCCTCTACGAATACAGCATATTATATGTATTTTATATTTATATTATACTATAACACTGCTACAATTTATATTTACCTCAATGTAATAGCCAGCATCTCAATTGTTTGTATGCAATTCCTAAATTGTGTGTTTTAGCGCTGAAGGATATCCTTAAGTTTTTCATGTATTTCAGCGTTACTTAGCTTACTTAGTTGTACGTCACTTAGTTGTAGCTTACGCGCCCGCGGCCCGTATTTGGCCCGCAACAGATTTTTATGTGGCCCGTCGACAGCACAGGGGATTAAAAAATAAAATTTCACGTTGTGGACTTCTTTTTACATAACTATAAATTTCCCGAAATAGCATGCGTTAATTATGTAGAACAGAGTTTTCCACTATGTTTCCGAAGAATCTACATAAAGAAGTTTTCAGCAAGATGGTTTTCATCAAGAATAAATTACAGGAATGACTTAACTGAATCTCATTTGGCCAATTTATTAAGACTGACTGCTACAAATACTGCAACAGACATCTTCTCTATTATAAAATAAACTGAACGATTTCGATCACCATCGTCTCACAATTGATATTGGTTAAAACAGAGTGAGTAAACTGGAAGCACAGTTTAAATACTTTTAGTTTAAAAGTTAGACCAAGTCCCATTGTTACGTTGGAACAAAAGATTCACTTCTTTTTTAGACTTTAAATTACTAATAACGATAATAATTATTTTTTAATTATTTGGAAAAAAAAATTAATTACTGATTGCTATTTTATTAAGATTAAAAAAAATCAATATTTTTTTTCAGTTGTCAGAAATGCTATATAATGTTAAATCGATAATAATTAAAAATACATATATATTGGTGTATCCGGACCTCGAAATGCTTCAACCTAAATCTATACTGTCCGCCTCTAAAAGTTAGTGGCAAACGCTGATATGGCTCATCAAAGAAGGCAATGGATATTCGAAAATAATTGAAAAACTTTTATCATTTACGTGAAAATGACTTATTTTCCTCTTCTCGTAAATCCTCAAACAAAGTATAAAATAAACCCACTTCCTATCTTCTTTCATTGATAGGATGCACCCAAACACGTTGTTTACCTTATTCCCTCTTTCAGCGGCGATTATAAAATGCAATAATTATTATTATTATTTTTTTTTGTGATTCATTGTAAATTAAATTTCGTAAGCTCTATAATAACCACTCAAACACAAACTGAACTTGTAATTGAAAAAACGTGCATATAGTGGGAACGCTTTGCTTCACTCAACTTTTTTCGTCCGACGGAAATCGGATAGTGTGAAAGGAGTCTAGTGTGAAAGCAGGTGCTACCGAAATTGTCTTCCTACTTTTGCGGATCGACAAAAGTCGGATGATGTGAAAGGAGCCTTACTCACTCTTTTACACCTGACTGCGTGTCTGAAGAACTTGAATATCGTTTAGATGTGTGTAGAGCAACAAATGGAAGCTACATCGAACTGCACTGAATAGGTAACAAACTTGAAGAGTTTTCTTAAAATTGGGTGAAGATTTCTGTGAAACATTCTCCTTCTTTGAGCAAATTCTTAACAATTTGTTTGTTAAGCCTTATATAATTTGAAGTGATCTTCTGAGTGAATAATGCTGCTCTTTAAAAAAAAAAAACATTTTTTACTCATTAGACCTTTGATTTGTGATCAAAGTGTACGTGATGCAATTTTGTAATTATTTTTCCAGTAATTAACATAAAAAATATAAAATTCCCATATCACAATTAAGTAATTTTTTTCCATAGGAAAAAAAAATTATTTTGCCAATCTCGCAATTGCAAGGATGCTAAATACCACATGAATATACAGATGCAAAAATGACATTAATTAACAGGGTGCAAAAAGAAACTTATGAAGTGAAGTTTAGAAACTACTTATATAAAATTAAAAGGACAGCACCTCGTTTTCTAGTCAAACAAAATTTACAAATTACTTATACGTATGTAAATTACTAACTTTTTTGTTTCATTACAGCAATGCAGCAATTTGCAGCGGGAGGAGGTAAGATTTTGATTTGCGTTAACTTAAATCAATATCATTTTTTCCCCATTAGGAGTTCATTGATTTCAAATGATTAAAAAATGTACCTATAATAATACAAGTATTTGCATTTCTTAATAAAAAATATGAAGCGAAATATTTTAGAGAGGAAGTCCTAGTAAGGATCACTCCTTATACTAGCTGTGTTACAATCTTCTAGACCAGTGCATTTAGAAACTACTTTCTATATATACTTGAAAATGGGTGTTATCACTTATTAGGTATTACCACTTATCGGGTATTATTAATGAAATGACACAAATTAAAAATTCGATAATAACATGTAATATAATATATTTGAAGTCCTTACGTCATTACATATGCAGTGGCTCCACCTGGTTTTGTCTTTTGCCATTTTAATTTCCCTTTAATTTATGTGTAGTATATTAATCATTGACATTAAATTAAAACAATTTATGTTATTTCATTAAGTGGCCTTTTTCGTACCTACTCACCAAATGTCAAGGTTTTCTACAAAGTAGTTTCTAAATGCACTGGGATTGAAGATTGTAACATAGCTACTATACTGAATGATCCTTCCTATTAATTTATATATTGAAGTATTACAAAATATAAAATTTAAAGAGCTTATAAAACATCATTTTGCGTGACTAATTAAGGTATGCTGATCCAGATAAAGACAAGCGTATTCTAATATAGCATTTTGTAAAAATAAAATATAGCCTATTTCATAAGCAGTTAACACGTTTTATAAAAAATAATTCCACTTTGACCTATCATTATTTGGTACCACTATTAACACAATAAAATGTTTAAAAAATAATAATATTTATTACCCATTATTGAACACGGTGGTTTAATAAATAAATAAACGATAAAATGAAACACACAAAACAATAAATATGTAATTTTTTAAGGATTTTAAATTTAGGCAAATTTTGCTTCAAAGACAACATTTTTACAATTTTGTTATACATTTCTATTCACAACAATTCCGGTAAGAGTTCTGCTTGTAAAGTAACCATTATACGTAGCCAGTAATCCATCTGGTGGTCATTGTGTGATTGCATCAAATTTAAGAAAGACATATTTTTTACACAAACTCCTGAAGGCTAATAAAGGGGATATGCATTTTAAAGCCATTTGATACCTATAAAATAGAAAAAATACGCAGCCATATTCAGTTAATTTATGGCAAAATTATATTTTGCGATTTTTTTTTTTTTTTTTTTTTTTTTTTTTTAAATGAAAAAATTAAGCTCTTTTATTAAGGCAATACCAATAGGAGGAAGTAATATAATTGGCTACGTTACTATAATTATTATTAATTTAAAATTTTTAATCTGGCCTTGTCATTCATTGAGTTAAGAGTGATTTTCTGAGAGAGGGGTACGCTTGTGATTATGCTAATTTTTGATTTCCCAGAAATTTTTAGGAAAAGTTCTGTATGTTATACTGATTACAAATTTAAATAACGCTTTAAAAAATTCCATTCCACTGTCATGTTTCAGCTGGTTTTGTAGAGGAAGGGAGGCGCGTTTTATAGCGTTTTTGATGAAAAACGCTATCATTAGAATGAATTTTTTGCCAAATTTTCTGCATGTGCCAAACTTTTGATTGCAAAAATGTTTAATAGACTACCAGTACTAATTGTTATCAGTGCTAATTTCTTGGCACATCTCTAAAGTTTTGGTGCAGATAGCGGACAAAAATATATCCGATTCACTATTTTTACTACTTTAAGAGCGAAAATTTACCTGACTTTACATATGTGCCAAACATTTTGCATTGTTGTGTGATAGTACACCACAAACTTAATACTTTAGTGTAAGAAAAAATTTGGCACCTATCTGAAGTTTCCAGTCAAGTCAGTCCGAAATCTGAATTTCTAGATTTTAAGGCCTAATTTAAGGCCAAAACTTCAAAACTTCAGAATCTCTAAAATAAGGTGATGGTGCTAACAGAGAGGGATTTTAGTGTACTAAACGCTGCCATCGTCTGTTTTTGGCACATCTTTTCATTTTTATTAAATAACGATTTAAATATAGTCAAAATGTTCAAAAACGGCAAAATAGATCAGTGCCATTTTCCACTGATGAAGTAAACTGCAGACTTGAACCTAGGGCTGGCTTTCATTTTTTTTACTCACAAAACCATTTAAAGTTAAGAATTGGTTTTTTAGCTTTGGCACCTGCTTAATGTTAAGCTTTTTTTTTTTTTTTTTTTTAATGTTTAATGTTCTTAAATAATTTTTTACTTTTTTAATTGAAATATCTCATTAAATTGTTATGCGACTGATATTAAAAAACAATATAGGGAGACAAATATATCTGATTATTTCTATATGGCAATCCAACATCAACCAGGTTAGAACAAAATACATGTTGTATAAATTGTCAATGAGTAGAAAATCCCTAATATGTCATAACATCTGTAATAGAAGAATACAAATTACGTTATGATATTTTTAGACTGTACAATAACTCACAACTTCAACAAGGGCACCAGTAGCGTGTCGGTAAAAAGTACCGATCTCGTGAATGATAGATCATGGATTCTGTCCTTTCCTATCCAAATACTGGTATATACGATAATGGGAAACGCTGCTCATTAAATTAGTCGTGGTTTCATTGTCTTGCCATTGATGTGGTGAAGTTGGAGGGAGAGGTATGCTCGATTGGAATTCCACTACGTTATCTTATCGTAGTTCCAAATTAAGAGGCGTGTTTATATAAGCTAAACACTTCATAATGGCAGAAAAAGACAGCCGGAATCGTGGAAGCTGATCCAAAAACCTGAGAGACACGGGAATAACAATCTCATGTAAAAAAAAAAAAAAAAAAAAAAAAAAATGTATCCCTTTTTAATAGGTTCTATAGAAATTATAATTATTAGCTAACAAATAGACGCCTCTCCATTGAAGATTTCCTTCCCTGTTATTTTGTGCTTTTGTATTTAAAAAAAATTAATGGCATATTTTAAGGTTTCGATAAATATAGTGGCACTTTACATTTACAGAAGAAAGAATACAACTCTTAACTTTCACAAAACGTTTACTAGGAGTTTGAGACTTTCATTCAAATTCCGGTAGTGGTGTTTCAACTTAAAATGAGAGAATATAGCTATAGACGTGGGCGTAGACCTCAATGTCAATTAAATTCAGTTAGGGGGCTGAGAAATTCATTTAAATTGGCTAGAAGACGCTGCAATATGCATTAATTTTAAATATCTTTTATTAGAAAACATAAATTCCAACGTCGGCCATGTTTTAAGAATTGCACTTTTGCCAGTGCGAGTTCCCTTGTTACTGGAAAAAGTCGTCTGGTGACCTTTTCTTCAGTAAATGCTAATCGCTTAACAGTTAATGTACCGTCTAACAATATGCATAGTTGCTCTAATGAGCGTGAAGGTTACATCATTTTGGCATTTTACCTACGTTTTATTCAAATTCTCAGATGCATTCTAATTAACAGCACCGTATTTTCTTATTATGAAACTTTGTATTTTGACTTTGTTTACTAAACCAAAATATGGTTGGTTGTTGTTTTTCAAATTATCTGGCGCCGTCAGCAACACAAGGGCTATAATGCGCCGAAACTTTCATCATTAGACAAGCCAACATACATTTACAAACACCCATGCCTAACACAGGACTGGAACCCGCAACCTCGCAGTCTAGAAGCTAGCACGCTAACCACTATACCGTTTGGTCGGCTACCAAAATATGGAATAATATTATGAAAACACAAGTATTTATTTAAAAAAAGTGTGTCATTATGGTCATGGTGCACATTTGACTGGTCACAGGAAATTAAAGCCGACCAAACGGTATAGTGGTTAGCGAGCTGGCTTCTAGACTGCGAGGGTGCGAGGTTGCGGGTTCGAGTTCCGTGTAAGGCATAGTTGTTTGTAAATATATGTTGGGTTGTGAAATGATTTTCGGTGCACTATAGCCCTAGTATTGATGACGGTGCCAGATAATCTGAAAACAACCAACAACAGGAAAGTAACGAAACAAGATGGAATTGTGAAATCTACACCAAATAAAGGAAAACTCTCTAAGTTTCCTTAGTATTATGTGCAAGCGTGTGCACACACAGATGATGCCGCAACACCAAGAACTCAGCTGCAATGGATCAGTCCACTCCAGTCGAGAGATGGCAGCGCCTCCTACAGGATCTTCACCATTCACTATATAAAACAATTACTTTCCACATACAACGCCTCCTTAGGCGGCGCTAGGAGCCGCTGAATGTTGAAATCAGAGGAAAGTTCACTGTGTTCTGCTGCTTGCTAAATTGAATCATGAATTTGACGTTAAACGTTTCAAACAGAGAATCACAGACTTTAATCACTCTTTTACACCAGACTGTGTGTGGCAAGAACTTGAATATCGTTTAGATGTGTGTAGAGCAACAAATGGAAGCTACATCGAACTGCACTGAATAGGTACCAAACTTGAAGAGTTTTCTTTCCATTGGGTGAAGATTTCTGACAAACATTGTCCTTCTTTGAGCAATTTCTTAACAAATTGTTTGATAAGCCTTAAATAATTTGAAGTGCTCTTCTGAGTGAATAATGCTGTTCTTTAAAAAAATATATAACTTATTTTACTCATTAGACCTGTGATTTGTGATCAAACTGTACGTGATGCAATTTTGTAATTATTTTTCCAGTAATTAACATAAAAAATATAAAATTCCCATATCACAATTAAGTAAATTTTTTCCATCGGAAAAACATGTTATTTTCCCAATCTCGCAATAGCAAGGATCACAAATACCACATGAATATACAGATGCAAAAGGGAAATTAATTAACAGGGCGCAAAAAGAAACTTATGAAGTGAAGTTTAGAAACTACTTATATCAAATTAAAAGGAAAGCCCCTCGTTTTCTAGTCAAACAAAATTTACAAATTATTTATAGGTATGTAAATTACTAACTTTTTTGTTTTATTACAGCAATGCAGCCATTTGCAGCGGGAGGAGGTAAGATTTTGATTTGCTTTAACTTAAATTAATATCATTTTTTCCCCATTAGGAATTCATTGATTTCAAAAGATTAAAAATGCTCCTATAATTATACGAATATGTGCATGCCTTTATCAAAAAAAAATGAAGCGAAATATTTTAGAGAGGAATTCCTAGTAAGGATCACTCCTTATACTAGCTATGTTACAATCTTCTAGACCAGTGCATTTAGAAACTACTTTCTATAAATACTTGAAAATGGGTATTATCACTTATTAGGTATTACCACTTATCGGGTATTATTAATGAAATGACACAAATTAAAAATTCGATAATAACGTGTAATATATCATATTTGAAGTCCTTACGTCATTACATATGTAGTGGCTTCCCCTGGTTTTGTCTTTAGCTCTTTTCATTTTCATTTATTTTATGTATAGTATATTAATCATTGACATTAAATGAAAACAATTTATGACATTTCATTAAGTAATCGTTTTCTTACCTATTCTCCAAATGTCAAGATTTTATAGAAAGTAGTTTCTAAATGCACTGGGCTAGAAGATTGTAACATTGCAACTATAGGGAATGATCCTTCCTATTAATCTATATATTGAAGTATTACAAAATATAAAATTTAAAGAGCTTATAAAACATAATTTTGCTTGACTAATTAAGGTATGCTGATCTAGATAAGGACAAGCGTATTCTAAAATAGCATTTTGTAAAAATAAAATATATCCTATTTTATAAGCAGTTAACACGTTTTTAAAAAAATAATTCCACTTTGACCTGTTATTATTTGGTACCACTATTAACACACTAAAAATTTTAAAAATAATAATATTTATTACCCATTATTGAACAAGGTGGTTTAATAAATAAATAAACGAGGAAATGAAACACACAAAACAGTAAATATGTAATTTTTTAAAGATTTTAAATTTCGGCAAATACTGCTTCAAAAACAACATTTTTACAATTTTGTTATACATTTCTATACACAACAATTCCGGTAATATGCGGTAAACTATTACTGTAAAGTAACTACTGTAAACTACTGTAAAGTAACCAGTCTGATTATCAATTGATCCGGGCAACTCAAATGAAGCAAAATTTGCACATCGTGTGATTTTCACAGGTATGTTTAAATGAGTTCATAATTTGTTACATAAATTTCATATCAATTAGAGATCGGAAATATCGATTAAAATAAATATCGATACTATTTCGTTGCATAGGGAAAATATCGATAAAATATCGATATTTCGATACATGATATTTTTTATTTGACTTTCAATTTTGCCAGAAACGAAGTTTTTCAAGGTAAATTTTTACTTTTCATGAATTCATGCCAAAATTGTTTTAATAAATAAATTATATTATCAATCAGCATAAATAAAATACATTTGGATGTCAAAGCATAAATTCACATTTATTTTTAAAGAAGAAATTTTGAAAAGTAGTTTACCGCATATTTTGCTGATAGAGATGTTTTAAATATTTAAAATTATATGCAAATTCCAGGCTTACGTTGGCAACAGAAACGGCGCTATGTTAATGACTGCTAATAAATGATCTTATCTTTCCATTACATTGTGTTTTCTTTTTAGTTAGGGTTCCATTTTAACTGTTTTTCAGCCAAGTCCAAACTTTAGTTTTGAAGTTTTTGGAAAGGGAATAAAGAAAATCGAAAAAGCACATGGAACTACAAAACAATCATTAAAAAACTAAAAATTTGTGAAAATATCGATATTTTTTAAAAAATATCGATAAATATATCGTCGTATCGATATATCGCCTAACTCTAATATCAATAGATCTTGAAATGTATCTTTATTTGCAACTGAAATTTATATTTGTGTAAGTAAAAATAAATTTCATTTAAAAACAGCAATGATTTTCCCACCTCGACCAGGTAAGAACTTATCTCACTTTTATCTTAATTGTTTACAGTTTTTTTTTTTTATTTTTAATTTAATATTTAAATTTTTTCATTGTTAACGATGCCCGATTTCCTTCCGTCTGCTTATCAATGGATTTCCCGGCCAATTAAAATGCAGCAAAATTCCTTCAACCTGGGATTTTGGCAAACATGGTTCAAGAACTTGTTCGGTGATTAAAGAATTCAAGTGAACATACCGCTTTTTTAATGTTTAACCAGTGAATAGCGGCTCTAAATTGCAACCTTTCAGCAATAACATTTAGTTACTGTTTATCTGAATGTGACAGTTCATTTTAATGTTGTGGTGTCACTGACACATTTCATTTCCAATAAAGATCCTTTCCCCCATTTCTTCTACTAATTTGGTGGAATTCCGGCAGACAGATCGAACTACAGATGACTCTTTGTACTGTAAGTTAAAAAAAAAACCCCTGCCTAATTTGAGTTATTTAGCATGCGAGTCTAAGTTACATTGCCAGAAATTATTGAAATTTATATAAATGTTAACATTTTCTTTGATTGCTGGAATACCTATCCCGATTGGACAATGTAAGAACACATGTCAATTTAATTGAAAATAATGTATATTTATAAATATTTTTACAACTCTTATTGGTATTTAAGAGGATTTTTCTCTGAAGATAAAAAATGATAATTGCTTTTACGAAATATTTTATCTTTTAACTACTGTTCGTCTTTGCATAGCATTTCGATTCATTTCAATCGAAACATAAATGTTTGTATTTAAAGTACTATTATACTAATTTTTTATTTTATTTATTATTTTAGAAGTATTATAAAAAAAATATTAGCAACAACACAGAGTTTCTGAGGATCGGTTTATAAAAATGTTTTTCAACTTTCAACTTATAATTAATTAGGTAAAGCTTGGCGTCCACTATCACTAAGTAGAGTAGAGTAGAGCAGAGCGGAGTGGATTAGAGCCAATTACAAGTCTGTCAACGCCCATTGTAGCACGAGCCTCGTGCTACAGTAGACGTTGACAGCCTTGTAATTGGCTCTCAAGTCCACTCCGCTCTGTTCTGCTCAACGATAGTGGACGCCAAGCTTAAGAGTGATAAAGTAGCCAGTAGGCGAGCAAAAATCTCACACCACCCAATCAATCATTTAGGTAAGCATTACCTTATATTATAGGTATGGAAAGAAAGATCACTTTTTCGGATTTAAAAAAAAAATAAAATATGACAGTAACAACTTTTCGCTTTACGCTGGCAAAACTTTGTGTTTCAAAATATATGATTAATTATTTAAAAATACGTACATTTACAGTTTTTGGACCCGGAGGAAGAGGACATATGCTATGTTTTACAGATTTAAAAAACTAAATATTACAGTGATGACGTTACACTTTACTGTGGTAAAACTTTGTTTATCGAAATATCTGATAATTATTTAAAAATACCTTTTTTTTTTTTTTTTAGCTTATGGAGGTGTAATATCAGGTAAGTTATGTTTTGAAGATTTAAAAAAGGCGTAGTTTTAACTAAATGTGTTTAGATATTTGTTTATTGCTTAATATTGCCAGTTTAAAAACTAAAAAAAAAAAAAAAAATTATACTGTGGTCCGATTTTTTTTTTTTTTTTTTTTTTTTTTTTTTTTAGGCATAAGCTTTTTAAATGTTGCCGATGATTGTGGTGTTTTAAAATCGTTCTGATTGTCAAACAATTTTATCAAATATTCTTTAACTTACTTTTCATATGTTCTCAATATCCTCACAGACTTCATTTACTTGGAAATGTGTTAAAGTTACAACTGAACATTGTTAAACAATGAAAGCCTTTTTTCTACAACAACCTTTAACCTTTGAACTTAAATATATCTAAATAATGAAACCATTCAAAACATACATTGGTGGACAAAACTTAAGGACTTAGCGAAAATTGCTACTTAACTTCAAAAGCAGATTATGTCCAAAAATGAAAAATTGGTACTGATAGAATATCAGACACTTTCTGAAAGAACATTTCTGTGCATTTAAGTATACAAATTATGAAAATAGGTTATAAGTGGAAAAGATACATATTGCTCTAAAGATAAAGCTTTACAACAACAAAAAATTGCAAAATTTGGTATCACAGGCACTTCAGAAAGCTTTTCAGTATGGAATATAGCCGCCTCCAGTACATTGCAACTTTCCAAGCGTCGTTGCATGATTTTAGTACATGATCCAGCAGCTGTTGGGATAAGTTATTTCACTCCTCTTTCAGTGCACGGATGAGGACATCCTGGTTTGTGGAAGGGTATCGATGAGCAGCAATACGTCACCCTAAAGCATTCCAGACATTTTCAATCCGAGTTAGATTCGAGGAACGTTATGGCCAGACGAGTCGTTGAATATCTTCACTGTCAAGACAATCCTGCACAGAGATTGCGCGGTGACATGGTACACTATCATCCATGAAATGAAATGCCGGATCGAAAGCACCGCGGGAAACACAAATATGAGGTAACAGAACTTCAGCAATCTATTGGACACCGGTTATAGCCCCAGACTGAAGCATGTGTAGCAGCTTGTTAACATTGACCTTGACCATGATGCCAGCCCATACCATTAAATTACCTTGATGATATCAGTCCCTCTTCAGGATGCTTTCTAAAAGATAAGCAGTACAAATCTCATGCCAAATGAGTTGCAGTCAACTATCAGAGGAAAGACTGAATCTATTCTCAATTGAGAAAAGCACAGAGGCCCAGTCATTGTTCGTCCAATTGATGTGCTCAGGACACCATTGCAAACGGTCCCGACGGTGCAATTTTGACAATGGAACACACACAACACGTTTTCAAGCGTATATTCCAATTTGTCGCAAACGTCTGGATACAGTTTTCCGGGATACCTCAGTACCTGTAGCAGTGAGAAGTTGAGTTGTCAGTTGACTAGCTGTGTTGCACCAACTCCTTTTCGCTGTTACGACAATGTACCTGTCATCAAAGGCTGTCGTACTTAAAGGAAAACGTACTCTCTTACTTCTGCTGCACATTCCATGAGTTTGAAAGGCATCCCAAAGACGGAAAACAACACTGTGACTAATATTGAAGTCCCTTGCAACATCAGTTATTTTTCGCCCTTTTCCAGCTTTCTGATCGACCTCGTTTAAAATCATATAGATGGTGCCTGTCTGACATTACTAAAATTTCACAATCACCAACTGATTGCTTCAAGTTCAAATTTAACCTCAGACAAAGCCTGCTTGCGAAAGCGAAACACCTCCAATCTCTTATCGGCGCAGTCACATGACTTACACGTGCGGTTTTCAAAATTTGCATACGTACCAAAGTAACTATGCTTCTAGTTGCATCAAAACCCTACGCAAATTTTTACATGCTGTAGCGTTTGTTTTTGTGACTTTTATTCTCAGATATGCAAACCGTCCCTAAGTTATGTCCACCAATGTATATATTAATAAGTCGTATATTATATTTTCAAAATAAAAGCACTTTACTGATATATTAGTTATATTAGTTTCCGTGGTTCGTTAAATTAATAGTTTTTGAAACAGCTAAGTTTTCAAAATGCTATCTTTTCAGTTTCTGAAAGACAAAATGTTCTTATTTTCTCAAGTAAAACAAGAAATATGCAACATCTTTTATCTCGAAAATTTGGTAAATTTAGAGACTTATTAAAAGTTTTGAAAATAATAATTACCAAAAATATCAATCAATTCGCTAAATTGGTGAACTACAGAAGGTGTTTATTCAATTTTAGAGTGATTTCGTTAAAAGATTAAAATACAAATATTTCCGAGAGAAATATTTTTGGCATTAACTCTTTTTTTCAAATTAAAATTATCGTCTGATATTTTCAAATGTTTTATTCTTTCAAAACGGCACATATAAACAAGTTTTGGATTAAAGGATACATTTTTAGACTTTCCAAGGTGAGTATTCTAATTCCGTAATAAATAAAATAATCGTTGTAAGACGTATGGTATAAAAATGTATAAATGCAACATACATAATATTATTGGTCTGGAAGAGAAAAATATATGGACCTCTAGTTTCTATTCCGTTCAACAGATCGGAGTAAGATTTCTGGTATAGTTATTCAGAGTTATGATCTCGGGATTCTGCGAATGGCAACAAAATGGGGCTCATGGTTACGGTTATAGATACAGAAACTCGAAATTTTCGAATGACAACACATATTTTTTTTGTCGCAAAATGCTAAGCTCATGCGAAACCCAAAAGAGCGTTGGTTTCTGTATCACAAAAAAAAACAAAAAACAGACTCATTATGCACGTACAAAAAACATCTCCGAAAATGACCACAAAAAAAAATTAAAAAAAAAAAAAAAAATCCAGCAATCGATTCATCGACGATTGAAAAAAAATCACCTTTTCCAAAGATTTCTAAAAAACGGCTAGAACGATTTTCTTAAAAATCCCTTAGGTAATACCTTTTAAGGTGTTCTACACATCCCAACCTCCGAAATTCCGGTAAAAACGTTTAAATGGCGTAAAAAGTTGAAAACCGAATGCTTTCAACACAGAATTCTCTTTCCTTGAGCATACGATCGTTTTTCTTCTCTCCCCTCCCCCAGTTTCGCTTGTAATAAAAGATAATATAAGGATTATTGAAAAGTATATCGCTATTTTGGCCAAGTTTATATATGTATATATATATATATATATATATATATATATATATATATATATATATATATATATATATATACAGGGTGTCTCTAAACTCATGGTACAAACGCTAGGGATGATAGAACATATCGTATTCCAAAGGGGATAGGCGTCATCAAAGTTCAGGGTCCCAAATTGCAAATGATCATAAAAAAGGGAAAAACAAGTCGATTTATTTGCGGTTTTCGCTGAAATCATTCTTTAAATTAGTAACAGTTAAAACAGTTTAAAAAAAAAAAAAAAAAACGGTAAAAAAGTAGTTTTTCGGTACTCCAAAGACTAGAGCGCCCTTTACCGACATTTTTAGAACTTTGTCTTTAAATTTTTTTTTAAAGAAAATACTAATTTAAAGAATGATTTCAGCTAAAACCGCAAATAAATCAACTTATTTTTCCCTTTTTTATGATCATTTGCAATTTGGGACCCTAAACTTTGATGGCGCCTATCTCCTTTGGAATACGTCTGGGACCCTTGGTTTCCTATTTACTATTACTCGTCTTGATGTGTTCTATCACCCCCTAGCGTTTGTACCATGAGTTTAGAGACACTCTGTATATGTATGCGCACCCATACAAGACTTATTGCAAAAATATCGCAAAACTGACCCTTTCTTCTAAATGAATAATGAAAATATAAAACAGTATTTGACACAAATCCACGACAGTATTATTGTGTAATTGAAAGCTGTGCGATGCTTCACACCCCTATTTTACCTCTGTAAGTGCAAGTCCAACCAGGATTGATTGACTCAGGAAACTATTGGATGGACTATTGAAAGAGAAAGTGCAAGTAATATACCTGGAAGTTTTACGAAGAGCTTTTCTAACATGGAAAGTACGATAAATGTAGTCCAGAAACTAGGTTATCAAATCAAACTTTTTAAAGACGTTCTTCCTATTTTAAACATTGAAAAAACGGCATCGAAATATTTCTCAAAATGTGGTAATAACTTCAGTATATTTAAAAAAAAAAATGAAAGGTCAAGACGGTTAAAGTGAGTCAATCTATTTCAAGATCCAATACAGGATTGAAGTGCGAGGCCAGTAATAATGTTATTAGAAGTTTATTGATGTTTGTTTCTCAACCCTTCTTTTCAATGTACTCAGGTTATTTATTTATTTTTTTAATCAAATATCAATTTAATGTGAATTTATTGACTACTGATTTGGTCGTGTTTCCATTTTATTTAAACATTTGTGGGACATTACCGGTGATATCGAATATTTGAAGACTTTAAAATATCAATATTTCAGATTCCGGAGGAGGTGAAGAAGGAAGTAAGTAAATATTATCGTAATGGAAAATTTTTAAAATATATATTTTTTTTTAATATACTGGTGGTTTAAAAATATAATAAATTTAAAATTTGTTGGGATTATAAATAAGATTTTTTTTTTAACCCTGCAGGTAGCAGCGGCATGGAAAGCCTAGAAGGAAGCAAGTATCTTCACATTAATACTTTTACATATCTATATTAACACATTGACTGCCAACTACGAGATACCTCGTCGGTTGTTTTCTTGACTAGAACACCTACCACGAGTTATCCTGCACCATAATTTCTTGCCAAATTTGTACAGCTACGAGTAAACTCGTAGTCGTACAGTATTCAACTCAACATGGCAGTCAACATGTGAAAGTAAGGAATTAAAAAAAAATCGCCTTGGTTTCAGAATTTTTCCGTTGGGCGCACTTTTCTGACACACAATGAATACCGTTTTGATTTAAATACTTGAAATCTTGCACAGTTGTAAATAAGTTATTGGGGAAACTGCTTCTAAATAAAAATTAAATGTGTGAGTTTTTAGATATTTTATGTCAAAGGGAGCAAATTATAATTATTATAATTATTTTTATCCATTGACATCTTTCCAAAGATAATTTACCACTAAAAAATTTATTTTTTGCATATAGGATACAGATATAGGTCGCATTAAATGGCGAAAGTTAACTTTGTAACCCTTAAATGCATATTGTTGCCAATTGTATGCATAGCAATGTAGATCTGCATCGTATATTTAAAACCTCATATCTCTTTATGTAGAAACCTTTGCATAGTATTTTTATTTTAATTGTATCAAAACTATTTTATCGTTTCCGAACGCAACTAGAATTTTTTACAGTTTATTTTTTTACCTGTGACAATTTTTATTGTTGGAGGCGCTGTTGGCTGAGTACGATTCATTTAGACGGGTTTTACGAATTACGATAATTTTTATAAAAAGAAATAAAAACAAAAAAGAAATATTGTTTTCGGATAAAAGCAAAGTAAGTGTAAACATAATATTTGTATTTTTGCATATTGTTATTAATTTTTCCACGGAGGCAATGATGGCACATTTTCACGGTTTAAAAATATTTATTCTCTCTTCAGAAAACTCACAAAATTTATTCACAGGCAACAGTTTAATTACTCTCAAGCTTCAACACAAGCTTCAACAAAAATAACTTCGAATTCAGCGATTATACAAGCTCACTCCAATAGGTAAATAAAGCGATCAGCTTTCAACGAACTCCGAAGTCAATCTGAAAACTTTCCCGTTCTCCAGTCTTTTTATAAACAAGCGCGTGAGACATTCTCGAAATTTCCAGCCAATTCATCGGAAAGAAATTTCTCGAAACGTCTCGATTACTTCAGGTGTTGCCACCTTTTTCTAACTTGTATAATCGCTATTAATTATTAAATAAAATTGGATAAAAATAAATTACAATATAATTTTGAAATAATACGTCACTATTTACAATATATACAGACAATTTGTGCAACATTTCCCCCTTCTTAAAGACTGCACGTCCCGGGCAGTGAAGTCCTTAAGAGGAAAGGCAATTCAATCACTTCTACTATAATATGGGGCTAGTCTATTGTTATGTACAACTCTAGGTTTACAGGAGGGTGTCCGTTGAATCCTTACCACGACGTCGTTGATCTTCTTAAGGACCACATACGGCCCTTCCCAGTTCGTCTGGAGCTTAGGGGAGAGTCCTTTCCGACGTTTAGGATTCCATAACCACACCTTGTCACCTTCCTGGAATGAACGTTCCGTGGCCTTGGCATCGTAGCGGACCTTCATGCGCTCTGTCATGATGTTGATTCTTTCTCTGGCGAACCGATGTACGGCTTCCAAACGTGCCTGGAGATCATCTAGATACTGGACAGGCGAGGAAGGGGTGTCCGGTGGTCGTCCAAAGAGGAGGTCGCAGGGTAGTCTAAGGTCTCTTCCGAAAATCATTTGAGATGGTGTATATCCGGTGGTCTCGTGAGTAACACTTCTGTAGGCCAAAAGGAACAATGGAAGTTTCTGATCCCAATCTTGCTGGTTAAACAAACAAGGAGAGATGATTCAGAATCGTTCTATTAAATCGTTCAACCATTCCATCGGATTGTGGGTGCAGGGGAGTTGTACGAGTCTTTTCCATGTCGAGCAAGTCACACAGCCCAGTGAAGACGGCAGAGTTGAAGTTCGTCCCCTGATCGGAATGTATCAGCAGGGGTACGCCAAATCGGGAGATCCAATTCCGTACGAGGACTTCTGCTACGGTTGTGGCTTCCTGATCCGGAATCGCGTATGCTTCTGGCCACTTGCTAAAGTAGTCCATGACAACTAGGATGTATTTGTTGCCATTAGTTGTGTGAGGTAGGGGGCCTAAGACGTCTAAAGCAATTCTTTCGAATGGTGCTCCTACGTTGTAACGTTGCAACTTTCCACGAGTTCGGGTCTTCGGTCCCTTTCGTGAATTGCATGCATCACAGGACTTGCAAGACTTCTCCACGTCGGATTTTGCTTTGTCCCAGAAGAATCTCTCCCTGACTTTCTGAAGAGTTTTCGTGACACCAAAATGTCCTCCAGTAGAACTGCTGTGAAGTTCTTCCAGAACGTTGGTAACTCTAGAACTTGGAAGGATTAATTGCCACCGGAAGCTTTTGCCATCATCGGACTCCCATCGACGGTAGAGTACTCCATTCTTCAAGTGCAAAGAGTCCCACATAGCCCAATATCTCTTCATTGTTGGGCTATAGCATGCAATTTCCTGCCCAACTGGGTTTTCCGGTAGCCGCTTCCAGGAATTCAATGAGAGGTTTCAAGTCCTGATCTTCGACCTGACTTTTGCGGACATTCTGATCACTCCAAGGATCCACGTCTGAAGTAGTTGACTTGGAAGTTATTTTCCGAACGGCCGATGTGTTAACCCCAAACTTAGACTCGGCATTGGAACAAAATCGACAGTTCTCCGGACATGGTCTTCTAGAAAGAGCGTCTGCATTCCCATGGAACGTTCCTTTTCTGTGATGGATATCCATGTCGTATTCCTGCAGGCGCTGAATCCACCTTGCTATTTGTCCCTCTGTATTCTTGAAATTCAGCAACCAAGTCAGAGACGCATGATCAGTTCTTAAAAGGAATTATCGGCCGTACAAGTAATGATGAAAGTGCTCAACGGCTTTTACTATTGCCAGTAACTCCTTTCTTGTGACGCAGTAGTTCCGCTCGGATCTTGACAGGCTCTTACTAAAATAAGCGATGACTTTCTCCTGTCCTTCAATTTCCTGGGAAAGAACGGCGCCCACTCCCTCATTGCTGGCATCTGTATCCAAAATAAAGTCCTTGTTAACATCGGGAAAAGCCAAAACATGCGCGGATGTTAAAGCGTTCTTCAGTTGATCGAAGGAGTCGTCACAGTCGGCAGTCCATAGGAACTTCTGCTTGCTCTCTGTTAGTCGATGCAAGGGTCTGGCGATCTTGGAGAAACCTTTCACAAATTTACGGTAATACGTGCACAGGCCTAGGAAGCTTCGCAATTGATGAACGTCTTGCGGTCGAGACCAAATTTGCACAGCATGGATCTTGGCCGGATCTGTGCTTACTCCATCGGATGAGATGATGTGTCTGAGATAACTGACTTTCCGCCTAAAGAGCTTACATTTTGATGGGCTAAGTTTCAAGTGGGCTTCCCTAAGCTTCAAGAACACGTTCTTCACATTTTGCAAGTGTTGATCAAAACTCCGCCCGGTGATAATGATATCGTCCAAATATACCAGACAGGTCTCGTAGGAAAGTCCTCTAAGCACAGTCTCCATTAGTCGCTCTTTAGTTTAACTGCTGAGGCTCGGACGAGGGTCTGTCCCCCCTCCTGTCCAATTCAGGGCAATCACGTCTGAAATGTCCTTCCCGGTTGCAGAGCCAACAAACCACTCTAGTTTTTCGATCCCTTGAGCCAGGAATATTTCTCATAATTCGCTCCATCTTGTTTTCCAGTTCTTGAAACTTCTTCGTGAAAAGTTCAGAGGAATCGTCTGCCAATGTTCCACGTACGAAACGCCGGTCTTTTCTAGAAGCTTGCTGTGCGGCTTCTACTCTCATGGCATAGACGAGGGTGGACTTCAGATCTTTGCTGTCTGACATCCTGGTAGCTTACTGTAGTTCGGGATCTTTGATGGCATCCACGAAATACTGAAGAGACAGGTTATCTCGTACGTCCGAGGGACAGTCTGGGAAAGCGAGGAGCGACAGTCTTTCTATATCCGATGCCAATTCTTGAAGAGTTTCATTGGCCTTCTGCTGTCTCACTTTCAATTGCAGTCTGTTGTAATCCTTTAGATGCTGCTCCCCAAACCTTAACTCCAACGCACTTGCCAGCGCCACGAATTCTCCCCGCTTCTCTTCAGGTAGTGTCTGTAAAATGTCAGCAGCTTCACCTCGAAGAGATGCTGCGAGATGGAATGCTTTCGAAGTATCGTCCCAACCATTCGCAGAAGCAATCATTTCAAATTGCGTTTGATAAACGCGCCAAGACGACTTCCCATCAAAAGGGGCCACTTTGATGTTAGAGCGCGGCGCCATAAAGGGGATGGAAGCGTTATCCCAATTAGGTGATGCTATGGCCAGAGCTTCACGCGTTTCCATTTTTCGCAGCCTTTCTTCTACAACGTCAATGAATTTGTCTTGCTCTTCCTTTAAGGTGGAAACTTTTTCTTGCATGGTGGAAACTTTTTCTTGCTCGGTGGAAACTTTTTCTTGCACGGTGGAAACTTTTTCTTGCACGGTGGAAACTTTTCCTTCAACTTCATTTCTCACTGTCTTAAGATCTTCTCTGACATCCAAAATATCCGCCTTCATTGATTGAAGAACACTCTCTGTGCGCTCCATAAATCTATCAACGGACGCAGAAGATGATTCTTGCTTGGATGCTAAAGCTTTAATATCCGATGATGTCGCTTCTTGACTGGCGGCAATTGCGGCGGCGAGTTCGGCATTTGTCGTTTCTTGACGGGCTTGACCAGCGGCGGTTAATTCTTGTCCGGCTTTTATTTCGGCTTTCATTTCAGCGGCCGTGGATTCTTGTCCGGCTTTTATTCCAGCAATCATTTCCATTAATTGTTTCATTTGGTCTTCCATCATTCCTCTAGTTGTCGGCATTCAAAATTACGAAATCCCACTTCTGACACCACTGTTATTAATTTTTCCACGGAGGCAATGATGGCACAGTTTTCACGGTTTAAAAATATTTATTCTCTCTTCAGAAAACTCACAAAATTTATTCACAGGCAACAGTTTAATTACTCTCAAGCTTCAACACAAGCTTCAACAAAAATAACTTCGAATTCAGCGATTATACAAGCTCACTCCAACAGGTAAATAAAGCGATCAGCTTTCAACGAACTCCGAAGTCAATCTGAAAACTTTCCCGTTCTCCAGTCTTTTTATAAACAAGCGCGTGAGACATTCTCGAAATTTCCAGCCAATTCATCGGAAAGAAATTTCTCGAAACGTCTCGATTACTTCAGGTGTTGCCACCTTTTTCTAACTTGTATAATCGCTATTAATTACTAAATAAAATTGGATAAAAATAAATTACAATAGAATTTTGAAATGATACGTCACTATTTACAATATATACAGACAATTTGTGCAACAATATACTGCTGAATTTATGCAAAAAATTTAGCTTTTATGAGATGTAAAATTGAATCAATATGCATAATTCGTAAGTGTGTGTGTGTTTTTTTTTTTTTTTTTTTTTTTTTTTTTTTTTTTTTCCCTCATTAGTTACAGCCATTGCTCGGTTGATATCAAATTTTATTTATTAAAAACAAAAATTTATGCATTTAAGGGTTAAAATTATTAAGTAGTTTAGAGTTATTAGATCTAAAAATTTCGAAGAATTCGATTTTAATCTAGTGAGATAGATATTTAATTTTTATTAATAGCGGGAAAGTATCGAAAAACAAATAATTTTTTATATAAGATTATATCATGACATAACCAGACTATCAGGATTCTCAGATAATTTTATTACTCCGATTGTTAAAATAGCGATGCCGATGTGACTTTTTTAAATTTATTAAAAAATGTTTATTTAATATACAATTTTACAAAAATACAAAAATTCTCTTATATGAATTGAATTTTATTTAAAATTTCAAAAATAACTAAAATTTAAAATTCCTGCTTCATTGTTTTCAAGTTACTTAATTTTAAGTTTCTGGATTAGAACTTGGGCATTAAATTTCAGATTATCCTTGCTATTTAAAACTCTGCAGACAGGGAAATAAATCTAAAATGATTTTTAAAATATATATATATATATATATATATATATATATATATATATATATATATATATATATATATATATATATATATATATATATGATTTTACTCAAAATTATTGTGCTAATCTCAAAATACCTCTTTATTTTTAGTTATTGGAGGAAGTAGGAATGGTAAGTGTCACTTAGCCGTGTCAAAAACTATTAATAGAATTGTTTCTTTCTGTGTGTGTGTGTGTGTGTGTGCGCGTGAATGTTTTAAATTATGGAGACATGGTACCCCTTGTTTTGAGAAAAATTTCAAAAATATCAAATTTCTAATTTTTACGTGTTTTAAATCTTTAAAACCTTCTCCTTACTTTGGCAAGTTTTTGAGCTGATCCTATAACTTCAATTGCTTAAAAATTATATTTTTATTTAGAATTTAGGGTAGTTTCAACAATCCATTCAATGTTTCTAGCGCATTTTTGTCATTTCATATTTTTTAGAATTCCTACCTTACTCATAAGGCTAAAACTCCTGCAAATATAACTGGAATAACTCGAATTTTTTTGTGTGTCATTCTAAAGATTTATTTGATAAAAATAGGCATGAATTTTTAAATAAAATATATACTTTTTTTAGAAATTTATACGTTGAAAAATATCCTTTTCTTACGGTATTTTTACCTTCAGGCAGTTTTTATTGTTTCTCTCCAAACCTTCTTTACTAAATAAAATCCGATCCCTAAAAGTTTAGAGTGCATTGTAAGGAAAATTAATTTTAAAAAAGGGGAAAGTAATATTAAAAAATGATAAATAGAATTCGATTTTTTTTTCTTTCAAGTCCGTTTGAATGAGATTTAAAAACTTCAATATTTGGGATCACATATTGAGAGTGTCACAAATAAATGTACACTGGTGTCCAAAAGTTAAGCATAAATTGTAAAATGCGAAAAACATGGAGTAAATATTCGTAAAATTATTCCAAATTTCTTGCGGATATTGTTTATGCAAAACTTTTCAGTCGACTACGTCCTGCGTGAAACACCTGCGCATGTCGGAACGCAGAGAAACCGATTCACGCAGCATAAGCAGTTCAGACAATTTTCGGGTAACTGCTGTGCGAAAGAGCGTTGTTAACCATCAAACAAGGTGAATGATAGCACAAAGACGCCAATTGGACATGTTTGCGAAAGGAAGAATCGTTGAAATGCTGGAATCCGGACGATCACAAACCGAAGTGTCTCGAATTCTGAATGTGAACCAGTCTGTGATCTCAAGACTGTGGCAGAGGTTTCAAAGAACGGGAGATGTTACCCGACGACCAGTATCAGGTCGACCAAGAGTCACAACTCCTCGCCAAGACCGATATCTGGTAATAAGTGCGCGACGTCAGAGGGGCAGTACTGCCACATCACTGGGTTCGGCGCTCACAGTCACCACAGGAATACGAATTTCGAGACATACTGTTTACAGGAGACGCAATCATGCTGGCCTGTATGCCAGAAGACCAGCAGTTTGCATTCCCCTCACGTCTGCTCAGAAACGCGCTCGTTTGAACTGGAGTTTGAAACATCAACATTGGAGTGTGGGAGAGTGGGCCAATGTGATGTTCAGTGACGAGTCCTGGTTTAGTCTGAGTGGTGATTCTCGTCGGGTAACGATATGGAGAGAACGTGGAACACGTTTTGAACCAAGAAACATATCGGAAAGACATCATTTTCCATCAAGGGGAGTAGTGGTATGGGTAGGCATCATGATGGACGGCCGCACAGACCTACATTTCTGTGACACGCGATCTGTGACTGGTCAAAGATACAGAGACGAAGTTCTTGAGCCTTATGTTCGCTTGTTTCGAGGTGCTGTCGGCCCTGACTTCATATTCATAGATGATAATGCACCATATCACCGAGCGGTGCTGGTTGATGATTTTCCTTGAAACGGAAAACATCCAGCGCATGTCGTGGCCTGCCAACTCCCCTGATTTAAATCCTATCGAGCATGTATGGGAAATGCTCGGGTGACAAATTGCAGCCCTTTCGCACCCACCAAGCTCCGTTACAGAACTGAAGAGAACTCTCCAAGAAGCTTGGAACCATTTGAGCCCACAACTCATTCATCATCTCATAGAAAGTATGGTAAATCGCTGTGCAGCGTGCCTAGCTGTCAGAGGTGACCACACGCCTTATTAAACTGCAGCATCAGTATTTTATTTAATGTTTTCTTTAATTTTTTCTTTAAAGTGTGAACCCTTGCTATTCTCAGTTTCTTTCAAACTGCTACTTTGGATAGTAAAATTAATTATTATCTTTCTTTTGATTTGCTTCCTTATTTTATAACCATTTTACACTCGCATATCACGTTTCCCGCCATTCTGATGTACAGTTCCTTTTTTATTCACATAATTATCAATTATGCTTAACTTTTGGACACCAGTGTATAAATTCTACGGAAGGGAACTTTTAGCATTTAGAAGAACCTTTGTAAAGATGATGAATTGTACATGTGAATATAATTGTAACAGGACGAAGAACTTTCACATCATACAATATGAAATAGCATATGTTACTAACAGATGGCTTCATTGAAGGGGTCCCATAGAATACATTTTTCTCATAATCAAAGGCACTTGTCTTTTTCCCCAAGGGATACCTTAAAGATAAAATCTACAACAGAAAACCAACGACACTGAAAAAATAAAAAGCCACAATTGAGCGAGAATGTGAAAACCGTGTGAAAGTGTGAAATGCCGTAAGTCTGCAGAATGCCTAGGCATTGTATACAATGCCTGTTGCCATTAGACAAAGTTTGAAGTATGATAATTATTATGTACTTTCCTTAGGCATTCTATAGAATGACAAATGCTATTTACGCAAAGCCTGATATTATTACTTGAGATATTGAGCTTGAGATTATTTACCAATAAAATTCAGAACTATAGTTTATGAAATATGAGTTTTAAAACGCGCACACCTCACTTTTTAGACTTTTACAAGGACAAACTAATTAAAAAAAGTGATCTTGGGAATGAGATACCACAAACGATTGCCCGAAATGGGCAGGGGTATTTTTTTCCTAGTTCAATCGGCAGTCAGGCCAACGAAATAGGTCTTAATTTTCCCTTTCACAGCGTAAAGCGTACGTACACCTTACTTTTTAGAGAGTTCTACTCTATCAAGTAATGAAAAAAAAAAGTGATTTTGAGGGGGAGATTCCTCACCTAAAAGGAAGAAGTACAATCTATTTCGTTGGCCTTACGGTCAATTGAACTTAAAAAAAATACCCCTACCTGTCTCGGGCAGTCGTTTGTGGCATCACACCCCCAAAATCACTTTTTTTTAATCACTTGATATTGTAGCACTCTCTAAAAGAAAAGGGTACGCGTTAAAAGCCACGTGCCAAGTGATATTCGAATCGAAACGGAGATGTATTTCATACTTTGCTT
Source organism: Linyphia triangularis (assembly GCA_963978545.1). Lineage (NCBI taxonomy): Eukaryota > Metazoa > Arthropoda > Arachnida > Araneae > Linyphiidae > Linyphia > Linyphia triangularis. The sequence continues at coordinate 7,880,122 of OZ021731.1, forward strand.
GTTTCTCATTTGGCATTCTATAGAATTCCTAGGAAATGTGTGAAATATGCATCGTTTCATATTTTACCGCCTAGTTTTTATGCATTCTATACAATGCCTAGAAATTCTATATATTCCGCATTTCCCACTTTGCCGGTAACATATACATTTTTAAGACAACTTGTATAAATAATAGAAATAACTGGATAGACTGTTGAACGCTGGAAAATGAAGGCGTACTAAATCAAAAGAATGGACAAGAAAACTTAATGCCGATGTAAATTATCTTCTTTGATCGGCATTGTATAATAGTAGATTTATAAAAAAGGAATAATGAAATGAAAACGTATTAACATGTATGAATAGCTATTTTGTGCTTTTCTTCAAAAACTTGTTCATTTATTTTTAATATTTTCGCTGATCTTGCAATTATAAGCAACATAGTTGTAAATCATTGTTTTGCTTTGTCGCCAATCTTCGCTCTTGTTCCATTAAAACCCATACAACCAACCAATAATTATTTAAATAATCGTCCAACCAACAGGTTCCACCAAACTCACCAATGAATCAACCCTCCAACATGAAGAAATCATCATTGAGAATACGTAAATATTCACTTCCCAGTGAATACAGATGGCATTTTCATAGTTGACTTTAGTAGGGCTAAGGTCACACGTGTTTTTTTTTTTTTTTTTTTTTCAAGCTCTTTAAACGCAGTTTCTTTTTAAACAGCGTGAAAATCTACACAAGCCGTCCACACGTGCGTATTCTCTAAAGCGAGTTCAGTCTCTTGTTTGTAATCTCCAATACAACATGATTCCATTTACAATCCAAGCATCTCTTTCAGTTCGCGATTTTTGAAATCATTATACCTTGTATCTTAAAGATATGGATACTTTTCAAATTCAAAAATGATAAGTTCACAATCCAATGAGTATTCCGTTATATCGTTATTTTAAATATCAAAAATTTATGACGATAACACACGAATAAAGCAACAAAGTGTTTTCACTGAGCTTGAAAAATAGGTCTGATTGCATCCTCCAGGGGGCGACCTTGAGAATGCCACAGACGATCCCCACGCCATAGAGGTCGGTGATATATCGATATTTTTTTTAAATATAGATATTAAAGATATCGATAAAATTCACCAATACATCGATATATCGATATTTTAAATTTTTTGTTTTTATTTTTTTTAATGATCGTTTTGTAGTTCCATGTGTTTTTCGATTTTTTTTTTATTCCTTTTTCAAAAACTTCAAAACTAAAGTTTGGACTTGGCCCAATGGCTCCAATATTCAATATTTTGCCATACACTTTATAACCATGGCGCCAACAGGAGGGTACAAGGGGGTGCCCCTCCTTTGCTTTTAAAAATTAAAGTAAAATTGGATATATATATATATATATATATATATATATATATATATATATATATATATATATATAATATACATATATATTCATCGCTCTGTTAATTTTTCAATTATTTATATTGTAAAAATATTATGCTAAATATTCAGGGTTGCCATTAAAAGCTATTGAGAATTAACTAAGTTTTTCTTAAAATTGCTGCATCAATTAAGCAAAAATACAATTTTTTCTTTTGTAATAGATCCATTTCAGTTGGAAAAGTAGTCACCTTACAAAAAGCAATCATGAAAAGTAGAAATTTGTCCAAAATTGAAAATCAAATTTTAAAAAATCATGTAACGGTATATCGATATTTTATCGATATTTTTTTCTATGCAACGATATAGTATCGATATTTATTTTCATCGATATTTCCGATCTCTACCACGCCAGCGTTTAAAAAGGTTACGTCTGGCCAAGTGTATGTTACAGCAGTTTGTCTATATTTTGTAGCTTAACTTCAGGCTGTGTTTCTACATGAAAAAACGTGTGGCTTACACTGAAAAGATTCTGGTTATGCGTTTTCGTCTATCCAGTTAGTTCTAATATATGTATGGCTGTTTCGAACTAAAATTTATTGAAATAGTAAGTAATTTGTTATATTTTATTAATCACCACTACTAATTTGAAGAGTGAATAAATTTATAATTCCTTTGATGTTTTTATCTATTGACATATTTTTTTCACTTGGCAGTTAGAGGAGATTGGTTACGAGGCCAGCGAAGTAAGTGCTTTCAAGTTAAAACGTTTAATGCAATGTATAATTTTTAAAGCATTTAATATAAGTAAATAATTTCGATGGCCACTTTTTGACCAGTTCCTGGAAGGTTCTGAGTCCAAAACAGTGACTTTTGGAGTATGGCCTTTATCATGCAGGCATCCTAATTCCAGAACGAGTGGTATGTAGTTCAAATTTGGCGCTCAAATCAGCACTGTCTATAAATCCAGTAAAAACAATGATTTCGTTAAAACTCCTAATGCAAAGTGTGAATTGCCAGAGGACGGCTCTGAAAATTTCGGTAACCAAATTTACTTTTTATCAAAATTAACTCGAAATGGTTTTCCCGTTAATTTTAATGAATAAAGTCGAAAAATACTTAAATTTAAAACGATATCAAACAAAATATAAAGCTAGTATCAAAACAATTTATAATGTGTTGAATATATAAGTTACATTTATTATGTATGTAATATTCCCCTATTTGTGTAAGTTAAGACAGTGTGTTGAGTCAGGAAAACAGTCTTGAAGTGGCAGTCATTGTCATTAGATTTATTTAGTTAAATTGGAAGCTGGGGGGGGGAGAGAAAGGTAACGAGTGATCAAAACAACAGATAAGATGAGAATGACCATTCATTATCGGAAGAGAGCACTGTAAACTATCATTGTATTGAACCGTGGCTATTGTCCAGAGCTCAGCAGAAATCAACAAACTAAGGGTGTATGAACTTAAAAACCGTCTGACGCAAGAACTATCAATACTTATTACAAGGTCCGGCTATTAATTTCCAGGACTGACGTAACTGTAGGAGAACCTGGAAGATGGCGCTAATGATTGCATATTGAAGAGCGTTTTCTTGCGGATGTGCAGTGCAATCGTTGCCATTCTGAAGTAAGTGGTTTTTGTGGAAAGGCGCATTAAAACTTAGCTCTTAAATTTCTGTTGTCGATGTGAAAATGGAGCAAAGAATTAACATTGAATTTTGCTTCAAATTGGGCAAGACAGCTGAGGAAACCTACGAAATGTCAAAACAAGTTTACGGCGAGGAAGCATTATCCCGCTCAAGAACTTTTGAATGGTTTAAACGCTTTCGGGACAGGTGCGAAAGCGTCGAAGGTGATCCACACACAGGTCTGGCGCAGTCCGTACGCACAATGGAAGCAATTGAAAGAGTTCGCGATATGGTGAAATGTGATCGTCGATTGACTATTCGAGTACTCGACAATGAATTGAACATGGACAAAGAGACGGTTCAGCGAATTTTGACGCAAGACCTAGGCAAACGCAAGTTTTGTTCCAGATTCATTCCTCACCATTTAAGGGACGAACAAAAGCAATTGAGACTGGACGCTCGTGGCGAGCTTATCGACAACGCTGATACTGACCCTGCGTACCTGGATAGGATACCCAATTTGAAGCAAAATTTAATGTTAATTCTTTGCTCCATTTTCACTTCGACAACAGGAATTTAAGAGCTACGTTTTAATGTGCCTTTCCACGAGAACCACTTACTTCAGAATGGCGCCGTTTGCACTGCGCATGCGCAAGAAAACGCTCTTCAATATGCAATCATTAGCGCCATCTTCCGGCTTTTCGTTCTCCTACAGTTACGTCAGTCCTGGAAATTAATATTATATTATTTATGAGACTCTGTTACGAAAACACAACACATCTCAAATGAATGAGTTGTCAAACGTGAGAAAGAAAATTAGCATCAATGAAGGGATTAAAAAAATAAGAATGCGCACTTTAAAAGAGATTAGTTTCAATTAACGCCGATACTAAAAGAGATATTACATGCATATTTCTGGTTAAGGTGGTAAAAAAGAGGGTTTGCGCCGAAAGATGGTAATTCATCATTTACAATCAAATTACCCTATTAAAATCGGGCTGTATCGAGAAATGTCGACTACAACTATTTATGACTGGTTTCGCCAGCAACTTCAACTTTTGGCTGTGTTAAGCACTTTATAAGTGGCAAAAACGGTGGTTTCAAAACAAAAACAAAACAAAACTCGTTGTCGACTACAACTATTTATGACTGGTTTCGCCAGCAACTTCAACTTTTGGCTGTGTTAAGCACTTTATAAGTGGCAGAAATAGACAGTCGGTGGTTTCAAAACAAAAACAAAACAAAACTCGTTGTCGACTACAACTATTTATGACTGCTTTCGCCAGCAACTTCAACTTTTGGCTGTGTTAAGCACTTTATAAGTGGCAAAAACGGTGGTTTCAAAACAAAAACAAAACAAAACTCGTTGTCGACTACAACTATTTATGACTGGTTTCGCCAGCAACTTCAACTTTTGGCTGTGTTAAGCACTTTATAAGTGGCAGAAATAGACAGTCGGTGGTTTCAAAACAAAAACAAAACAAAACTTCAACTAGTAGTGCATAAACCATATAATTAAGGGGACATGGTACCCAAAAAATGACGAAAATGTCAATTTTTATCCCATAATGTGGAGAATATCTTTCTGAATAGCTGTGAAAAATTTATACTTGTACCTTTGATAGATAAAAAGTTATATTGTATTTTATAAACCCTCTCACACTATCAAAGCTGAAAAAGAAATCTTTAACATTGTTTTACTCAGTTCTTTATTTTTCTATTTGAGTGTTATTCAAATCCCTAAGGTTTTTTTCTAAATTTAGTTAGGATTGGGAAATTTTTATAGCGTATTTATATACATTTGATAAATAAAAGTTAGCATGGATTAGGGTGCGCAAAGTTTAGTTTTTTAAAAAAAAGGGGGTGGGGTCGTTTTTCTGCTGTTTTTAGTGTAAAAACATAAAAACCTTTCCATAGCTTGCATCTTCAAATCCATACTAACTATTATTAACAATTATAATGCGAATATATTCTAAAAATTTCATGGAAAAATACTTAAAATTGTGGAAGAAGTAGCATTTCTAAAACAGTTTGAAATTTTTTTTAAAAATTGAATTAGTCAAAAATTATTAATTCAAAATATTTTGGTAGATTAAATTATGTTTACTTACCATCAACACAATGTAAAATTACTATAGTTTAAATTTTAGTGGTGCAATTTCCGAAAATAATTTTTTGGGTACCATATACCCTTAAATAAAGTAAAACTACAAAACTGATTAATTATTGATTCAAATCCGAAATGATTTATTTCAACGAGACATGCACAAACTTATCTCTTTCGATTTAAATTCACAGCAAAATCCTATCACTTGTTTTTGGAAAAGAAATCATAAAATAAAAACATGAAATAATTAACACAACGCGATGTGGAATTCTTAATCAATATAATTAAATATTTTTCATATATTAAACACAAAAATTACATGAATCTGGCGTATGGTATAAAATAATATTGATTTCATATTTTAACACTCAAATTCAATAATGGATATATTTTAAATAATTGGCATATGAATGAAAGTTTTAGTGATTCTCAACTATTTAAGAGGTGAATTATATTTCTTTCCAGGATTGGGGTTATAACCAATACAACTGAAAAACAATGTAAAGTAGTGACCTTATTTTTTTTTATAAGAGATTCTTATAAAATATTAATTTATCAAGTGTTTCATCTAAAACCTATAAATAAATATGTCCGCACTTTTAAACACAACTTTTGAAAATCTAGTTTTTTTTTCGAAGAATTGCTAATGCCAATACAAATAGACTTTATTTTTTAATGTACAGTATATGCATAATTTTAACTTTATGTAAGTTTATAAGAACCTTGATTTTTGTTACAGTTTTGCAATCACGTCTTGGTAAAGTGAGAATTTAATTGTTTTTTCTTCAATTTTAATAAAGTTTCTAAATTTGCTTTTTAAAATTTGAATATTTTGCATAAGTTATCCGAAATGTCTATATTTTTTAGAGTCAATAATGTTCCTTACTTTATAAATAATATTTTTCAAGTACAATTAACACATTTGAACAAGTTAAGTTTGCTACTTAAGGGGACTGTTAAGGCAAAAATTTCAAATTTTTCGATTTTTATATTTTAGTGGGAAAACAGCCTGGAATTCTAGCTTTCAGTACATTTCTTACTTTTGCTGATCCGAGAAGAATTAAGAATATTATTTGAGTTTTTATATTATCAGAAATCGCCTGTTTTTCATTTTCTTAAATTGCATTTTTCTCTTTATGTGTATTTTAAGATTTTTAGGGTATTCGATTTGTTCCTTGCGATTCAAAAGTTGCTGTATTTTTTTTTAATTAGGAGATATTGTTTACTATACTATTTTGAACACAATTGTGCATGGATTTTGGAATCTGGTATTTTTTTATTGTTTTACAGCAATTTTCGTAATGCTTCTATTTAAAAAGTTTACATTTTTTGCCGTTGTACCAAAGTTTTACTTCTAAATAATTAACCAATGAGTCAAAAATCCATGCACAGTTATATCAATATATATTCGATTAGCTTGTAAAAAAAAAATTGAGACAGATTGCAAAAAATTTGAATCGCAAGGAGCGTTTTTAAAATTACTGAAAAAACGCTAAATTTTTCAATAAAAATGTAATTTCTTGAAAAAAAAAATCAATATAAATTTTTGAAATTTTGGGTTGTGTTTCATCTAATAGCAATTAAATGCTCAAAAATTTTTATGGATTTTGGACAAAAATTGAAGAATTTTTGACTTAACAGGCCCTTTAAACAGATTCGATTCTACAGTGTGTGAGTGTAAAGTCATGGTGCACTTTTGATCGATCACAGAAAATCTACGAAACAAGACTAGAAATTTTTAGAAATAAACAGGTTTTTGTTTTTCGGACTTACATTAAAATTCTCATGGTCAAAAATATATTATTTTTTTTTTCTTTGCATTTTGACGTTTAGCTCTCAATATTTTAACAAAAAAGTTCAAAAAAAAAAAAAAAAAAAAAAAAAAATTACTTTAAGTGACCGTGTATTAGATTATATTTGAAAGTATAAGTGACGTGTGTTTTAACATAATGAACTAGAATTAGATAATTAAGGTAAATGATGTATTCTAAATCGAATGGAAAGACAAAAAATAGGGGTTCGTATTGAAATTTTCAAAATTAGAGTTAAATTTTATTAATAAACAGCACCCTAACAAAACAACAAAATTGCATTATTCATATGAAATATCAAAGTACCGAAGATGTAGCCATCGTTTGGATTTTATTTTTGCGTACTGTACATGTAGAGAGTGCATAAAGTATATTTTTCTGAACAAAAACATTAAAACTCCTTAAAGTTACAAATGTGTGCACCAGTTTGTACAGTGTTAATAACGTTTATAGGTTTAAAAAAAAAAACTCAAAATTTTCAAAATGTGAAGGTTTTTTTTTTCATGTTAGTGTCTCATAAATATTATAGTTTTCATGACCAAACCATTATCTTTCATTTCAGCTGCTTTACAAAGTAAGCATAATCATTTTAAGTATTTCTTCATTTATATATATATAATGTTACGAATTTCTGTATATTTGTAAATATTTCGTAGCATTAATTACGTAAAAAAGATAAATTTATGTACACTTCGCATAAGGCAGTGCAAGAATTATTTATTTGGCTTCCCTGCAGTCTTATTGCTTGAAAACGAGTTTTACAGAGATAACACGGGGAAGCGAGTTTTACAAGGAGCAGGGTATTTAACATTATGGTTAATGGCAATCTCGCCAAATTGGCGAGATAGAGCCAAGTTGGCGACTGTTTTGCCAATTAATTTTTGTCGCCAAATTTGGCGACATTTTCGGTCCCCATGTATATGTATAGGACTTTTCGACTACGATCTGGAAAGTAATCCAAATTTCTATCTCTAGAACAGCGTCAGCCACTACGCGGCCCGCGACAGATATTTCTGTGGCCCGCCGGCTCCACAGAAGATAAAAAAAAAAAAATAATAATAATAATAAAAGTTCATGGTATGGTCTTTCTTTTCACATAAATGTAATTCAACCGAAATAAGATTTATTAATTATGTAGAGTACAGTTCTCCATTACGTACCCAAAGAAACTATGCAGGGTGGTTTTCATCAAGAATTTGTTGCAGTCAATTGACTGCAACACAAATATTCCGAAAGACATCGACTCTATCATAAAATAAACTGAACGATTTCTACAGCCATCGTCTCACAATTGATATCAACTAAAACGGAGTAATCTGAAAGTACAGTTTAAATACTTTTAATAAAAGTTAGGTCAAGTCGCATTGAAACAAAATTTTCGCTTCTTTTTTAGACATTTATTTACTAACAATGAAAACTATTATTATTTTTTTTTTTTATTATTATTATTATTATTTGAGAAAAAAATAATCAATTATCAATTGTAATTTTATTAAGATAAAAAATATTAATATTTTTTTCAAGTTTTCAGAAATGCTATGTATTATTAAATCGATAATAATTAAAGACCCACATTTTGGTGTATCCGTCCCGCGATAACCACCAACATAAGTCATACGGCCCGCCTCCAAGAGTTAGTGGCGAACGCTGCTCTAGAAGGTTCACGAAGGATTGACTTTCCTATATAAGCCCGGCCATGAGTCAATTAGTTGACTGGGGTGACTGAGTTGAGTTACTGATTGACTGGAGTTACTTAGTTAGCTGTCTCTCAGCGAACATTCAGAGAATTCTGAAAGTGAACTGTATTGCATTGTCTTTTGCAGTGGTTTTAGCAGTTGTGTTGTCAAGTTTTTAACTGCTGTTTTGTGCTCTATTGTTGTGAAAAGAGCTGTATTGAGTCTACTAGAACGAGAAGTTCTGGAGTTGTAAGAGAATCTGCGAAGAGTTATATCGGAATAAATTTCGACAAGTTTTGATCTGCTTTGGCTTCAAATCTTTCGAACCCATCCACGCAACAACATGTTTTATCCATTTCTTAACCAAACTTATCATTTTTATTACCAGATTTCAGTATCATATATAGTTAAAAATTAAATTTTCTAGTTTTTAAGACCTAAAAAGAACTGAATTTCATTCTTTAGTTTTCAATTATTATAGTTTTCATGACCAAATCATAAATTCTCATTTCAGGACAGGCAATAAAACGTAAGTAGTATCTTCTTAAGTATTTTTTCATTGAATTTAGTTTTGGAACAAAAACTGAATAATGATACCAAAATTCAAAACTTATTTTCCTTTAAAACACAATCATGTGCCTAACATTGTCCATTATTTATAAGTGGCCCAATTTTCTTCCAAACTACTTAATTATCTATATTTTAAACAACCTTATCATTTTTATTTTCATTAACATTTGTGAAGTGTTTGCATCTAATATACGGGGTGTCTATAAAATTTTGGACACATTTTGATGTTAAATAATTCATAAAATAATGAAGGTATAAACAAACTTAAGGCATTTATGCGTGGAATAACTCATATATTTCCATTTGGTACTTTTTTTTTGGGGGGGGGGTATCAATTTAAATTTATCTTTATTATTTTATGAATCATTCAACATCAAAATGTTTTCCAAGATTTTATTGACACTCTGTATTAATAATTAAAAATTTTAATAAATGAAAGAAAATAATATTTCTATTTCAATTTTTAAACATTTTGTAGTTATCAAATATTTTTTTTTATTATTACAGGAGTAATGTTCCCAATAAGTAAGTGTGTTTCTTATGAAATTTTGTACAATTTATAGCATCACAAAATGTGGAAATGCAGCGTTAACACTACTTAAACATTGGGGAAAAAACTAATAAATTTCAAAATGTATAGGAGTTTATTTAACCAGTATCTCAAATAAATTAAAAATTATCGTTTTGATAAATGAACCACAATATTTTATTTCTGCGGCTGCACAGGGTAAACTTTTTATGCATATCTTCATAGCATTATGTTATGAAAAAAACTGAAAAGTAATAGTAAAACTTCATTCTTTTTTTTTTTTTTTTTTAACTAAGTCATGTACCTAAGAAATAATTAATAGATAATATAATCGTTACTTTATAATTTTGACTACCAAACCATAACTTTAAATTTCATAGGCTTTTCAATTAGTATATTTTGAAGCATTCCTTCGTACTTTTTTCTTTCTTTCTTTTTTTTTTTAAAGAAAAATGGAAAAGTAAAAAAAATCAAAACTTTTTTTGCGTTAAAAAAAATATTTGCCTAGATTAGTGTATTACTTGTAACTCTATAATATTCTATTACAAATAATAATAAAACTCCAACTTTTTTTTTCTTTGAGCAAATTTATGTGTCATTGTCTAATGCGTAACTGTCCATAATTTAACACTGTCTAATGCGTAAACACACAATGTTATAATTATATTATAATTTTCATGTTCAAACTATAATCTTTCATTTTAGTGGCTGGACATGGTAAGTAATATATTTTTAATTATTTCTTCATGGCATTTTGTTTTGGAAAAAAAGTAAAAAGTAACAAAATTAAAAAGTTATTTTTCTTTAAAAAAAATCCTGTAACTCAAATTGTACATCACTTATAAGTGGCCCTACTTTCTTTCAAACTAACTTTATATCTATATTTTAGCCTTTTAATCTATATTTTATTATTAATTTATATTTAATTATTAATTTATATTTAATTATTAATTTATATTTAATTATTAATTTATATTTAATTATTAATTTATATTTAATTATTAATTTTCATATTTGTAATTTTAACCAACCTGATCATTTTCATTGCGATAAATCACAACCACTTAAAAAGTGTTTGCATATGACTTATAATTTAATCGAGATTTTATATCCTGAAAAAAAAAAAGCATTTTATTCATCGGTTTTGAAATATTTTGCAGATATCAAACATATAACTTATATATTATAGAATCACCTTTAAGTAAGATCGAATGGACAGACTATTGCAACATCAATTACGAACAATTAAAAAACAAATCCCATCCAAAAATATAAAAAAAACTCTAGGAGTTATCGTGTCGACCGCCCCGAAAAAGTAGTTACAAGAAAAACGCGTTTAGAGTTGTAAGTGAACTTGATACAATCCACGAAGAACCTGTCAAAAGCCTTTTGATCTTTCTTAAGGAATCTGGCTTTCTTTGACAGGGGGTCGTAAAATAAAGGGGTTGGTGCAATATTCCCTAGTGGAATCAGCACCTAGGCTCAGTTGACCTTCCCCATTGACTATGACTATGACTATAACTATAAGTCCATTTCGCTCGAAGTCGGGCGCTAACGCAAGAACTTTATGGATATTTTTATTCATTTTGTTAAATTTCGTCTATTCTCCCATTCCAGCTTCATATTGTACACCTTCCCCGTCAGTAAACAATTGTAGTAACAATTTTAAATTGTAAACAATTATCTCAGAAATAGAAAGTAACGGCCAGCTGACTCAACGGACATGCGCGCGACAAACTCGTCGGGCGGTCACATTTTCGGTCATACCTTTGGATCTATGGGGAATTTTTGCAATATATTTTCACAGAAACATGCCTAAAACTATAGAGAATAACAATCCTTTAAAAAAATCGATCCCCTTAAAAAAATCCCCTTAATACTAATAAATGTTAGCAAATCTTGTTCGTGGTATTCCTCGGAGTTTTAAATATTTTTAAATAAAAACTATACGTTAATGCAGTTACTTTGGTCGTTTCATTTTGTTGATTAGGGAAGTTACCTACCCATTTTGTTTGGAGTGCCACTTTTTACTGCCTCCTAGCAAAGTTCAGACTTTAGTTCTGAAATTTTTTAAAAGGGAATAAAGAAAATTCGAAGAAACACATGGAACTACAAATCGGTCATCAAGAAACTAAAAATGTTTGAAAATATCGATATATCAGTGACTTTTTTTAATATTTATAATATCTTTTTTTATATATATATCGATAATAATATCGTTATATCGATATAACCCCGACCTCTAGTTATTTCCCTACTTGATGTTAATGTTAATGTATGTCCTGTGTGGTGTCCCGTCTTTAGTATTAATAAACTGGTCATTCAGAAGATGGTAGTACTCCTGGTAAAATAATGATCAATTTAAATATCAGGTTAAAACACCGCCTTCTGGCGGCTCCAATGTTCTAATACATGAAAGTCCCTTTTTATCGGTCAAAACTTGAACTTTTATTTTTGAGAAAGGACCGTTTCGAGCTATTCAAAGCGCTACTAGCCACTGCAGGAAAATCAGTCTGCACTGTGTCTTTAGAAGAGAAAGAACGAGCGTAATTGTTGAACATGCCATAAAAACGCTTTGAACACGTGCTTGACTAAAAAGGAATGCACATTGCAGATATACTGTGATGATATAAATATTTGTTTCTGATTTGTGGTTTTTATTCTAATGAGCCCACTTCTCACTTGGTGGTAAAAATCTTAAGTATTATTTTGAGAAAGGAGGGTAAGCAAATTTGGAGCTGTTAAAAACGCTATTAGCCACTGTTGAACATGTTGTAAAACGCTTTGAACACGTGCTTGACCCAAATGGAATGCACATTGAACATATCTTGTAATGATATATATATTTGTTTCAAATTTGTGGTTTTCATTCTTTATGCTCCCCCTTTTCACTTGGTGGTAAAAATTTGAACTATTATTTTTTCGCTTGCTGTAAGTACCAAGTTTCATCAAAATTCGTTTAACAGAACGGACTGTACTTAGGTCTAAACAGGCTAACTTTAACTATAACTACTCTGTATTTCTTTATAGCATTTAGTAATAATAATAAAAAAAAAAAAAAAGAATGAAAAGTTATACTAAAACTCAATTCTTTTTCTTCAAACAAATTCATGTGGCTAACATTACCTAATAAATAAAAGCTTAAAATGTTTCAAATGTATATGTGATTTTTTCGCATTAGTGTCTGAAATTAAAAAAAATATCGATTCGATGACCAAACCATAATCTTTCATTTCAGTACCTGTACGAGGTAAATATTCTTCTTCTATGTATTTCTATACAGCATTAAATTTAAAAAAAAAAATTAAAATCAATATTAAAACTCTATTCTTTATCCTTAAACAAATTCATGAAGTTAACAAAATCTAATAAATATAAGTAAACGATAATATTACCATTCATTGGCGGATCCAGGGTGGGGCACGGGGGTACCCCCCCCCCCCCAGAAAATGTAAAGTTTCACTGGATATTATTGAATTTCCTCCCCAAATAATTGATAAAGTCTATTTCTTCCATAATTTTTGGTAAGAAAACGTACATTTCTCATTCTGAATGATTTCATTGATTGTTGATGAAACCACTGATATGGCTTTAAAAGAGAAACTGTCGATCTGTATCCGTTATTATAATAAAAGCACTTTTACTATAAATGAAGATTTTATCAAATTTTTATAAGTTGAAGATCTCACTGGTGAAGGTTTGTGTAAAGTAGTATTGGAAGAACTGCAGAACCTAGGTTTAGATATATCCAACTGCCGTGGTCAAGCTTTCGACGGAGGTTCCAAAATGAGTGGAAAATATCAAGGACTTCAAGCTAGAATAGCCAAAATACAACCCCTTGCCATTTATAGCCATCTGGCAAATCACAGATTAAATTTAGTTATTAGTAAGGCCTGCTCAACTCCATCAATAAGAAATGCTGTTGCGGTAATATCGTTAGTCGCAATTTTTTTTTCGAGAATCTGCTAAGAGGCTGCACAAACTAGATGAAGGAATGCACGATACTCTGAACAAAGGAAATGCAGCGAAAAAGTTGTGTAAAACGAGATGGATCGATCGCCATGATTCGTTACTAACTTTTTTACATACCCTACCCTTCTTACCCCAAGTGTTGGAATCTATTGCCAACTCAGAGGACGGAAAAGGAAGTAATGCATTTTCATTTATGTACAGTATTATGTCTCCTGAATTTATCATTAGCGTGGTAGTTTTAGCAGATGTGTTTGCACTGACTCTCCCCTTAGCCACAAGACTCCAAGCAGAGTACATGGATGTGCTCAAAGCAATGAAGTTAGTTGATGCCACACTGAAAAGCCTACAATGTCGCAGAGGAAGTAGAAGCGAACATTTTAATAAATTATATTTAAAAGCTGAAAATGTGGCTGATCAGATGGCGACTGAAATAAAGAAGCCAAGACTAACAGGCAATCAAAAAAACAGAGCCAATGTGCAATGCAAACCTACTGAAGAATACTTCAGAATCAGCATTTATATTCCATTCATGGACTTCCTCATCCACGAGCTTTCAACAAGATTCCCAAAATCACAAATGATTAATGTCGGGAACTTGCAAAAGTTATTACCAGTTAATTCACATTTCGATGATGATTTCGAAACTTCTGTCATAGAAGGTAGTAAAATGCATAAGTCCGATTTACCCTGTTTCCAAGCACTGGAAGGTGAATTAGAACTTTGGAAGCATATGTGGGATGGACAGAAGAAGAAGTTACCCAAATCTCCAGCGGAAGCAATCAAATACGCTGAAGATTGGTCCAATATATCAACACTTCTTCAATTAATATGCACTCTTCCAGTTACAAGCAGTACTGCGGAGAGGTCCTTTTCTACTCTCCGTCGGATAAAGACATTTTTAAGGACTACGATGAAGGAAGAACGTTTAAGTGGGTTGGCCAGCCTTCACATTCATAAAGAAGCAGCGGCTCATCTATCTCCTTTACAAGTATTGGATGTTTTTGCTTTGAAACAAAAGAGAAGACTGCGTTTGAAACTAGATCATTAATTTTAAAAATAATCATACTGGCTTTTAAAATCGATTTTTTTAAATATAATTTCAACAATTAAATTTGGCAAGTTTATTAAAAAAAAATAATAAAAAAAAAAATTAATTTTGAAAAACATCAGTAAGTTAGGTGCCAATTTCTCTGTTTATTTTAAGTGCCCAATAGTGTAAATGTGATTTTCAGCTTTTGATGATGACCTTTCTCTCCCCTTGTGAGTATTTAACACGATTGTTGTGTGCCCCCCCCCCCCCAGGGCGAATTTCTGGATCCGCCTCTGTTACCATTATTTTATAGTTGCTATGACTAGAACATAACCTTAAATTTCAGGGTATGTACAGGGTAAGTTGTATGTTTTGAATAATGTTTATATTATTTGCATAATGTTAAAGATAAACGGAAAAAATAACAAAATCCAAAACTTCTTTTTCATTTAAAAAATTCATGTGCCTAGTACAATCTATTTTTTATAAGAGGACCGTTTTCTTCCAAACTACCTTCTTACCTGTATCTTAACCAACTTTTTTACTGTTATTGCGAGAATTTAGCATAATTTAGGAAGTGTTTGAGTATGATTTATAAATTATTAGAGGTTTTATTACCTGAAAAAAAAAATGTATTTTACGGTTTTAAAATATTTTGTGGATATCAAACATGTATTTTTGATTACAGTGTCACAGTCACCTATATGTAAGCGTGTTTCTAATTAAATGTTTTGCATTAAATAACTGCATAAAAGGAGGAAATATAGAGTTAAGTATGTTTAGTCATTTTAAAAGAAAATCTTTACATTTTTATAATGTATGGTTGCTCTTTGTTTTAGTTATCTTAAACTAATAGTTATCGATTTCACGTCTAAAACAGAATCTTTCATTTCAGTGCCCAGACCAGGTAAATAATATATTTTTAGGTATTTTTTCCTCACATTTAGTTTTGAAAACGAAAAATGAAATTGGTATTTTTGTATAAGCATATTCCTGGGTCTTGCAATGCCCTAAACTTGTTAACTACTTTCTTATCTATATATTCTTCAAAATTATTATATTTATTGGGATAATTCAATATCAATTCGAAAGTGTTTACAAATTACCTATTAAATATTTGAGTTTTTACAATACACGAAAAAGACTTAATTTTATGATTTAGTTTTCATATATTTTCTGGATATCAAATGTTTGATTTTTTTATTACAGTATTAATGTTACCTATGAGTAAGTGTGTTTCTAATTAAATTTTTACATTTAATAATATTACAAAATGTGGAAATACAAGACTAACCATATTTAACCGTTTTAAAAGAAGAACTAAAAAATTTCAAAACGTTTAGGAGATTATTTTTACCAGTATAGCGCATTAAAAATTATCATATTAACGACCAAACCACAACCTTTCGTGTCATTGCCTTTACTAGGTAAACACTATTCTTTTATGTACTTCTTCATAGCATTAAGTTTTGAAAAAAAAACCTGAAAAATAATAATAACACTTCAACCTTATTTTACTTTAAAGAAAGTTCACAATCGATTTAAAAGAAAACCTTAAAATTTTCAAAATGTGTTGATGATATTTAGCATTAGTGTCTGAAATTTAAAATTATTGATTTGATGACCAAACCATAATCTTTCACTTCAGTGCCTGTACGAGGTGAATGTTGGTCTTCTATGTATTTCTTTACAGCAATAAGTTTTGAGAAAAGAAAATGAAAACTAATAATAAAACTCTATTCTTTATCTTTTAACAAATTCAAGAAGATAACAAAATCTAGTCAATATAAGTAATAAATAATATTACGTTATTTTATAGTTCCTATGACTAAAACATAAATTTCAAGGTATGTGCAGCTAGGGTGGGCCGAAAATGGCCAAAAAAAAAAAAATTATTTTCGAAATCGATTTGGGAATAGTGTGGAAAAGTTGCCTAATGGGTCAATTAGAACAGACACAAAATTTCGTCAATTTTGCTCAATATCTAGCCGCGCCCCTCTGGCACTGAAAATGTAAAAAGTGACATAAAAAAAAAATGCACTTTAAAGCCATTTTTTGGCAAATTTTGAAATTTTTTAAAAAAAATCCGGCTTTGATATAGCGTGGAATAGTTGCCTAATGTATCAGTTGGAGCACACAAAATTTCGTCCATTTTGCTCAATATTCAGAAGCTCCCCTCTTGCTTTGAACGAAAATGTGCTTTCAAACAAAATAATTTTATGAACAAAATATTATTTGAACAAACATATTTTTTCAAAATCGGTCTTGGAATAGCGTTAAAAAGTTACCTTTAAACGCTCAAACAATTTCGTCAATTTTGTTCAATTTCTAGCCGCTCTCCTCTGGCATTGAACATGTCCAAAAACACACAAAAAATTCACTTTTAAGCCATTTTTTTAGGAAATTTTTGGAAATAATTTTTAAAAAATGGCATTGACATAGCATAGAATAGTTGCCTAATGGGTCAGTTAGAACAGACACAAAATGTGGTCCGTTTTGCTCAATATTTAGCCGCGCCCCTCTTGCTATAAGCAAAAAATTGTCTAAATGTCACAAAATCGTAAGATTGGATGTTAGGTTGGACCAATTTTTTTTTTTTAATCGGTCTTGACATAGGATGGAATAGCTTCCTAATGTATCTTTTAAGACACACAGACAATTTCGTCAATTTTTTTCAATATCTAGCCGCGTCCCTCTGTCATCAAAAATGTCCATAACATAAAAAAAAAATGCACTTTTAAGCCAATTTTCGAGCGATTACTTAAATTTTTTTTAAAAATCAGCATTTGCATAACACGGAATGGGTCAGTTAGATTACACAAAAAGTTTCATCCATTTTAATTGGACTCCAGGGGCGCCCTTTTAAGTAAAAGTTTCAAAATAAGGGTGAAAAGCAGCGTATACTTTGAATGGGTCACTTAGACGCCACATAAAAGTGTCGTCAATATTGTTCAATATCTAGAGACTCCTTGCATTTAAAAAACCCAAAAAAATAAATAATATGCATATTAAAAATCATAAGTATATTTACTAGTATAATACTTATTTATACTTAGAAATCGAGAAATTCAAATATTATAAAGTAAAAAAGAGTAGGCATAAAATGCTTATAAAGTGTAGTTTTAAGAACAGTACTGTCCTTCATCAAATGTTGGAAGTTCTTTTCTTGCTTGAATCTTAGCCCGTACAAAACCGTCTTTTGCAGCATCACCACAAACTTTCGTTAGGGCTTCAGATACGAGTTTAACACATCTCTCGACTGCTTGCGTGTGACATGGAAACTTCTCAAATGGTTTATAAGAACCTGTTCTTGCCACGTATCTTCCAATTCTTTATCTTCTCTATACATTGTAAGCAGTGGTTCTGTTGTGGTGTACTTTGACCAGTCGATGAGATCAGTGTAATCAACGGCATTAAAGTTGAGTTCGGTATGTTATGAAAAAGCATACCTAATGTATAATATACATCGGTACCGAAAATCTAACCGATGAGCTTCGTATATAATCGTAAAGTTTGTTATTTTAGTTTCTACACCAATGTGGTTCGAGATAAAAATAAAACCACCTTTCACGGTGGGACTAGTCATGTCTGGAAGATGATTCCTCTTTCAAGGAAGTTGTCTAACCATGTCAAGAAAATTACAGACAATAATAATTTCAAACAATGCATATTTTGCCCATCCGAAAAGTATGCTAGTGGCAATGCTAGCGGATTCTAAATATCATTTCCGGAAATTAACAGTGAGGTGAATCCTGAACATCAGGAATAAGAAATCTGAAGACATACTTTTTGTGTGTTCTAACTGACCCATTATGCAACCATTCTGTGCTATACAAATGATGGTTTTAAAAATATTTAGGTAATTGCTCAAAAATTGCTTAAAAGTGCATTTTTTTAATGTTTATGACATTTTTGATGCCAGAGGGACGCGGCTAGATATTCAACAAAATTGTCGAAATTTTGTGTATGTTTTAACCGACCCATTAGGCAAATTTTCCATGCGTTGTCAAGACCAATTAAAAAAAAATTGGTCCACCCTACGTCCAATCTTACGGTTTTGTGACATTTACACTTTTTTTTGTTTATAGCAAGAGGGGAGCGACTAAATGTTGAGCAAATCGGACCAAATTTTTTGTGTGTTCTAACTGACACATTAGGCAACTATTCCATACTTTGCCAATGCCATTTTTAAAAAAAGAATTGCAAAATTTCCAAAGAATGGCTTAAAAGTTCATTTTTTTTTTTGTGTTTTTGGACATTTTCAACGCCAGAGGGGCGAGGCTAGAAATTGAACAAAATTGACGTTGTATATATATACGTTGTAACTGACCCATTAGGTAACTTTTTCACGCTATTTCAAGACCAATTTCGAAAAATTATTTTTTTTTATCCCCCCCTCCCAAAGTCGAAACTGTTATGATTTTGTGACATTTAGGCACATTTTTGTTCAAAGCAAGAGGGGCGCGGCTGAATATTGAGCAAAATTAGACGAAATTTTGTGTGTGTTCCAATAAACCCCTGGCAACTTTTTCACGCTATTTCCAAACCGATTTAGAAAAAAGAATTTTCGGACCACCCTAATGTACAGTGTAAGTTGTATATTTTGAATAATATTTATATTATTTTAATAATGTTTCCTGTAAAAGATAAAAGGAAAAAAATAACAAAATTCAAAACTTCCTTTTCATTAAAAAATTTTTATGTGCCTAGGATAATTTACTTTTTATAAGCGGCCCCGTTTTCTTCCAAACTACCTTATTTACCTATATCTTAAACACCTTTTCACTTTTATTGCCAGTATTTATCATCTAAGAAGTATTTTCATATGATTAATTAATTATTCAATGTTTTATTACCCGAAAAAAACCCGTATTTTTCGGTTTTAAAATTTTTTGTGGACATCAAACATATATTTTTTATTTCAGTATCACAGTCACCTATAAACAAGTGTGTTTCCAATTAAATTTTTTAGATTAGATAACAGTACAAAATGTGGAAATATAGCGTTAAGCATGTTTAGTCATTTTAAAAAAAAATCTTTAAATTTTCATAATGTATGGTTGCTTATTGTTTCAGTTGCCTTACACTAAAAATTATCGATTTCACTACTAAACCGCAATCTTTCATTTCAGTGCCCAGACCAGGTAAATAATATATTTTTAGGTATTTTTTCCTCACATTTAGTTTTGAAAAAGCAAAATGAAATTGGTATTTTTGTATAAGCATATTCCTGCGTCTTGCAATACCCTA
Source organism: Linyphia triangularis (assembly GCA_963978545.1). Classification (NCBI taxonomy): domain Eukaryota; kingdom Metazoa; phylum Arthropoda; class Arachnida; order Araneae; family Linyphiidae; genus Linyphia; species Linyphia triangularis. The sequence continues at coordinate 7,900,073 of OZ021731.1, forward strand.
AACTTGTCAACTACCTTCTTATCTATATATTCTTCAAAATTATGATATTTATTGAGATAATTCAATATCAATTAGAAAGTGTTTACAAATTACCTATTAAATATTTGAGTTTTTACAATACATGAAAAAGACTTAATTTTATGATTTAGTTTTCATATATTTTGTGGATATCAAACGTTTAATTTTTTTCATTACAGTAATAATGTTACCTATGAGTAAGTGTGTTTCTAATTAAATTTTTACCATTTAATAATATTACAAAATGTGGAAATACAAGGTATAATCATATTTAATCGTTTTAAAAGAAGAACTCAAAATTTTCAAAACGTTTAAGAGATTATTTTACCAGTATAGCGGATTAAAACCTATTGTGTTAACGACCAAACCACAACCTTTCATGTCATTGCTTTTACGAGGTAAACACTATTCTTTTATGTATTTTTTCATAGCATTAAGTTTTGAAAAAAAAAAAAAAATTTAAAAATAATAATAAATCTTTAACTTTATTTTACTTTAAATAAATTCCACTGCCGAACACTGTCTTTTACATATAAGAAATACACAACATTCACATTTTCATGACAAAACCGTAGCCTTGCATTTGAGGATCTCAACAACGTAAATAGAAAATAATTAAATATTTCTACATAGCATTTTGTTTTTTAAAAAAAAATTAAAAATATAAACAAAAATCAAAATTTCTATACCTTAAAAACAAATTCATGTGCCTAACATTACTAATTACCTATAAGTGTCCCATATTCAACCAGATTATCTTTTTATTATAATTTTCCCCAACCTTTTCCTTTTATCGCGATATTTCAGTATCATTTAGAAAGTTCTAACAGATGAGTTGTTAATTACTCAAGTTATTATTGCTTTGATAAGAAAATGCATTTTATTTTACGGTTTTTAAAAATTTTGTTTATATCAAACTTTCTTCTTTTATCACAAGATTATTGTTACTTATAAGTAAATGTGTTTCGAATAAATTTCTGTACATTGAATAAGAGTTCACAATGTTAAGATACAGCGTTTAAAATGTTTAATCGATTTAAAAGAAAACCTTAAAATTATCCAAATGTGTAGATGATATTTTGTAATAGTGTCTCAAGTTAAAAATTTTCATTTTTATGACCAAACCACATTCTTTACTTTCAGTGCCAGTAATAGGTAAATATTATCTTTTTAGGTATTTCTTCATAGCATTACGTTATAAAAAAAAAAAAAAAAAAAAAAAAAAAACTTATACTAAAACTTCAAACTTTATATATATATATATATATATATATATATATATATATATATATATATATATATATATATATATATATATATATATATATATATATATATATATATATATATATATATATAATTAACTACTTTCTTACCACATTTTCTGTAACCTTATATGTTTTATTGGTGGATTTCACTATCATTTAAGTAGTGTTTCCATATTACCTATTATTTATTTGAATTTTTAATATACATGAAAACAACAGAATTTTATGATTTAGTTTTCAAATATTTTGTGGATATCAAATATTTAATTTTTTATTACATGATTAATGGTACCTATCAGTAAGTGTGTTTCTAATTATATATTGTACATTAAATTATAGTGGAGGTACAATGTTAACTTTAATTTTTCATTCTAAAAGAAACCTTAAAATTTTCAAAATGTGTAGATGATATTTTGTAATAGTGTCTCAAGTTAAAAATTTTCATTTTTATGACCAAACCATATTCTTTACTTTCAGTGCCAGTATTAGGTAAATATTATCTTTTTAGGTATTTCTACATAGCAATAAGTTATGGGAATAAAAATAAATAAATAAAAAAAAAAAAAACTGTAACTTACACTAAAACTTCAAACTTTATATATATATATATATATATATATATATATATATATATATATATATATATATATATATATATATATATAATAAACTACTTTCTTACCATATTTTCTGTAACCTTATATGTTTTATTGGCGGATTTCACTATCATTTAAGTAGTGTTTACATATTACCTATTAATTATTTGAATTTTTAATATACATGAAAACAACTAAATTTTATGATTTAGTTTTCAAATATTTTGTGGATATCAAATATTTAATTTTTTATTACATGATTAATGGTACCTATGAGTAAGTGTGTTTCTAATTATATATTGTACATTAAATTATAGTGGAGGTACAATGTTAACGTCCTGGTTGAAAAAATTCTGGCGGTGGTATATATAGCAGCCCGTAAAAGCATGCATAAACAACAACAAAATGTTACTTTCACTTCCTAGTATAGATTGTATGATGTGGATATCATATGCTGTCTTTGAAGTTGATCCATGTCTTATATCACTTCGATAATATAGCTTGAATCCCTTACCCTTGGCTTGGCACATAAGCAGAATCAGCAGATCGGTATCTCCCCTATCACAGTGGTATGACAATGTTCTGAAGATGAAACTGCGGTACTAACAATGTCCACATCAGCATTCCCGTCTGCTTTATGAATAGTGCAACCTTGTTTCTTTAGCAAGTCACCAATGAGGGAAATTAAGGCTTGCTTGTTATTTCCATTGGCTAGAAAATGTTCCTTTTTGCCAACGAACTTCATGCATGGGCTAAAATTAACATTTCTACTTGTCTTTGCATACCGTCGTCTGTGAGCTCCATCCTTGATTGTAGGAGACCCAATGTAGCCATTATAAACAATGACAGCCATATGTTTTAAGAGTAAATTCAACATACGACATTGCAATGTTTTCGTAAGTGTCACTGTTGCACTACGAAATTCGATGTAAAAGAGATCCTGCATCCATTCCGTACTTTCCACGTTGTCAGATTCTTCACTATTAAAATGTTTTGTGAATTTGACAATTGCTTCTGCTGTGATTATTAGTCTGCTTTCCTCATTAGGCTTTGGGATTCAAATAACGCTGCAGGGTAAGCACAAAGTTCATAATGCATGATATTAACAAGATTCATATCAGCACAAGTGGAAACAGTCTTCATTCTTTGGAAAAGTATTGCTGGATCCACTTGTATATCTGAATCATCTTTACTACAGACAGCACCAGCAGATCCTAGAGTTTTCGTTTTATCTGACCTTTTAGCAGAATACCTTAATACATCCTTCCCTATCATTTCTGAGACGATTTTCGCACCAAATAAGTGAAACTCGTCAACTTTAACTTCTTCTTCGGTTGCTACGCCTATAACAATATCACGTAGAGAACAGTCACAATTAAATCGGGATATAAATTCTAGTACATTGACCAGTTTTTTTTCTTCTTTTTTCTTCTTTTCTTTTTTTCTTCTTTTTTTTTATGTCATTGCTGTGCCTCTTTTGTCGGCTGTCTCTCATTTCTCTGTGTTGTTCTCTAGTTTGCATGAAAACCCCTGGATACTCTTCCACAGTTAACTTTTAAATTAAACAAAAAGGGCACGCAAAACAGTCATGTAGCCCTCTGATTTTCAGTAAGTCCACTTCCTCTCGTTCGTTTTTCTCTTTTTTTCAGGGAACGCATAAGCACTTGCTCTATTATAAGATCTGATCCAAGTTCACCCCATAATTTTTCACTTCTTCTTATCACAAATTTACCTTCCACGATTATTTTATGAACCTTTGTATTTTCAGATAGTAGTTGAAAAATTTTCTGCAAGTATAGGTAGAGTGACTTGAAATAATTTACATGACCCGCAGCTGTTATTTTGAGGAGTATCTCAAGCATAGCATATATGTGCAATAACCAAGAATTCTATCCTGTCAGCTATTATCAAGGCTCGTACAACACTGATCATTCGCTGGTATTTCAAACAGAGTTTACTTGTTCTCGAGGAAGAGGACAAGTGATTCTTATTTTTCTCCTATGCAATCTCAATATGAGCCAAGGAATCGCACAGTTCTATGTTTTTCTTTTCTTTTTTTTTTTGTTTTCGGCCGGTCGTAATATCATACTTGTAGAACAGATCACAAGCTTCCTTAACATGACTATGAAAAGATACATGTTCATCATGAGGAAAAAAACTCTTAAATCAGCTGGGTACTAAGTGCTGAATCTACAATCATATGTCCTCGTATCACCCTATAAACTGTATTCCCAGTCACCATTTGTAACACAGCATTTGATCCATAGATTTCTTCCATTCAGGAGGGCAACTTTAAGAAAATAACTAAAAACTATGACTTAATATTAGTTGTGGTCCTTTATTGAGTTAGCATGTATGTTTAGCTCATTTTCAAGTGTAATCGATGCTTCACTAATGTTACTTTGTCTTTAAACACCAACACTCTAAAAAAAAAAAACAGGCAGAAAACACAAACCTGTACACATACCTGCACCTGTATACCTTCTTACCTATTAAATGCTATGTCCTCCTTTCTGAAAAAAGCTCCATGCCATTCTAAGCACAATAACCTACCATTTTGTTGTGTTAAAGCTAAAATATCATGGTTGAGGAGGTGCTGAGCTGGAAAACCTACGCTTAGGCATCCCCATCATGTGGCATTGAATCCGTCCTTTTGAAATTCTTTTTTCAAGGTGTTCCCATGGATGAATTTTGTCCGATTTTGGATATGTTGTTCAGCAATGATAACTGATTAAAAATCCATCAAAAAAGCTTCTGTTGCAATTTTTTTCATGTTCACTGTATTTTTAATTTAGTTTGGCTGGACTATACAGGATTAATGGTACAGTACCCAAAAAAAAAATCAGAACGATGGCTTTATCTTGTGCTCTAATTCTTGAAATAACAAACAAAAGGTACCTTTGTAAATCGTGGAAGGTTTTTAATAATTGCATGTAGTTTTTTTTTTTTTTTTTTTTTTTTTTTTTTTTTTTTTTTATGAGGGGTCATCTACATATTAAAACATAACCAAACTTTAAAAAGTTCAATAGCAACCTCATAATATTGTCCTATATTTGGATTCAGCATCCAAAAAAATGTCGAAATACAAAAATTCGTAATTTTCTAATGAATGGTTTGTAATTTAAATGATAAAAAGAAAATGATAAATTAATGTTAAATAAAAAAGTTAGTTTTTTGGCCATAAATACTTAATATATTTCGGTAATTTTCTTTTTCAAAAGATAGTTTGTAAATGGCCAAACACAAATAGCAAGCAACTTTTGCATCAATTTTTTTTTAATAATTATTTATTAATTAATAAAACAATTTAAAATTTTTTTTAATAGAAACATATATTTTTTTTTTTTTTTTGCTTTTATTAGATTCGGCATGGTCTGAACCCCCCCCCCCCCCACACACACACAATTTTTTTCTTTTCATTTTGACTTTTATTTATCGATTTTTTAGCGAAAATGTAAAAAAGGCTCACTTTAAGGGACCGTATAGTAGACGACCTTTGAAAACTATCAAAGATTAATTCAAGGTAAACTAGAGGTGTGGAAAATTGCACAACGTTCAATTATCGTTAAATGGGGTGAATAGGAACAGCGGGGTGAATCGGAACAAAATTTCTTGAGATTACAAAATATATATATATATATATATTATTTTATACAAACAAAGCAGTTTTATTTTTTGCATGTATATTTTTAATCTGTCTAACGTGTTTGGAATCGTGGAACATATGTTTTGTGTGGTTTTCATCAGTGCCTTTTTTTTTTTAAATTTACTTCCTTAAATTACATTTATTTAAAACAACATTTTTTAAGCAATTTCAATAAGTTATCCTTTAAAAATTTTACTGAATCCGGTGATGTTTTCATTTTAAAAATAATTTCAACTATCTAGTTACATTTGTGTTTACAGTGATGTAATGTTTCGGTAAAATAATCACACTTTGCTGAATACTGTTTACTAATGCCTGCATTTTATATTTATTAATTTTCTAATTATCAGTAGTATACGTTATACTTCTGAAATTACAGTTTTCGATATTTTATTTATTTCGTGTGAAGAATGCACATTTTTAACATTGTAAATAAATTATGTTACTTTTGCGTTTACTTGCTATTTTTGTATTAATCTTAAACATGTCACTATAAATCCAAGTAGTTTCTATGCAATTTTAGACTAATATTTGTATTTTATAACTTCGTGAAACGCCACGCTGACCGTTCGATTTCTCCCGGTGTGAAGTAGAACCTTACAAATACCTTTCGTTTTATGGAAATTCTCCCTGAAGATCGGTCAAAAAATTATCGAAACATTTTCGCTCATAAGTGACGTGTTTTTCAACATAATGCATTGAAATTTGGTATATAGAGTTAATGATGTATTCTGAATCGAATGAAATGATAAAAAATAAGTGTTTGTATTGAAATTTTCGAAGATAGCGTTACTTTTACTTAGTAAACGGTCCCTCAAGAAAAAGAAATTGCATCAGATATATAGAAAATCATAAGCAAAACATTTTGGTGCAAACCGTAAGATTCTACGTTAATTACAACCGAAGATATAGCCATCGTTCTGATTTTTTCTTGGGTACTGTATCTATGAGTAAGTGTGTTTCTAATTATATATTGTACATTAAATTATTGTGGAGGAACAATGTTAACTTTAATTTTTTATTCTAAAAGAAAACCTTAAAATTTTCAAAATGTGTAGATGATATTTTGCAATAGTGTCTCATGTTAAAAATTTTCATTTATATGACCAAACCATATTCTTTACTTTCAGTGCCAGTATTAGGTAAATATTATCTTTTTAGGTATTTCTACTTAGAATACGATATGAAAAAAAAACTAAAAATAACTGAAACTTATACTAAAACTTCAAACTTCATATATATATATATATATATATATATATATATATATATATATATATATATATATATATATATATATATATATATATATATATATATATATATATATATATATATATATATATATATATATATATATATATATATATATATATATATATATATATATATATATATATATATATATATATATATATATATATATATGGGGGTGAGTAGTTCGGTTTTTTAAATGTCTAGGGGATTTATTTAGGGAAGCAAAAATGAAATAATAAAAGAGAAATAATCTTCCAAATCAGAAACGGAAAGTACAATTAAATTTATTGGACGAAACATCACTATCACTTTCAAACAAAACAAAGGGGGAAAGCATTAAATACTACGAGCCAAATGGCAGTACAAGTCGACAAAAACTAAATGCTTAATTAGTACATTACCTAATTAGCGAAGTGAGTTGAGTGCACCCAAAATATACTGGCCGATAGAGTGGAGAGCCGGTGTGCTTCTGCTTAAAAAAAATCGCGGAGCTCGAATTCTTATTAGTAATAACAAAAGAAACATCGTCTTGCAGTGCCATCTGTTTTTACAAGAGGAAATTGAAATGTAAGGTAAACAATTAATAAGGGATAATAAAAATCCTACAGATTCGGCCATCCTGTAGATCGATGACCTCATCGATGAAACACATGGAAATGGGCAAAACATTTGATAATTCTTAAGTAAAAGAAAATATAAAACTAAGACAAAATGAAAACATTTCGTTGACGATCACAATGTTCATTTGTAATTGTTCGAAAAGATCAGGATCAAGTCTATTTGAAGATGGTAGGAACTACATCAGTGGCTGGGTCCTATGCTATGGCTGGAGTTGCATGGTAAATTGAAAATCAAACAACGACACATAAAATGAAGAATAATGACGTTGGGTGAAAGACAATTATGGCAATGTTTACATGTTATTTTTTAAGAGTATTTATGTTAAGTTAATTTATTTAGTAGTATAAAATTTCTATAGATCAACGGATGTAGAAGTTATGTTAGGCCCTTCCTGGTTACCTATTTTTTGTACTTCATACCTATCTTTGGGTTTAACTTTTTTAATTTTATAGGGTCCTAGGAATTTGGGTCTTAGTTTTAACCCAGAACCGAAATGCGTTCGCTGGATTGCCACCAAATCCTCTTTCCTATAGTTCGGAGCTTTCTTGCGTTTCTTGTTATAGGTCCGTTTGTTTTCGGCTTGAATCTTTTGGATGTTCCTCTTTGCTCCTCAAGCTCATCTTCTATCTCTTCCATGAGCAGGACTCGTAATTACAAGTCGTCCTTATTCCTCATGCTAACACCTGTTAAGAGTTCTAAAGGTGTCCACTTGGTACTTCTATTAGTCGTGCTGTTGAGTATTTGTTGTAGTCGGTCGACATATTTGTACCATTTTGTCGAGTCGTCTAGTCTAACAATAACTTGGTTAGGACAAGTATTATAGTTCGATGGATCCTTTCTACTTGTCCGTTTCCTCGAGGTACTCCGGTAGCAATTTGCAAGTGTTGAATTCCTTCTTCAGTGCAAAAATCAGTGAAGGCTTTCGAAGTAAATGCTGATCCTCGATCTGTGAGTATCCTTTTGGGATTTCCAAAAGTTTTTTGTTGTAACCTTAGTTTGTCTATTAAATCTTCTGCAGAAGTACACTTCACTGGATACAGCCATGTGAATTTGGTAAATGCGTCAACAACAGTCAATATGTGCTGATATTTTTTGTTGGTTGAGGGCATTGGACCAATAAAATCTACGTGATACGTACTTAAGGGAACGTCTTCTTTTGGAATTGGATTTAGAAATCCTTTTTTCTTTCCGCTCTTCTTGTTAGCTAAGATGCATGGGACGCAGTTGTTGATGACATTGAGGACTAAGGCGTTTAAATTTGGAATGAAGAATTCCTGTTTTATGACGTCTTCCGTCTTAGAGATCGAAAAGTGTCCTTTCTCATGCGCGAGCTTGATTAATTCCGTCTGCATATCCTTCGGTGGTACAATTTATTCGCGACCATATACGAATTTGTAGAGGATTCCGTTTCGTTCAAAAAATTCTGACGACCCGTCGTTGTTCAGGACTGCCTTCAAAGTACTGATGTTTTCATCTTCTGCTTGAGCTTTGCGCAATCTAGCTGTGATTGTATCGCTCTTAATTATAAGGACTGGGTTCTCTCACCAGGTCGATGCTCGATCTGATAGTCAAATTCTTCTAAGGATAATGCCCATCTGGCTATGCGAGTAACTAAATCTTTTTTTTTCCATAGTCTTCTGGAATGCCGAACAATCGTTGACTATTTTAAAATGGTTTCCCAGAAAATAGACGTGGAATTTCTTTAATGCGCTTACAATAGCTAGCACTTCAAGCTCGTAGCTGCTGTATTTCATTTCAGCTGGCGTTGTCTTCTTAAACATGTATTGGACTGGATGCATCTTTCCGTCGTTGGAGTCTTTCAGTAGTACAGCTCCATAGTCGTGTAAACTGGCATCAGTGTGTAATTCTGTCCTTTGACCTTGCCGGAAGATACTTAAGACTGGACTTTCTGTAAGGAGTTTCTTGTGTTTTTCGAATGCTTCGGCTTGAGGTAGATTAAACGCAAATGGAGTTTCTTTCTTAGTCAGGTCACTTAGCGGCTTTGCTATTTTGGAGTATTCTGGTATGAACTTGTGGAAATAGCCGGTGAGTCTGAGAAAGCTTTGTACTTGCTTCATGGTTGTGGGTACGGGAAATTTCTTTACTGCTTGCGTTTTAGCCAACGATGGTCGTATTGTACCGTTTTCCACTATGTGTCCTAGAAATTATATTTTCCGTTGCAGGAACTGACATTTCTTCCATTTTATCTCCAAGCCATATTTTGATGCAACTTCTAGTAAGCTTCTTAGACCTTCTTCATCCTTTAAGGGAATTACCAAATCATCCATATAGATTATTACGATGCCTTTTCTCATTAGATCTCGGAAGATGTTGTACACGTACCTTTGAAATACACTGCGATTGATACTTAAGCCAAAGGGTATTTTGTTGAACTCAAATTGTCCATCGGGGATGATGAAAGAGGTTAGCTTGCGGCTCTCTTCATCTACTTCAACATGAAAAAATCCATTCTTGAGGTCGAGTGTAGTGTATACTTGAGCATCTTGTAGCTTGTCTAGAACATCTTCTATCAGAGGTAAAGGAAATCGATCCTTGACTAATTTTCTATTTAATTTCCTATAATCCACACAGAGGCGGGTGGAACCGTCTTTTTTCTTCACTAGTACGATAGGACTGGCGTAGTCTGACGAGCTTGGTCTGATGATTCCTTGTTCTAGCCATTGGTCGATTTGCTGATTGACCTCTAACTTTTCTGAACTCGATAATTGTCTCGCAGGTTGGTAGACTGGAACGTCGTCTTTCAGGATGATTCGCATAGATACGTCTGTTGACAAAGTTTTGTCAGGTTTGTAAGTTGCGATAACTTGCTTCAATTCGTTCTGTATCCTGATGTCTCTTATGTGGGCCAACTCTATCTCTTCATTAGGACTTGTTTCGGAGATGTGCATGAACCAATCAGCGGGCTCATCTTTATGAAATTTCATACCATTCCTGGACGTTGTAAACGTAGCTTGATTCGTAACATCCATTCCGATAATTGCTTGGAAAGATAACTGTGATTGCGGCACTACATGCCATGTTAGAGAAAATTCTTCTCCGTCGGTGGTGAAACTCATTTCGAAAGATCCTTTAGTTGTGACTTGGGAATTTCCTAAGCCTGAGAGCGTTCTTCTTTGTTTCAAAAGCTTGGATTCATCGATGATTTCTTTGGCTATGTCGTCTCGAACGAGACTGAGTGAACTGCCTGTGTCTACGAGTGCGGTGATGAGTTTGTTTCCCATGACGATTTCTTTAAATTTCAACTCTTCTGATGGGATGATTGTACATGTCTGTACAGAATTTCTCGGAGGATTGCTAGGTTCTGCATCTTTTCGGCGCTTGTCGCAGTTGACGTAGAAGTGTCCTGGTTCTTTACAATAACTGCAGAGTGATTCTCTAGGCCTGACAGTGTCGGTATTCCAATTACTGTTGAAATGGTTCTTTTCTGACCGGTTTGGTAAATATCGGCGATTATCAGCTCTTCGGGGAGGGCTTCCACGATTATTCAATGATCCGGCCTCGTATCGGTGACTGTCGGTTCTTTGGGAAGTGTTCCAATAATTTGACGATTTAGCCCCATATTTTCCTTTGGACAAGGAGTCGAACTGCTTTGACTTCAAAGTCCTGCGGACATCTTCATATTTTTCGAACTTTTGGGCCAGCTCTCTGGGCGAGTTAATGAGTGTCCATTTATCTAGAAAATGTTCTTTGAATTCGTACGAAACTCTTCTTTTGATCTGATCTGCTATGATGAGGCCACGAAGCTGGTCGTAAGTTTTCACTTCAAGACCTTCCACCCATCCATCGAAGTAGGTTTGCAACTCATGGAGGAAATCCAACCAAGTTCCTTCATGAGATTTTTGGTGTAACACGAACATCTGGCGAAGTCTTTCTGGAGACAGTTTGAACCTTCGTAGCAGCAACTGCTTTACGTGATCATAGTCGTGAGACTTGTCGGGGGACTCCCGCGCAATTAAGTGTGCAACGTCAACTGGAAGTAGGCCTATGAGGTGCTGAACCCATTCTTCTTTAGGGATCGATGACAGCTCTGCATGCCTCTCGAACAAGATGAGGTTAAGATTCCCATCTTCTTTCATATCGAACTTGTGGAAGGTATCACGTGAAGCTCTGCTTGGTACTTGGTTTCTTGTGACGTTTTTCGAAGATGAATCCTTTTGGTTTTGGATTCGTAATTTCTCGAGCTCGAACTCTGCTTCTCGTCTCCTTTCCTCGATGGCCTCTTGACGTTTCCGTACCTCGACGGCTTCTTGACGTTTCCGTTCTTCGATGGCTTCTTGACGTTTTCGTTCCTCAATGGCGATGACCTCTTGACGCTCTTGCTCTTGCAACCTTTCCTCGGTGATGCTCTCGAGAAGTGCTTTTACTTCATCTTCGTCATACTTCTCATTTCCCAAGATTAAATCCTTGATGATCGGCTTGTTCATGGTAGGGGTTACCTTTATGCCTAATTCCGTGGCTAAGTTCGACAGATCCTTTTTTTTACTTCTTAGAAGAAAAGCCATGGTGATCTTTAAATTTGGTGGAAATCCAGTGAACTTAGTGATATTCATAAAAATTAAATTAAAAGATAACGACTAAAAGGAAAAAAGCTTGTAGATTTATGTTGTGTGCTTTTCCTCTTTTTTTTTTTTTTTTTTTTTTTTTTAACAAAATGGGGTATGCTGCTAAGAACACTGCGAAATTAACGAAGATACATTTTAAAAATGAAGAAATATATTTTTGAAGAAGTTAATCAACTCTCGGTCTATCAGATAATTCACAAAAAAGTAAAAGAGTACTATCGTAAGAAAAAGGTTTTAGAATTTCATGAACTTTTGTATGAGAACAAGTCTTCAGAAATTTTTACTGAAAAGGTTTTTTTTTTTTACTTGGACAAGAACACGATAAACACACCAACTTATAATAATGTACTTACTTTGTATTGCATAATATTTTAAAACATAATACTGCATAAGTTATGCTTTGTATTGCATATAAAATTAATTGCATAAGAAATTATAACAGCAGCATTTTGAAAAGTAAACTATGAATAAGGATGCGAATAATATATTAAGTATTCAAAACAAAATATTACCCAAGAATACTTTATAAAAAGAACACTTTAACACGATAAGTTTACCTCTCTTAAATCAATTTTAACTTCTCAAAATAACAGCTGCATTTCGAAAAGTAAACAATGAACAAGGGTAAGAATAATATATTAAGTATTCAAAACAAAATATTACCCAAAGTTCTATATCAAAATAATGTATATTGAATAATATTCTTTGTATTAATTCAGACAAAAAGAATAAAAAGGATTATAAAAACAATTTAAATGTAAGCTATTCTTAAAACAATAATGAAAATATAAATAAAAGACTGCAACATCAAATCCTTCAAGGTATCATTCCCGGTTATAGATAAGACCTTTTTTTTTTTTATTCTTTCTCTTTTTTACCCAAGCAAGAGGTTTTCAAAACAAGTAAATAAAAAAAACTAGTATGCAATTCTTAGAAAAAGAAAGTATCAATGATTCAGAACTTATCTGAAGGAATAAACTGCTGGCTTTGAAGACGTCGGTTGTCACTGCTTGGAAAACGAAATGTAGATGGTTTCGGAACACAGAGCACTAATCCTGGCAAATTATCTGGTAAGGGCCTCGGATAAAATTTCAGCACTTCGGGATTGAAGATTCGAAAATTTTAGACGAACACTGATGAGACGTTGAGACACCAGTTGGAAATGGCACGCTGCTTGTTGAAGACTCGTTAGCGAAGAATTTCGTTTGAAGCTGGATGATTTCTGGCTAAGAACGACGACTGGAACTTTGAGAATTTCTTTACGACGGGTTTAAATTAATTTAATTGTAAATTTCATCTTCGAGGGGTTCGAAGGAATAAGGGTGATTTTCGATTAAAACGGGTGCACTCATGAATAATATTACTGAACTTATTAATGTTACCAAAACGAAACAGGTTACTAGGCATACACTTGTTACTATACCTAATAATTTTGTAAACGAACAAAAAAAAATGAATCGCTACAGGGACGTGGTTTATTCAAAAACCAAAAATTACTCGAAATTAAAAAAAATTTAGAAGCAATTCCCCTTTCAAAATTCCTTTTCGCTAATTCAGACCGAGGACCCCAAAAATATGTGGGGGTTAGTAGTTCGGTTTTTTAAATGTCTAGGGGATTTATTTAGGGAAGCAAAAATGAAATAAAAGAGAAATAAACTTCCAAATCAGAAACGGAAAGTACAATTAAATTTATTGGACGAAACATCACAATCACTTTCAAACAAAACAAAGGGGGGAAAAGCAATAAATACTACTAGCCGAATGGCAGCACAAGTCGACGAAAACTAAATGTTTAATTAGTACATTACCTAATTAGTGAAGTGAGTTGAGTGCACCCAAAATATACTGGCCGATAGAGTGGAGAGCCGGTGTGCTTCTGCTTAAAAAAAATCGCGGAGCTCTAATTCTTATTAGTAATAACAAAAGAAACATCGTCTTGCAGTGCTATCTGTCTTTACAAGAGGAAATTGAAATGTAAGGTAAACAATTGATATGGGATAATAAAAATCCTACATATATATATATATATATACAGGGTGTCTCTAAACTCATGGTACAAACGCTAGGGGGTGATAGAACACATCAAGACGAGTATTAGTAAATAGGAAACCAAAGGTCCCAGACGTATTCCAAAGGAGATAGGCGCCATCAATGTTTAAGGTCCCAAATTGCAAATGATCATAAAAAAGGGGAAAATAAGTCTATTTATTTACGGTTTTCGCTGAAATCATCCTTTAAATTAGTATTTTCTTTAAAAAAAATTTTAAAGACAAAGTTCAAAAAATGTCGGTAGAGGGCGCTCTAGACTTTGGAGTACCGAAAAACTACATTTTTACCGTTTTTTTTAAAAAACTGTTTTAAATGTTTGCTAAGGCTCAGTCCTTAAATTAAATTTTGAGCTCATAATTGGAATCATCGGCAGCGGTTAAGTGGAGCAAATTTAATTGTTTTGAGGGGGTTGAATTTTAAATGATCGTATGTAATGAGCAAAATGATAACAAATAATGGAAAACAAGACAGACAGAGATGGAATGAAAAGAAACCAACAAAAGGAAGAAAAACACTTGTTTCAACAAAATGAAAATAAACAACAAGAGGTACTCCATCACAGTAATTGTTCAAAATTGCGGCCTCCAACAAGAACGCAGGCTTCAAGCCGTCGATGGATCGACCTCCGTACATCGGCGAAAACACAAGGCATCTCTCTTATGGTGGCCGCAGCTACTGATATCCGGGCAACAAGGTCTTCAGCTAAATCTACGGGACCATCTTCGTAGATTAGGCTCTTAATATCACCCCACAAGAAAAAGTCAAGACATGACAAATCGGGTGAACGAGCCGGCCAGTTGATTGGACCGCCACGACCTATCCATCGCCCTGGATAAATAATATTCAGGGCGTTACGGACACCCACTCTGTAATGGGCTGGTGCCCGTCGTGTTGGAACCACGTGCTTTGTTTGATGGGTGTTGGAACATGATTTAATTGTTCTGGCAACACCTCTTGTAGAAACACAAGATATAAATCTCCATCCAGTCTTGTTGGCAGTAGGTATGGCCCAATTAAATGATCTTGAACGATTCCGGCCCAAATATTGACCGCGAAACGTCGCTGAAACGAACATGGACGTATTGTGTGTAGGATTTCATTTGCCCACACATGATAATTGTGGATATTCAAAATACCTTCATGTGCATTCGTCCGTGAACAACACATGTGCACAAAAATCAGTGTCCACAGCCGTCTGTTGGAGAAACCACGTAGCAAAATTGACACGCGCCTGGTAATCCGCTGGTTCCAGGCCTTGAACTCTCTGTGCATGGTACAGATGCATTTCTTCATCTCGCAGAACTCGCCACACTGTATGATGGGAAACGTTAACTGCTCTGGATAGTTCCCGAGTGCTAGATTCTGGCATCTCGCTGATACGATCCAAAATTTCCTCCGTAAAGGATGACGTTCTTACACTCCTAGAAAGTCCGGTATCCTGCATGCAACTTGCAAAGGAACCCCTTTCGCACAGTTGTTGGTGCAGTCGTTGAAATGTCCTCACATCAGGGACTCTTCTGGTTGGAAAATGCTCTCAGTATAATCTTTGAGCTTCCCTTGCATTGCCGTGTGCAGCTCCGTACATGTAATGCATCTCGGCCTTCTCCTGATTAGAGGACGCATCCATCTCATCGGCTATTCGCAGAACAAATTAAGACCGCTGCTGTGAACAGTTTCCAGTTTTATACACAAACTAGTTGCACAATCGAATCAGTGGCTTTTATGTAAGCGAAACTTTGCATAAGCGTTCCTCTTCTTTCCCATATCACATTTTTATGTTTTTCTTCCAGAAACCGCTGCCGATGATTCCAATTATGAGCTCAAAATTTAAGTTAAGGTCAGAGCTTTAGCATACTTTTAAAACAGTTTTTAAAAAAAAAAAGGTAAAAAAGTAGTTTTTCGGTACTCCAAAGTCTAGAGCGCCCTCTACCGACATTTTTTTAACTTTGTCTTTAAAACATTTTTTAAAGAAAATACTAATTTAAAGAATGATTTCAGAGAAAACCGCAAATAAATAGACTTATTTTTCCCTTTTTTATGATTATTTGCAATTTGGGACCCTAAACTTTGATGGCGCTTATCTCCATTGGAATATGTCTGGGACCCTTGGTTTCCTGTTTACTATTACTCGTCTTGATGTGTTCTATTACCCCCTAGCGTTTGTACCATGAGTTTAGAGATACCCTGTATATATATATATATAATAAACTACTTTCTTACAATATTTTCTGTAACCTTATATGTTTTATTGGCAGATTTCCCATCATTTAAGTAGTGTTTACATATTACCTATAAATTATTTGAATTTTTAATATACATGAAAACAACTAAATTTTATGATTTAGTTTTCAAATATTTTGTGGAGATCAAATATTTAATTTTTTTTACAGGATTAATGGTACCTATGAGTAAGTCTGTTTCTAATTACATATTGTACATTAGATTATAGTGGAGGTACAATGTTAACTTTAATTTTTCATTCTAAAAGAAACCTTAAAATTTTCAAAATGTGTAGATGATATTTTGTAATAGTGTCTCAAGTTAAAAATTTCATTTATATGACCAAACCACATTCTTTACTTTCAGTGCCAGTATTAGGTAAATATTATCTTTTTAGGTATTTCTTCATAGCAATACGTTATGGAAAAAAACAACCTGAAACTTACACTAAAACTTCAAACTTTATATATATATATATATATATATATATATATATATATATATATATATATATATATATATATATATATATATATATATATATATATATATATATATATATATATATATATATAATAAACTACTTTCTTAACATATTTTCTGTAACATTATATGTATTGTTGGCGGATTTCACTATCATTTAAGTAGTGTTTACATATTACCTATTAATTATTTGAATTTTTAATATACATGAAAACAATTAAATTTTATGATTTAGTTTTCAAATATTTTGTGGATATCAAATATTTAATTTTTTATTACAGGATTAATGGTACCTATGAGTAAGTGTGTTTCTAATTATGTATTGTACATTAAATTATAGGGGAGGTACAATGTTAACTTTAATTTTTCATTCTAAAAGAAACCTTAAAATTTTCAAAATGTGTAGATGATATTTTGCAATAGTGTCTCAAGTTAAAAATTTTCATTTTTATGACCAAACCAAATTCTTTACTTTCAGTGCCAGTATTAGGTAAATATTATCTTTTTAGGTATTATACGTTACATAGCAATACGTTATGTTAAAAAAAAAAAAAAAAAAAAAAAAAAAAACTTATACTAAAACCTTTAAACTTTATAAATATATATATATATATATATATATATATATATATATATATATATAATAAACTACTTTCTTACCATATTTTCTGTAACATTATATGTTTTATTGTCGGATTTCACTATCATTTAAGTAGTGTTTACATATTACCTATTAATTATTTGAATTTTTAATATACACGAAAACAACTAAATTTTATGTTTTAGTTTTCTAATATTTTGTGGATATCAAATATTTAATTTTTTATTACAGGATTAATGGTACCTATGAGTAATTGTGTTTCTAATTATATATTGTACATTAAATTATAGTGGAGGTACCATGTTAACTTTAATTTTTCATTCTAAAAGAAAACCTTAAAATTTTCAAAATGTGTAGATGATATTTTGTAATAGTGTCTCAAGTTCAAAATTTTCATTTTTATGACCAAACCAAATTCTTTACTTTCAGTGCCAGTATTAGGTAAATATTATCTTTTTAGGTATTTCTACATAGCAATAGGTTTTGAAAAAAAACAAAAAAAAGAACTGATATATATATATAAAATAACATTGTACCTCCACTATATATATATATATATATATATATATATATATATATATATATATATATATATATATATATATATATATATATATAGTGGAGGTACAATGTTATTTTTAGTTTTTAATTCTAAAAGAAAAACTTAAAATTTTCAAAATGTAAGGAACTTTTTTTGTAATATTGTCTCAAATTAAAAATTGCCGGTTTTTTTTTATCAAATCAGAATCTTTTATTTAACTGCATGCAATATTACATTAACTTTTAAGTATTTCTTCCATGCATTTACTTTAAAAAAAAAAAAAATTTAAGTTATAATAACACTCCAACCTTCTTTTGCTTTAGACAATATTTTCTTTGGATGTGCCTTAAACTACTTCCAAGTTACTTTTATATCTATATTTTAAACAACCTCCTCATTTTACTTAGAAGATTTCAGTGTCATTTAAGAAATGGTTTACATACAGTCTACACTGCGATGCACAAATGTAGACAATGACAAATTTAGCTTTAAAATATCGAATTGTGAAAGTAGAATTACAAAAGCCTATAAATATATTCAAATCTCACTTTAAATACTATAATCAAAACAAAGTTGTTTGATTTGCAATAATACAATTTTTTTTTGGCTAAAAATAGAAATGAGCTTGTTGCAAAAATATAGACCAGATCACGAGTTTCTCTCAATTTTCGGTTGTATATGTAATATTAAGAGAGATGACGTCACAGACTTCGATTTTTTAAGTTCTGCAAACGATAACACTTCGTAGTCGAGATGATTTTGTCTAAAGAAATTCAGACGGATGAGATTACATAAATTGAACAGTTGAAGGTTGGAGGTAAGCTCGTTTCGTAAATGTTTATTATTAATCGACCAAAGACTTCTACAGGATGTTTCAAAACACGCGCACATCAACCTTTGTGGTTGAGTTTTAAGGACAGATGAATTATGTAAACAAACAGAATAATTGACAAACAAGGTGGAACGATTATCTTTACTGCCAGGTGTCAGACATGTTCAAATCACAGTAAATGTTCAAAATGATGTCCGTTTTCCTGGACACACAATCGAACTCTTTAGTCGACACTTTACGAAGTGTGTGAGAAGTAGGGATGGAACGGATATCCGGCAAATATCCGATATCCGGCATATCCGGCTGATTTTTCAATATCCGAACGACAAAATGTATCAGAGATCATTAGGACTTCTGTATCAAAGTACATGATTCGTAGATGAACTTTGGAAACAGTAACTATGGTTTATTGCAAAATGAAAAAAGATACCAGCTCTGAAGCCACTTCATAAGTTACAAAGAATGACTAGCTACCAAAATCGTAAGTCGTATGGATCAAAATGGAAATCAGTGGTATTTAAAGATGATGAAATGAAATCTGATTGGTCTAGATCAGCATTCACCACTAAATTTTAGAGGCGGGCCGTATGACTTGTGTTGACGCTTTCTGGGAGCTGAATGCACTAATATATGTATTTTTAAAATCGATTTAACTATATATAGCATTTCTAAAAACAGAAGAAAAAAATTATTTTTGTATCTTAATAAAATTATAATTGATATTTGAATTTTTCTTTTTTTCCAAATAATTAAAAAAAATCATGATTTCACTATTAGTAAATTAAAGTCTAAACGAGAAGTGAATATTTTGTTCCAATGGGACTTGACATAACTTTTTATAAAACAATTTAAACTCTTCTTCCAGATTACTCCGTTTTAGTTGGTATCAGATATCAATTGTGACACGATGGTGGTTGAAAGTTTTTATGATAGAATTTTTATGACATAAAGTTTTTATGAAAGTTTATTTTATGATCGAATCGATGTCGATCGCAATATTTGTTGCAACCATTCTTAAAATTTTTTCCATATAATACTCAGTTAATTTATTCCTGTATTTATTCTTCATGAAAACCATCTTACTAAAAGCTTCTTTATGTAGTTTCTTCGGATACGTAGTAGAGAATTCTGTTCTACATAGTTAACACATACACACACAAAAAACAAAAATAAAACGGCCATACTATGATTTTTTTTTGTTCCTGTGTTGTTGGCGGGCCGCAGAAAACTCTGTCGCGGGCCAAATCCGACGTAGTGGCTAATGGTGGTCTAGATGATGATCTAGATGACTGGACATTGCTGTGACATGATTTGTTGAAGGTACCTCTGCATTTTTTTGTCTCAGAAAAGATGGTAGCTCGGTGATGGTTTGGACAGCCATTTGCTACAATAGACAAGTGTCACTGCCCTCTACCAGTGGTCACCAAACTAAGACACTAGAGGATACGTACTGCCATTTACTGAACTTCAAGTCCCGAATAACCAAATCTGTCGCATTTTCTTTCAATTTTAAAAAATTGCTTAAAATGCAATATTTTGAATTGATTTTTTGACATAGTCAATAATAACATATTTGTTATGAAATTTTTATTTTATTTTAAATATACTTTATGCAATAACCTATATTTGAGACTATTGAAATTATTATATGCCAACCTTTGGTTAGATACTCTTTTCAGAATAAATTTATGTAAAAATTTTACCGAATGCAAATAAACTCTCTATTTTAAACAGTCACCCTATTTATTTACCTAATATATAACCTTTAAAATTATATTTAGAGACATATATATTTTGCGTATACAAAAATTGTCATTTTTCAAAAAATTAAATATTACAAAAAATACTTATTTTTACTCATTTAAAAAATATGTTATGTTCACTAGAGAGATATATCTTGTGTAGTTTCAATGTCATGTAAAAAATTAGATTAAAATATTCAACAGAATAAGAAAAAAAGTGTACCCAATTAAAAGTTGCCATAAAATAATTTCAAAATTCCAAGTCCCAAATATAAGCTTATTACATAAAGTATATAAAAAATAAAATAAAAATTGGAAGTGTAATATTCATAACAAATATGCTATTATTAACTATGTCAAAACTTTTATCAAAAATATTGCATTTTAAATATTTTTTTAATTGAATGAAAATACGGCTGATTTTGTTGTCAAGGGCTCTTGTCTTCCCTTAAATACAGGGTGTCCCAAGAGGTCATGTCCAAATGGCACACATGGTTGTGTCAGGTCATGAGGAAGCAGAATTACATAGGAAAGGGGGGTCGGAAACGCGATTTTGACAATGAAATTGCATCGTAACCGTCAATCAAAGAAAAGATAACAAACGGTGTAAAAAATCTTTATTTTACAACAAAACAGTACCAAATAAAAAAAGAAGACTGTTACAACTCATAGTAAGTGCTCAAAATTGGACCCATCAGCTGCGATGCATGCTTCACATCGGCGCCGCATGGAATCGTGAACTCGTTCGAATCGGCCAGTAGTCTCCCGGACACGTGCCGCTGCTTCAACGATACGTGCGATGAGGTCCATGTCCGATGGAACAGGTGTCTCGTACACCAGACACTTCAGGTATCCCCAGAGGTGAAAATCCAGGGGGGTGAGGTCCGGGGATCGCGGTGGCCACGGTACAGGGCCGGCTTTGCCAATCCAGCGATTTGGGTACGTCAACTCCAGGAACTGACATACATTCCTGTCGAAATGTGTGGGAGCCCCATCATGCTGGAACCACATGTTGAGGCGTGTCGTTGCGGGAACATCCACTAACAACGTGGGCAATACTTCTTCGAAAAAAAAAATGGCGTACGAAACCCCATCTAGGCGTCCAGACATTACGTATGGTCCAATCAGCGTGTCACCAATAATTCCAGCCCAGGCGTTAACGCTGAAACGGTATTTGTGGTTGTGAGACCGTGTGACATGGGGATTTACAATCGACCATACATGCATATTGTGCTGGTTGAGGACACCATCCCGGAAAAAGGTAGCTTCATCGGTGAACAGTATCCGTGATGGAAATTGTGGGTCTGTAATCCTTGCCTGTAAATACCAACGTGCGAATGCCACACGTTGGGGATAATCCGCATCGCTTAGAGCCTCCCGCAGTATTCGCATAATGGAGAAGCTACCGACACCTAGGTCGCGTTCCACAACTCGGATATTTATACGCGGATTCCGTGTAAATGCGTCTAATACAGAGTTCTCGATGTTCGGTGTCCTTGTTGTACGTGGCCGGCTGATGTGGCTGCTGATTCTGAACGATCCTGCCTCCTGCAATCGGCGATGTAATTGTCCGAACAGTGTATGGTCGGGTACACGTCGGTTCAGGAACCGTTGTCGATACATGCGTACCGCTGCTCGTCCATTGCCATCTACAGCACCATACTCGTAATCCATGTCTATCAATTCTGCATTGCTGTACTGGTTCATCCTTTCTCTGCAACGTCCGCGCTTCGATTAATCCGACTGCCCGCGCTTTCGTCTGCCAGCGCTTATTGCCCTCTAGCGGGTAACAATCGCGTTTCCGACCAACCTTTCCTATGTAATCATGCTTCCTCATGACCTGACACAACTATGTGTGCCGTTTGGACATGACCTTTTGGGACACCCTGTATCCCTGTACCCAAGAGATCTAAAGACGATATATGGTACAAAATCGAGACCCAAACCTTGCAAAGTTTAGTTTCTTCAATAGAAACTCATATTTATGAACAAATCAACAAAAAAGGATACATAATTAAGTTTAAAATCACGTTTATTTTGATTTCATTTCATTTATGTCTTAACTTTTGCGATAATGTTAATTTGTTTTGTTACCAATTAATGACTTGCAATATGCATAAATAACTTTTTTTAGTTATAAATACTGTAAAGTATGCATTACACTAAAGTTGTATTCCGAAAATTGATAAAATTTATTTTGAAGAATGTGTGATTTTGTGCAATGTCTAAAATTTCGCATCGCAGTGTATGCCTGAAGCGGACTCAATTTAATTCTTTAGCTTACAGATATTTTGTGGATATCAAATACTTTTTTTTCGTCACAGGATTACTGTTACCTAAGAATAATTGTGTTTCTAATGAAATTGTGTGCATTAAATAATAGCACAAAATGTGAAAATACTGCTTTAAAAATGTTTAATTGGCTTAAAAGAAAAACTCAAACATTCATTATGTATAGGAATTGTTTTGAACCAGTGTCTTAAATTAAAAATTACCTTGTTTATGATTAAAAATTACTTCTTCCATTTCAGTCCCTGTACTAGGTAATTATTAAACCTCTAGGTATTTCATTAAGCATTCATTTAAAAAAAAAAAAAAAACGAAAAAGTGATTATATAATGTGATTTTTTATTTTGTACTAGTGTCATAAATTAAATATTACCTTTTTGATGACCAAACCACAATCTTTCATTTCAGTGCCTCTACCAGGTAAATATTTTAATTTGAAGTATTTTTCATAGCTTTAGTTTTTGAAAACTCCAACCTTACTTTTCTTTAAATAAATTAATGTGCAGGGCCATATTTCTAAATAGGCTAAGTAGGCTGCAGCCAAGAGAGGACAATTTTCAGGGATCGGCAGTTTGGCAATTTATTCAAAAGTTAAAATGAAGTATTTCAGACATTAATAGTATTTTCCGTACTAATTTAAGAATACATGTTACTCGAAAATATTGTTACGAATTTTTGTATATTTGTAAATATTTCTTAGAGTTAATTTTGTAAATAGGAAAATTTATGTACATTTCGCATAAGGCAGTGCGAGAGTTCTTTACTTGGCTTCCCTGCAATATGTGTCTTAATACTTGATAACGAGTTTTACAGAGGTAACGCTGGAAAGCGAGTTTTACAAGGAGCAGGGCACTTAACATTATGGTAATGGCAATCTCGCCAAATTGGTGACGGTTTTGGCGACTAATTTTTGTCGCCAAACTTGGCGACCATTTGGCGACATTTTTGGTCCCCATGTACATGTATAGGACTTTTCAACTACTATCTCGAAAGTTCTCCAAATTTCTATCTCTGGAAGTTTCACGAAGATTCGCCTTTCTTATATAAGACTGGCCAAGTGAGCGGGAAGTAGATTTGAGTTACTGACTGAGTTGAGTCAGTTAGTTGACTGGAGTTATTGAGTTAGCTGTCTCTCAGTGAGCATTCAGAGCAGTTCTAAAAGTGAAATGTATTGCATTGTCTTTTGCGGCGATTTGTAGCAATTGTGTATCAAGTTTTTAACTGCTGTTTGTGCTCTATTGTTGTGTAAAGAGCTGTATTGAGTCCGCTAGAACGAGAAGTTCTGCAGTTGTAAAGGAATCTGTGAAGAGTTGTATTGGAATAAATTTCTGCAAGTTTTGATCTGCTTTGGCTTCAAATCTTTCGAACCCATCCACGCAACAATATGTTTTAGTCCTTCTATATAGCCTACTTTCTAAAACTATAGCATAATACACATTCACTGCACGTAACCTTGTATTATAACTTTCTTGTAGTGCAATCTAATTAAAAAAAATGAAAACACCAATGAATTATATCCTTTTGTTGTATAGAACAGAACTATAGAGGGAGCGATAAATGGACTTTAGCTTATAGGAGGCATACTCTTAAATCCGGCCCCCTGTTAATGTGCCAAACATTTTCTTTTACATATTAAGTAATATACTATTTTATCGTTATATTAGTGTTCTCCTGATCTAATCGTAATTTTCCGTTTAGGGTGTGTAAGTGGTAATAGTAACGCATTTTTATGATTTTTTTCATAAAAGTTTGTTTTGGAAAAAAAGTAACAAAATTCAAATCTTCAAATTCTTTAAAAATATCATGTGTCTAATATTATCCATTACATAACAGTGACTCCATTTTCTTCCAAATTATTTTATTTACAACAAACTTTGTAATTTTTTATTTTTTTTTAATAAATCAGTATCATTTAAAAAGAATCTGCATGGGGTTTATTACCTGAAAGAAAATAATATCTATTTTTCAGTTTTCAAATATTTTGTGAGTATCAAATATTTGTCTTTGTGTTACAGGATTACCGTTACTTATGAGTAAGAGTATTTCTAATTAAATTTTCTTCACTGAATAATAACACAAAATGTGTAGATGCAGCGTTAAGAATGCTTAAATCGTTTTAGAAGAAAACCTCTAAATATTCAAATATATAGGGGATTAATTTTTTTTTGCACCAATGTCTCAAATTGAAATTATCGTTTTGATGACCAAACCACTATCTTTCTTTTTAGTGCCTGTACATGGTAAATACCTTTTTTTTTATATAATTGTTCATAGTATTTAGTTATAAAAAAAAATGTGGTGACAAAACTCCACCTTAACTTTTCTTTTTTAAAAACCATGACTGTGCCCCCCCCCCCCCCCAACATTGTCTATTACTGATGAGTACTTAATTTTTCTTTCAAACCACTTTCTGATCTTTCGGACTAATTCTTTTTCATTGCGAGATTCAGTATCATATCACATAAGAAGAACTTATATATGACCTACTAATTCAGGAAGTGATTACATATGACCTATTAATTATTTGATCAGACATTTTATTTTTTATTACAGGATGGCCGTTACCATTGAGTAAGTGTGTTTCCAATTAAATTTTGTACATTAAATAATAGCACAGAATATGGAGATGCAGTGTTAACAAAGTTTAATAATTATAAATGTAATCATCAACATTTAAAAAATATGTCGATGCTTTTTGAACGAGTATCTAAAAATTTTCGTGTTTTTTTTACCCAACAGGACATTTGCAAGGTATTTATAATAGTACCTAAGTATTTCTTCAAAGCATTTAATTTGGGGAAAAAAATGAAAAATTATCACAAAACTCCAATTTTCTTTTTCTTTAAAATAGAAAGCATTTTCCTAACATTGTACATTAGGTAAAATTTTCCCTATTGTTCTTCCAAATTACTCTTTTAGGTATATTTCATCCAAACTCAGAAATTTTTTGTTGCGGAATTTCAGTATCATTTTGGAAGTTATTACATATCGTGGAGTGAGTACTTCAACTAGCCAACTGTAATACTAAAGTTATGTTATTGGTTAAGTTATAGCATTCCTCGGGACAATGATTTTAATACTTATTCGATTTTTTAATACATGAAAAAGAACTGAATTTTTTTTATATACTTTGTGGTTACCAATATTTATTTATTTTTTATTATAGGGTGTCCATCCTATTTTAGTAAATATGTTTCGACTGGCATTTTGTACATTGAATAATAACGGCACAAAATATGGAAATACAGCTTTAACAATATTTAATCGTTTTAAAAGAAAATCTCAAAGTTTGCAAAATATGAAAATGGTGTTTTTCATCAGTGTCTTAACCCTTAACCCATTCACGCTCAAGGGAAATATTTTTCAATTCTACAAAAATCGTTATCGATTGTTCAATTATTATTGAATCGATATGTTTTTTACTGAATGGTCAAAATAAAACGTATGTCCAAGGCGGCAAATGTGTTTCTGAACGAATAAAATAAAAAAAAAAAAACGTATAGAAAATAAGACACATAATAAATGTGTTATGTGCAATGTCCACTTGTGCTTCACAAGTAAACGAAATTGTTTCGTAGAATATCATAACTAACTATTTATTTTACTTTTCTGATAATTTTTATTATGTTTTTTGTATTACAAAGCAATAAATAAAATACCAATATAATAAACCTAACTCTTCGTTTATTTACTTTTATGGTCCATAGGGAAAAATATTTCCCATTAAATTATAGGAAACCTATACACCTTGTTATGTTTTTCTGGTGATATTCTCTTACCTTACACCCACAATAGCTAAAATATTGTGTTGTATTAGCATATTTAGTCTTGGACATCTTATGGTCCTGTAAGGGTTAAATGCATATTGTTGCCAATTGTCTACATTCCTTATATGCATAACGATGTAGATCTGCATCGTATGTTTAAAACATTGTACTCTTTATGTAGTGGTTTTCTCTTTGCATAGTGTTTTTTTTTTTTTTTTTTTTATTTAATTTTATCAAAATTATTTTATCTTTTCCGAACGCAACTAGAACCTTTTGACAGTTTATTTCTTTATTTATGGCAATTTTTGTTGTTGGGAGCACTGTTGGCTGAGTAAAATTTCATTTCGGCGGGTGTTACGAATTACGATAATTTTTGTAAAAAGTAATAAACACAAGCAGGAAAAATTGTTTTCGGATAGTGACAAGGTAATAGTAACGAATAAATTTATACAAGAAAAATGTAGCTTTTCTTGCAAAATATGCAAAATTCTTATGGGCTTTTTTTTTTTTTTTCTTTCTTTCTTTTTATAAGCTACACTCATTTCCCGGTTGATTTCGAATTTTATTTACTAAAAAATAATGATGCAATTTACAGTTTAAACTATATTCTTATCTTTATTTCAGTCAACCGCATTATTTTTTATTGTGATATCCTCTATCATATCATATAGGAAGTGCTTACAAATGACCTACTAATTATTTAATCAAACATTTAATTTCTTATTACAGGTTGGCCGTTACCATTGAGTAAGTGTGTTTCCAATTAAATTTTGTACATTAAATAATAGCACAGAATATGAAGATGCAGCATTAACAAAGTTTAATAATTTAAAAAAAATTATCAACATTTAAAACATAAATAGAGGTTTCTTGAACAATTATCTAAATTTTTTTTTTAACACCCAAAAGGCCCTCTACAAGGTATGTGTAATAGTATCTAAGTATTTCTTCTAAATATTTAATTTTGGAAAAAAACTGAATAATTTCTACAAAACTCCAACCTTCTTTTATTTCAAACAAAAAGCTTTTCCTAACATTTTACGTTAAGTAAATTTGGCCCTGTTTTTCTTCCAAATTACTTTCTTATTTATAGTCAGAGAGGCGACTGCAATTTATAGACCCCATCGAATATCATTCTGAATTTTTTAGATAAATTGGAGAAAAGTGTGTAGAATACGAATCCACTGGTCTGCCGTGACAAAAATGGCCGAAACTGATCAAAAATCGACTTGGAATGGTTGGACTAAAATCCGATTGCCAAATATGGCATAATTTTCCAAAAAGAGAAAAACTTTTTCGTCTGGCAACCCATTGCCTTTTGATTTTCAATGAGAAAAAGCTCAAACGATTTCCGATCTCTGGCTCGGAAAACTTGTGTCTTTTAAAAGTAAGTCAAATTGGCAACAAAAGTTACGTCATAAGCGACGAAATGTTTATTGCCAATTTGCCTCCCTTTTAATAGATGCAAGTAGACCGTCACCACATATCTGAATCGTCTGCAACCTTCTTAATTGAAAATTAAAGAGTGAGGGCTAATAAGTAAAAAATAAAAAAAATGCTCATTTTTTGGCAAGTTATGGCGCATATGGCAGTTGGATTTAGTTCAAGTTATTAAAAGTCGATATTTGACCCGTTTCGGTCTATTTGCAACAGCAGACTAGTGGATTTGAAATCTACTCACTTTTCTCCAATTTATCTAAAAAATTCAAAATGATGTTCGATGGGGTCCAAATATTGCAGTCGCCTCTCAGTCTATTATATTTCATCACACCTCTCATACATTTTTTGTGGCGGGATTTCAGTATCATTTTGGTATTTGTTACATATCGTGGGCTAAGTACTCCAACTAGCTAACGGTAAATGTCATGTAGAGCTAAATACATGTTATTGGTTAAGTTGTAGCATTCCACGGGAATATGATCTATTACAGTCAAACAACGTTAACGTGAAATCGCTTAACATGAAATCGCGTTTAACGCGAAGTAAAAGCAGCTCACCATACTTAAAATTTAACGTTAAATTATTCGTTTAACATGAAATTCGTTAACGCGAACAATTTCGACGTCCCCATCGACTTTATGTTAACAGGATTTCACTGTAATGACTCATTTTTTTTAATACATGAAAAAGAACTGATTTTTTTTTCAAATATTTTTTAGATACCAATTCTTATTTTTTTTATTGCAGGTTATCCATTCCATTTTAGTAAGTTTGTTTCTGCTGCAACTTTGTTCATTGAATAATAACATATCAAATTATGGAAGTGCAGCTTTAAAAATTTGAATCATTTAAACGAAAATCTCAAAGTGTTCAAATATTAATATGTTTTTGTTTTTATCAGTGTTGAATGAGATATTACCATTTCCCTGACTAAACCATAATTTTTTATTTTAGACCATCTTCATGGTAAGCAGTACATGTTTAGGCATTTCTTCATAGTAATTTAGTTTGGAAAAAAGTAACCTTAAATGTAATAAATCTCAAACCTCCTTTTTCTTGTAACCCATGGTTATTCGTGCAACCTTTTGTCTTGCGGTTGGTCGCGTGGAGGACAAATGTCCTCCAAATTAAATTTTCGTGCATACCATTAAATTTGTGACCAAATATCAAGGTAAGTGGATATTTTAATTAAAAACACAACTTTACTAAACAGAATGAAGTAAATATTTAAAATATATATATATATATATATATATATATATATATATATATATATATATATATATATATATATATATATATATATATATATATATATATATATATATATATATATAAAAAAAAATTAAGAATAAAAATCATTATTATTGAAATGAACATTGCGAAGATTCAAATTTGTTTTTAAACTAGTTTTCAAACACAAAAAGCATAATCACATTAAACATTGTTAATAAAACTATTGTGAAAATATAAATTCACATCTATTATTATAAAAACAATTTTATAAGACAGAGAAATAGAATTTATCATATAAAGTCGTTCAGTGATCTTTTCAACATCTGCTCAATATGCTCATATTTCAATTTGAATTAAATGGCCCTTGCGGACCTATTTGTAACATTTTCAGTATAACTTAAAATAAAAAATAAATAAAAAAAATTATAAAAAAAAAATTGTTGGTTCATGAAAGAAAATTATTTAATTTTTTTTTATTGCTGAGAAATAAAGTGTCAGTCAAATCATATCATTAAAAATAACATGCATCCCTTATATAAAACCATTAAAATATAACAAAAATAAAAACATCTTTTAGATTACTTAACAAAATTAGAATACAGGGTTGGTCGCTTGGAGGACAAACGTCAACCAAATAGGTTCTGTGTCGCTTGAGTACACGAATGGAACTGAATGAATATACGAAGTAAAACGTCCAGGTTAATTAGAAAGGTACAGAGACAGGCTTTGATCATGGCCTACTATCGATTGAGAAAACGACAAAACAATTTTTGTGTGGGACTTTTGTCAACCGCGGGACTAACCAAGAGTAATATTGCACTTGGATTTTAAAATCAAGATGATGTTTCCATTTAATCTCGACTAACTAAACTTGGTCTTCAATGATAGTCCGAGAGGTTACTGCAATTTTAGGACCCCATCGAACATCATTCTGAATTTTTTATAGAAATTAGAGAAAAGTTAGTAGATTACGAATCCACTGGTCTGCCATGGAAGAAATGGTCGAAACTGATAAAAAATCGACTTGGAATGAGATGAACTAAAATCCGATTGCCAAATGTGTCACAACTTGCCAAAATGAGAACGAACTTTTTCGTCTGGTAAATCACTAAATTTTGATTTTTAATCAGAAAAACCGCAAACGATTTCTAATCTCTGGCATGGAAAAAATTTATCTTTTAAAAGTAATCCAAATTGGCGACATCAGTTACGTCATCAGTGATGTTATGTTTATTGCCAATTTGAATCATTTGTGAAAGATGCAAGTAGGCCATAGCCACACATCCGAATTGTCTGCATCCTTCTTAATTGAAAATTAAAGGGTGAGGGTTAAAAAAAATACTCATTATTAGGCAAGCTATGGCGCATTAGGCAGTTGGATTTAGTTCAACTTATTAAAAGTCAATTTTTGACCCGTTTCCTCCATTTTTGCAACGGCAGAACAGTGGATTCGTAATCCACACACTTTTATCCAATTTATCTATAAAATTCAGAATGATGTTCGATGGAGTCCAAAAATTGCAGTCGCCTTTCAGTCTATTATATTTCATCCAATCTCTCATACATTTTATGTTGCGGGATTTCAGTATCATTTTGGAAATTGTTACATATCGTGGCTGAGTACTCCAACTAGCTAACTGTAAATGTCATATAGTGCTAAATATGTGTTATTGGTTAGATTGTAGCATTCCACGGGACAATGATCTATTACTGTCAAACAACGTTAACGTGAAATCGCTTAACATGAAATCGCGTTTAACGAGAAGTAAAAGCAGCTCACCATACTTAAAATGTAAAGTTAATTTATTCGTTTAAAATGAAATTCGTTAACGCGAACAATTTCGTCGGCCCCATCGACTTTACGTTAACAGGATTTCACTGTAATTACTCATTTTTTTTTTTTTAATGCATGAAAAAGAACTGAATTTTTTTCAAATATTTTTTAGATACCAATTCTTATTTATTTTGATTGCAGGTTATCCGTTCCATTTTAGTAAGTATGTTTCTGCTGAATTTTATTTCATTGAATAATAACATATAAAATTATGAAAGTGCAGCTTTTATAATTTGAATCAATTTAAAAGAAAATCTCAAAGTGTTCAAATATTAATATATTTTTGTTTTTATCAGTGTTGAATGAGATATTACCATTTCCAAGACTAATCCATAATCTTTCATTTCAGACCATCTTCATGGTAAGCAGTACATGTTTAGGCATTTCTTCATTGTAATTTAGTTTGGAAAAAATAACCTGAAATGTAATAAATCTGAAACCTCCCTTTTCTTGTAACCCTTATTTATTCGTACAACCTTTTGTCTTGGGGTTGGTCGAGGGGGGACAAATGTCCTCCAAATTAATTTTCGTGCATACCATTAAATTTGTATCCAAATATCAAGGTAAGTGGATATTTTAATTAAAAACACGACATTATTAAATGGAATGAAGTAAATATTTAAAATATATATATATTTAAAAAAAAAAAAATTATGAATAAAAATCATTATTATTGAAATGAATAATGCGAAGATTCAAATTTGTTTTTAAATTAGTTTTCAAACACAAAATGCATAATCACATCAAACATTGTTAATAAAACTAATGTGAAAATATAAATTCACATCTAAACTATTATAAAAACAATTTTATAAGACAGAGAAATAGATTTTATCATATAAAGCCGTTGAGTGATCTTTTCAACATCTGCTCAATATGCTCATATTTCAATTTGAATTAAATTGCCCTTGCGGACCTATTTGTAACATTTTCAGTATAACTTGAAATAAAAAAAAAAATTAAAAAAATTAAAAAAAAAAAAAAATTGTTTGTGTATGAAAGAAAATTATTTAATTTTTTTTTTTATTGCTGAGAAATAAAGTGTCAGTCAAATCATATAATTAAAAATAACATGCATCCCTTATATAAAACCATTAAAATGTAACAAAAATAAAAACATCTTTCAGATTACTTACCAAAATTAGAATACAGGGTTAGTCGCTTGGAGGACAAACGTCAACCAAATAGGTTCTGTGTCGCTTGAGTACACGAATGGAACTGAATGAATATGCGAAGTAAAACGTCCAGGTTAATTAGAAAGGTACAGAAACGGGCTTTGATCATGGCCTACTATCGATTGAGAAATCGACAAAACAATTTTTGTGTGAGACATATGTCAACCGCGCGACTAACCAAGAGTAATATTTCACTTGAATTTTAAAATCAAGATGATATTCCCATCTAATCTCCACTAACTAAACTTGGTCTTAAATGATAGTCCTAGAATGGACTGCAATTTTTAGAACCCATCGAACATCATTCTGAATATTTAATCGAAATTGGAGGAAAGTGAGTAGGTTACGAATCCACTGGTCTGCCTTGGAAAAAATGGTCGAAACTGATCATAAATAGACTT
Source organism: Linyphia triangularis (assembly GCA_963978545.1). NCBI lineage: Eukaryota > Metazoa > Arthropoda > Arachnida > Araneae > Linyphiidae > Linyphia > Linyphia triangularis. The sequence goes on from OZ021731.1 coordinate 7,932,672, forward strand.
GGAATGAGTTGAACTAAAATCCGATTGCCAAATATATCATAACTTGTCAAAAAGAGAACGAACTTTTTCGTATGGCAATTCACAGCATTTTTATTTTCAATGAGAAAAACCGCAAACGATTTCTGATCTCTGGCTTGGAAAACTTTTATCTTTTAAAAGTAATCCAAATTGGTTACATCAGATACGTCATCATTGACGTAATGTTTATTGCTAATTTGGTTCATTTGTGAAAGTTGAAATAAGTCATAGCCACACATCCGAATCGTTTGCATCCTTCTTTACTGAAAATTTAAGAGTTAGGGTTACCAAATGAGTGAGGGTTTAAAAAAGAATGCTCATTATTTGGCAAGTAATGGCGCATTTTTCAGTTGGATTTAGTTCAACTTATTAAAAGTCTATTTTTGACCCGTTTCGGCCATTTCTGACACGGCAGACCAGTAGATTCGTAGTCTACTCACTTTTCTCCAATTTCTATAAAAAATTCAGAAAGATGTTCGATGGGGTCCAAAAATTGCAGTAGCCTCTTAGTCTATTATATATCATCCAACCTTATACATTTTTTTTTGTGGCGGGGCTTCAGTATCATTTTGGAAATTGTTACTTATCGTAGGCTGAGTACTCCAACTATCAAAATGTAAACGTCATGTAGTGCTAATTTTATGTTATTGGTTAAGTAGTAGCATTACACGGGACAATGATCTATTACTGTCAAACAACGTTTAAGTGAAATCGCTTAACATGATATCGCGTTTAACGCGAAGTAAAAGCAGCTCACCATACTTAAAATTTAACGTTAATTTATTCGTTTAACATGAAATTCGTTAAAGCGAACAATTTCGTCAGCCTAATCGACTTTACGTTAACAGGATTTCACTGTAATTACGCATTTTTTTTTCTTCTTAATACATGAAAAATAACTGAATATTTTTCAAATAAGTTTTACATACCAATTCTTATTTATTTTTATTGCAGGATATCCGTTCCATTTTAGTAAGTGTGCTTCTACTGAAATTTTGTTCATTGAATAATAACAAATAAAATTATTTAAGTGCAGCTTTAATAATGTGAATCATTTTAAACGAAAATCTCAAATAGTTCAAATATTAATATGTTTTTGTTTTTATCAGTGTCGAATGAGATATTACCATTTCCATGACTAAACCGTAATTTTTCATTTCAGACCATCTTCATGGTAAGCAGTACATGTTTAGGCATTTCTTCATAGTAATTTAGTTTGGAAAAAAAATAACCTGAAAAAAGAACCATAAATCTCAAACCTCCTTTTTCTTGTAACCCTTGGTTATTCTTGCAACCTTTTGTCTTGCGGTTGGTCGCCTGGGGGTCAAATGTCCTCCAAATTCAAATTTTAGTGCATACCATTAAATTTGTGACCAAATATCAAGGTAAGTGTGTATTTTAATTAAAAACACAACATTATTGAACAGAATAAATTAAAAATTAAAAATAAAAAAATATTAAAAAAAAAATAAAAAAAATTGTAAGAATAAAAATCATTATTATTGAAATGAACATTGCGAAGATTCAAATTTGTTTTTAAACTAGTTTTCAAACACAAAATGCATATTCACATTAAACATTGTTGATAAAACTATTGTGAAAATAAAAATTTACATCTAAAATACAATAAAAACAATTTTATAAGACAGATTTCAAGATAAATAGATATATAAATAAGAAAAATAGATTCATATAAGATAATAGATTTTATTACATAAAGTCCTTCAGTGTCCTGTTCAACATTTGCTCAATATGCTCTTATTTCAATCTGAATTAAATGGCCCTTGCTGACCTATTTGTAACATTTTCAGTATTACTTGAAACCCAAAAAAAAACAAAAAAAAAACATAAATATAAAAAATGTTTATTCATGTAAGAAAATTGCTTATTTTTTTTTTTTTAATTGCTGAGAAATAATGTGTCAGTCAAATCATATCATTAAAAATAACATACCTCCCTTTTATAAAACCAAAACATTTTTTAAAAAATCAACAATCTTTTAGATTACTTACCAAAATTAGAATACAGGGTTAGTCGCTTGGGGTACAAACGTCAACCAAATAGGTTCTGTGCGCCTGAGTACACGAATTGAACTGAATGAATATACGAAGTAAAACGTCCAGCTTAATTAGAAAGGTACAGAGACGGGCTTTGATCATGGTCTACTATAGATTGAGAAATCGACAAAACAATTTTTGTGTGGGACATTTGTTAACCACGCGACTAACCAAGAGTAATATTGCACTTGAATTTTAAAATCAAGATGATATTCCCATCTAATCTCGACTAACTAAACTTGTTCTTCAATGATAGTCTGAGAGGCGACTGCAATTTTTGAACCCCATCGAACATCATTCTGAATTTTTTATAGAAATTGGAGAAAAGTGAGTAGATTACCAATCCACTGGTCTGAAGTGGAAAAAATGGCCTAAACAGATCAAAAATCGACTTGGAATGAGATGAACTAAAATCCGATTGCCAAATATGTCATAACTTGCCAAAAAGAGAACGAACTTTTTCTTCTATCAACCCACTGCATTTTGATTTTCAATGAGAAAAACCGCAAACGATATCTAATCTCTGTTTGGGAAAACTTTTATCTTTTAAAAGTAATCCAAATTGGCGACATAAGTTACGTCATCAGTGACGTAATGTTTATTGCCAATTTAGCTCATTTCTAAAAAATGCAAGTAAGCCATAGCCATTTATCCGAATCGTCTGCATCCTTCTTAATTGAAAATTAAAGAGTGAGAGTTAAAAAAAAATCTCAATATTAGGCAAGTTATTCCGCATTAGGCAGTTGGATTTAGTTCAACTTATTAAAAGTCGATTATTGACCCATTTGGGCCATTTTTGCCACGGCAGACAAATGGATTCGTAATCTACACACTTTTCTGCAATTTATCTAAAAAATTCAGAATGATGTTCGATGGGGTCCAAAAATTGCAGTCGCCTCTCAGTCTATTATATTTCATCCAACCTTTCATACATTTTTTGTTTTCGGGATTTCAGTATCATTTTGGAAATTGTTACATATCGTGGGCTGAATACTCCAACTACCGGACTGTAAATGTCATGTATTGCTAAATTTATGTTATTGGTTAAGTGGTAGCATTCCACGGGACATTGATTTATTACAGTCAAACAACGTTAACGTGAAATCACTTAACATGAAATCGCGTTTATTTCGAAGTAAAAGCAGCTCACCATACTTAAAATTTAACGTTAATTTATTCGTTTAATATAAAATTCGTAAACGCGAACAATTTCGTCGTCCCCCATCGACTTTACGTTAACAGGATTTCACTGTAATTACTCATTTTATTTTAATACATGAAAAGGAACTGAATTTTTTTCAAATATTTTTTAGATACCAATTCTTATTTATTTTTATTGCAGGTTATCCGTTCCATTTTAGTAAGTGTGTTTCTGCTGAAATTTTTTTCATTGTATAATAACATATCAAATTATGGAAGTGCAGCTTCAATAATTTGAATCATTTTAAACGAAAATCTCAAAGTGTTCAAATATTAATATGTTTTTGTTTTTATCAGTGTTGAATGAGATATTTCCTTGACAAAGCCTCAATTTTTCATTTTAGACCATCTTCATGTTAAGCAGTACATGTTTAGGCATTTCGTCATAGTAATTTAGTTTGGAAAAAAATAACCTTAAATGTAATAAATCTCAAACCTCCCTTTTCTTGTAACCCTTGGTTATTCGTGCAACCTTTTGTCTTGCGGTTGGTCGCGTGGGGGACAAATGTCCTCCAAATTAAATCTTCCTGCATCCCATTACATTTGTAACCAAATATCAAGGTAAGTGGATATTGTAATTAAAAACACAACTTTATTAAACAGAATGAAGAAAATATTTAATATATATATATATATATTTAAAAAAAAAAAAAAAAATTTAAGAATAAAAATCATTATTATTGAAATGAACCCTGCGAAAATTCAAAATTTTTTTTAAACTAGTTTTCAAACTCAAAAAGCAAAATCACATTAAACATTGTTAATAAAACTATTGTGAAAATATAAATTCTCATCTAAACTATTATAAAAACAATTTTATAAGACAGAGAAATAGATTTTATCATATAAAGCCGTTTAGTGATCTTTTCAACATCTGCTCTATATGCTCATATTTCAATTTGAAATAAATGGCCCTTGCGGACCTATTTGTAACATTTCCAGTATAACTTGAAATCCGACCCCCCCCCCCCCCAAAAAAAAATATCTATTTATGTAAGAAAATTGCTTAATTTTTTTTATTGCTGAGAAATAATGCGTCAGTCAAATCATATCATTAAAAATAACATGCTTCCCTTATATAAAACCCTTAAAATGTAACAAAAATAAAAAATAAATCTTTTAGAATACTTACCAAAATTAGAATACAGGGTTAGTTTCTTGGTTTCTTGATTTCAGTATCATTTTGGAAATTGTTACTTATCGTGGGCTGAGTACTCCAATTAGCTAACTGTAAAGGTTATGTAGTGCTAAATTTATGTTGTTTGTTAAGTTTTAGCATTCCACGGGACAATGATCTATTACTGTCAAACAACGTTAACGTGAAATCGCTTAATATGAAATCGCGTTTAACATGAAGAAAAACATCTCACCATACTTAACATTCAACGTTAATTTATTCTTTTAACATGAAACTCGTTAACGCGAACAACTTCGTCGTCCCCTATCGACTTTACGTTAACAGGATTTTATTGTAATTATTCATTTTTTTTTATACATGAAAAAAAAATGTTTTTTTTTTTTTTTTTTCCAAATATTTTTTAGATACCAATTCATATTTATTTTTATTGCAGGATATCCGTTCCATTTTAGTAAGTGTTTTTCTACTGAAATGTTGTTCATTAAATAATAACATATCAAATTATGGAAGTGCAGCTTTAATAATGTGAATCATTTTAAATGAAAATCTCAAAGTGTACAAATATAAATATGTTTTTGTTTTTATTAGTGCTGAATGGGATATTACCATTTCCACGACTAAACCATAATCTTTAATTTCAGACCATCTTTATGGTAAGCAGTATATGTTTAGGCATTTCTTCATAGTAAATTAATTTGGTTAGTTAGATGTTTGTTGTTTTCAGATTATCTGGCGCCGTCAACTACACGAGGGCTATTATGCGCCGAAACATTCGTCATTAGACAAGCCAACATACATTTACAAACACCCATGCCTAACACTGGACTCGGACCCGCAACCTCGTGGTCTATAAGCTAGCACGCTAACCACGATACCGTTTGGTCGGCGTAATTTAGTTAGGAAAAAATAACCTGAAATGTAATAAATCTCAAACCTCCTTTTTCTTGTAACCCTTGGTTATTCGTGCAACCTTTCTTCTTGCGGTTGGTCGTGTGGGGGACAAATGTCCTCCAAATTCAAATTTTCGTGCATACCATTAAGTTTGTGACCAAATATCAAGGTAAGTGGATATTGTAATTAAAAACACAACTTTATTGAACAGAATGAAGAAAAAATTAAAAAAATTAATATATTTAAAAAGAAAATTGTAAGAATAAAAATCATTATTATTGAAATGAACATGGTGAAGATTCAAATTTGTTTTTAAACTAGTTTTCCAACACAAAAAGCATAATCACACTAAACATTGTTAATAAAACTAGTGTGAAAATTTAAATTCACATCTAAACTACTATAAAAACAATTTTATAAGACAGAGAATTAGATTTTATCATATAAAGTCGTTCAGTGTCCTTTTCAACATCTGCTCAATATCCTCATATTTCATTCTGAATTAAATGGCCCTTGAGGACCTATTTGTAACATTTTCAGTATAACTTGAAATCAAAAGAAAAAAAAAAAAGAAAGAAAGAAAAGTGTCTATTCATGTAAGAAAATTGCTTAATATTTTTTTATTGCTAAGAAATAATGTGTCAGTCAAATCATATCATTAAAAATAACATGCCTCCCTTATATAAAACCTTTAAAATGTAACAAAAATAAAAAAAATCTTTCAGATTACTTACCAAAATTAGAATACAAAGTTAATCGCTTGGTGGACAAACGTCAACCAAATAGGTTCTGTGTCGCTTGAGTACACGAATGGAACTGAATGAATATACGAAGTAAAACGTCCAGGTTAATTAGAATGGTACAGAGACGGGCTTTGATCATGGCCTACTATCGATTGAGAAATCGGCAAAACTATTTTTTTGTGGGACATTTGTCAACCGCGCGACTAACCAAGAGTAATATTGCACTTGGATTTTAAAATCAAGATGATGTTCCCATCTAATCTCGACTAACTAAACTTGGTCTTCAATGATAGTCCGAGAGGCGACTGCAATTTTTGAACCCCATCGAACATCATTCTGAATTTTTTATAGAAATTGGAGAAAAGTTAAGAGATAACGAATCCACTGGTCTGCCGTGGAAAAAATAACCGCAACTGATAAAAAATCGATTTGGAATGAGTTGAACAAAAATCCAATTGCCAAATATGTCATAACTTGCCAAAAAGAGAGCGAACTTTTTCATCTGGCAACCCACTGCATTTTGATTTTCAATGAGAAAAAGCTCAGATGATTTCTGATCTCAGGCTCGAAAAACTTGTATATTTTAAAAGTAATCTAAATTGGCGATATCATTTACGTCATCAGTGACGTAATGTTTATTGCCAATTTGGCTCATTTGTGAAAGATGCACGTAGGCCTAAGCAACAAATCTGAATCGTCTGCATCCTTCTTAATTGAAATTAAAGAGTGAGGGTTAAAAATAAATGCTCATTATTAGGCAAGTTATGGCGCATTAGGCAGTTTGATTTAGTTCAACCTATTAAAAGTCGATTTTTTGCCCGTTTCGGCCATTTTGCCACGGCAGACCAGTGTATTCGTAATCTACACACTTTTCTCCAATTTATCTAAAAAATTCAGAGGGATATTCGATGGGGTCCAAATATTGCAGTCGCCTCTCAGTCTATTATATTTCATCCAACCTCTCATACATTTTTTGTGGCGGGATTTCAGTATCATTTTGGTAATTGTTACATATCGTGGGCTGAGTACTCCAACTAGCTAACTGTAAATGTCATGTAGTGCTTAATTTATGTTATTGGTTATGTTGTAGAATTCCACGGAGAATGATCTATTACTGTCAAACAACGTTAACGTGAAATCGCTTAACATGAAATTGCGTTTAACGCGAAGTGAAAGCAGCTCACCATACTTAAAATGTAACGTCAATTTATTCGTTTAACATGAAATTCGTTAACGCGAACAATTTCGTCGGCCCCATCGACTTTACGTTAACAGGATTTCACTGTAATGACTCATTTTTTTTAATACATGAAAAAGAACTGAATTTTTTTCAAATATTTTTTAGATACCAAATCTTATTTATTTTTATTACAGGTTATCCGTTCCATTTTAGTAAGTTTTTTTCTGCTGAAATTATGTTCATTAAGTAATAACATATCAAGTTATGGAAGTGCAGCTTTAAAAATTTGAATCATTTTAAACGAAAATCTCAAAGTGTTCAAATATTAATATGTTTTTGTTTTTATCAGTGTTGAATGAGATATTACCATTTCCATGACTAAACCATAATTTTTCATTTTAGACCATCTTCATGGTAAGCAGTATATGTTTAGGCATTTATTCATAGTACTTTAGTTTCGAAAAAAATAACCTTAAATGTAACAAATCTCAAACCTCCTTTTTCTTGTAACCCTTGGTTATTCGTGCAACATTTTGTCTTGCGGTTGGTCGCGTGGAGGACAAATGTCCTCCAAATTAAATTTTCGTGCATACCATTAAATTTGTGACCGAATATCAAGGTAAGTGGATATTTTAATTAAAAACACAATTTTGTAAAACAGAATGAAGTATATATTTAAAATATATATATATATATATATATATATATATATATATATATATATATATTTAAAAACAAAAATTTAAGAAACAAAATCATTATTATTGAAATGAACATTGCGAAGATTCAAATTTGTTTTTAAACTAGATTTCAAACACAAAAAGCAAAATCACATTAAACATTGTTAATAAAACTATTGTGAAAATATAAATTCACATCTAAACTATTATAAAAACAATTTTATAAGAGAGAGAAATAGATTTTATCACATAAAGTCGTTCAGTGATCTTTTCAACATCTGCTTAATATGCTCATATTTCAATCTGAATTAAATGGACCTTGCGGACCTATTTGTAACATTTTCAGTATAACTTGAAATCAAAAAAAAAAAACAAAAAAAAAATGTTTATTCATGAAAGAAAATTACTTATTTTTTTTTATTGCTGAGAAATAAAGTGTCAGTCAAATCATATCATTAAAAATAACATGAATCCCTTATATAAAACCATTAAAATGTAACAAAAATAAAAAAATCTTTTGGATTACTTACCAAAATTAGAATACAGGGTTAGTGGCTTGGAGGACAAACGTCAACCAAATAGGTTATGTGTCGCTTGAGTACACGAATGGAACTGAAAGAATATACGAAGTGTCCAGGTTAATTAGAAAGGTACAGAGACGGGCTTTGATCATGGCCTAATATCGATTGAGAAAGCGACAAAACAATATTTGTGTTGGACATTTGTCAACCGCGCGACTAACCAAGAGTAATATTGCACTTGAATTTTAAAATCAAGATGATGTTCCCATCTAATCTCGACTAACTAAACTTGGTCTTAAATGATAGTCCTAGAAGTGACTGCAATTTTTAGAACCCATCGAACATCATTCTGAATATTTAATCGAAATTGGAGGAAAGTGAGTAGGTTACGAATCCACTGGTCTGCCGTGGAAAAAATGGTCGAAACTGATCATAAATAGACTTGGAATGAGTTGAACTAAAATCCGATTGCCAAATATATCATAACTTGTCAAAAAGAGAACGAACTTTTTCGTATGGCAATTCACAGCATTTTTATTTTCAATGAGAAAAACCGCAAACGATTTCTGATCTCTGGCTTGGAAAACTTTTATCTTTTAAAAGTAATCCAAATTGGTTACATCAGATACGTCATCATTGACGTAATGTTTATTGCTAATTTGGCTCATTTGTGAAAGTTGAAATAAGCCATAGCCACACATCCGAATCGTTTGCATCCTTCTTTACTGAAAATTTAAGAGTGAGGGTTACCAAATGAGTGAGGGTTTAAAAAAAAATGCTCATTATTTGGCAAGTAATTACGCATTTTTCAGTTGGATTTAGTTCAACTTATTAAAAGTCGATTTTTGACCCGTTTCGGCCATTTCAGACACGGCAGACCAGTAGATTCGTAATCTACTTACTTTTCTCCAATTTATCTAAAAAATTCAGAATAATGTTCCATGGGGTTCAAAAATTGCAGTCGCCTCTCAATCTATTATATTTCATCCAACCTCATACATTTTTTGTTGCGGGATTTCAGAAGTATTTTGGAAATTGTTACATTTCATGGGCTGAGTACTCCAATTAGCTAACTGTAAACGTCATGCAGTGCTAAATTTATATTTTTGGTTAAATTGTAGCATTCCACGGGACAATGATATATTTTTGTCAAACAACGTTTACGCGAAATCGCTAAACATGAAATCGCGTTAAACGCGAAGTAAAAGCAGCTCACCAAACTTAAAATTTAACGTTAATTTATTCGTTTAACATGAAATTCGTTAACGCGAACAATTTCGTCGGCCCAATCGACTTTACGTTAACAGGAGTTCACTGTAATTACTCATTTTTTTTAATACATGAAAAATAACTAAATATTTTTCAATAAAGTTTTAGATACCAATTCTTATTTATTTTTATTGCAGGATATCCGTTCCATTTTAGTAAGTGTGTTTCTACTGAAATTTTGTTTATTGAATAATAAAATATCAAATTATGAAGTGCAGCTTTACTAATGTGAATCATTTTAAACGAAAATCTCAAAATGTTCAAATATTAATGTGTTTTTGTTTTTACCAGTGTTGAATGAGATATTACCATTTCCATGACTAAACCATAATGTTTCATTTCAGACCATCTTCATGGTAAGCAGTATATGTTTAGGCATTTCTTCATAGTAATTTAGTTTTTAAAAAAATAACCTGAAATGTAATAAATCTGAAACCTCCTTTTTCTTGTAACCCTTGGTTATTCGTGCAACATTTTGTCTTGTGGTTGGTTGCGTGGGGGAAAAATGTCCTCCAAATTAAAATTTTCGTGCATACCATTAAATTTGTGATCAAAAATCAAGGTAGGTGGATATTTTAATTAAAAACACAACTTTAATGAACAGAATGAAGTAAAAATTTAAAAATAAATATATATGTTTAAAAAAAATTGTAAGAATAAAAACCATTATTTTTTAAATGAACATAGCGAAGATTCAAATTTGTTTTTAAACTAGTTTTCCAACACAAAAAGCATAATCACATTAAACATTGTTAATAAAACTATTGTGAAAATATAAATTCACATCTAAACTATTATAAAAACAATTTTAATAGACAGAGAAATAGATTTTATCATATAAAGTCGTTCAGTGATCTTTTCAACATCTGGTCAATATGCTCATATTTCAATTTGAATTAAATGGCCCTTGCTGACCAATTTGTAACATTTTCAGTATAACTTGAAATCAAAAAAAAAAAAATATTTATTCATGAAAGAAAATTGCTTAATTTTTTTTTTATTGCTGAGAAATAAAGTGTGAGTCAAATCATATCATTAAAAATGACAAGCATCCCTTATATAAAACCATTAAAATGGAACAAAAATAAAAAATTCTTTTAGATTACTTACCAAAATTAGAATACAGGGTTAGTCGCTTGGAGGACAAACGTCAACCAAATAGGTTCTGTGTCGCTTGAGTACACGAATGGAACTGAATGAATATGCGAAGTAAAACGTCCAGGTTAATTAGAAAGGTACAGAGACGGGCTTTGATCATTGCCTACTATAGATTGAGAAATCGGCAAAACTATTTTTGTGTGGGACCTTTGTCAACCGCGATCCTATCTAAGAGTAATATTGCACTTGAATTTTAAAATCAAGATGATGTTCCCATCTAATCTCGAATAACTAAACTTGGTCTTCAATGATAGTCCGAGAGGCGACTGCAATTTTTGGACCCCATCGAACATCATTCTGAATTTTTTATAGAAATTGGAGAAAAGTTAATAGATATCGAATCCACTGGTCTGCCGTGGAAAAAATGGCCGCAACTGATCAAAAATCGATTTGGAATGAGTTGAACAAAAATCCAATTGCCAAATATGTCATAACTTGCCAAAAAGAGAACGAACTTTTTCATCTGGCAATCCACTGCATTTTGATTTTCAATGAGAAAAAGCTCAGATGATTTCTGATCTCTGGCTCGAAAAACTTGTATATTTTAAAAGTAATCTAAATTGGCGATATCATTTACGTCATCAGTGACGTAATGTTTATTGCCAATTTGGCTCATTTGTGAAAGATGCACGTAGGCCTAAGCAACAAATCTGAATCGTCTGCATCCTTCTTAATTGAAATTAAAGAGTGAGGGTTAAAAATAAATGCTCATTATTAGGCAAGTTATGGCGCATTAGGCAGTTGGATTTAGTTCAACCTATTAAAAGTCCATTTTTTGCCCGTTTCGGCCATTTTGCCACGGCAGACCAGTGTATTCGTAATCTACACACTTTTCTCCAATTTATCTAAAAAATTCAGAGGGATATTCGATGGGGTCCAAATATTGCAGTCGCTTCTCAGTCTATTATATTTCATCCAACCTCTCATACATTTTTTGTGGCGGGATTTCAGTATCATTTTGGTAATTGTTACATATCGTGGGCTGAGTACTCCAACTAACTAACTGTAAATGTCATGTAGTGCTTAATTTATGTTATTGGTTATGTTGTAGAATTCCACGGAGAATGATCTATTACTGTCAAACAACGTTAACGTGAAATCGCTTAACATGAAATCGCGTTTAACGCGAAGTGAAAGCAGCTCACCATACTTAAAATGTAACGTCAATTTATTCGTTTAACATGAAATTCGTTAACGCGAACAATTTCGTCGGCCCCATCGACTTTACGTTAACAGGATTTCACTGTAATGACTCATTTTTTTTTAATACATGAAAAAGAACTGAATTTTTTTCAAATATTTTTTTAGATACCAATTCTTATTTATTTTTATTGCAGGTTATCCGTTCCATTTTAGTAAGTTTTTTTTGCTGAAATTATGTTCATTGAATAATAACATATCAAGTTATGGAAGTGCAGCCTTAAAAATTTGAATCATTTTAAACGAAAATCTCAAAGTGTTCAAATATTAATATGTTTTTGTTTTTATCAGTGTTGAATGAGATATTACCATTTCCATGACTAAACCATAATTTTTCATTTTAGACCATCTTCATGGTAAGCAGTATATGTTTAGGCATTTATTCATAGTACTTTAGTTTCGAAAAAAATAACCTTAAATGTAACAAATCTCAAACCTCCTTTTTCTTGTAACCCTTGGTTATTCGTGCAACATTTTGTCTTGCGGTTGGTCGCGTGGAGGACAAATGTCCTCCAAATTAAATTTTCGTGCATACCATTAAATTTGTGACCGAATATCAAGGTAAGTGGATATTTTAATTAAAAACACAATTTTGTAAAACAGAATGAAGTATATATTTAAAATATATATATATATATATATATATATATATATATATATATATATATATATATATATATATATATATATATATATATATATATATATATATATATATATATATATATATATATATATATATATATATATATATATATATATATATATATATATATATATATATTTAAAAACAAAAATTTAAGAAACAAAATCATTATTATTGAAATGAACATTGCGAAGATTCAAATTTGTTTTTAAACTAGATTTCAAACACAAAAAGCAAAATCACATTAAACATTGTTAATAAAACTATTGTGAAAATATAAATTCACATCTAAACTATTATAAAAACAATTTTATAAGAGAGAGAAATAGATTTTATCACATAAAGTCGTTCAGTGATCTTTTCAACATCTGCTTAATATGCTCATATTTCAATCTGAATTAAATGGACCTTGCGGACCTATTTGTAACATTTTCAGTATAACTTGAAATCAAAAAAAAAAAAAAAAAAAAAAAAAAAAAAATGTTTATTCATGAAAGAAAATTACTTATTTTTTTTTTATTGCTGAGAAATAAAGTGTCAGTCAAATCATATCATTAAAAATAACATGAATCCCTTATATAAAACCATTAAAATATAACAAAAATAAAAAAATCTTTTGGATTACTTACCAAAATTAGAATACAGGGTTAGTGGCTTGGAGGACAAACGTCAACCAAATAGGTTATGTGTCGCTTGAGTACACGAATGGAACTGAAAGAATATACGAAGTGTCCAGGTTAATTAGAAAGGTACAGAGACGGGCTTTGATCATGGCCTAATATCGATTGAGAAAGCGACAAAACAATATTTGTGTTGGACATTTGTCAACCGCGCGACTAACCAAGAGTAATATTGCACTTGAATTTTAAAATCAAGATGATGTTCCCATCTAATCTCGACTAACTAAACTTGGTCTTAAATGATAGTCCTAGAAGTGACTGCAATTTTTAGAACCCATCGAACATCATTCTGAATATTTAATCGAAATTGGAGGAAAGTGAGTAGGTTACGAATCCACTGGTCTGCCGTGGAAAAAATGGTCGAAACTGATCATAAATAGACTTGGAATGAGTTGAACTAAAATCCGATTGCCAAATATATCATAACTTGTCAAAAAGAGAACGAACTTTTTCGTATGGCAATTCACAGCATTTTTATTTTCAATGAGAAAAACCGCAAACGATTTCTGATCTCTGGCTTGGAAAACTTTTATCTTTTAAAAGTAATCCAAATTGGTTACATCAGATACGTCATCATTGACGTAATGTTTATTGCTAATTTGGCTCATTTGTGAAAGTTGAAATAAGCCATAGCCACACATCCGAATCGTTTGCATCCTTCTTTACTGAAAATTTAAGAGTGAGGGTTAACAAATGAGTGAGGGTTTAAAAAAAAATGCTCATTATTTGGCAAGTAATTACGCATTTTTCAGTTGGATTTAGTTCAACTTATTAAAAGTCGATTTTTGACCCGTTTCGGCCATTTCAGACACGGCAGACCAGTAGATTCGTAATCTACTTACTTTTCTCCAATTTATCTAAAAAATTCAGAATAATGTTCCATGGGGTTCAAAAATTGCAGTCGCCTCTCAATCTATTATATTTCATCCAACCTCATACATTTTTTGTTGCGGGATTTCAGAATCATTTTGGAAATTGTTACATTTCATGGGCTGAGTACTCCAATTAGCTAACTGTAAACGTCATGCAGTGCTAAATTTATATTTTTGGTTAAATTGTAGCATTCCACGGGACAATGATATATTTTTGTCAAACAACGTTTACGCGAAATCGCTAAACATGAAATCGCTTTAAACGCGAAGTAAAAGCAGCTCACCAAACTTAAAATTTAACGTTAATTTATTCGTTTAACATGAAATTCGTTAACGCGAACAATTTCGTCGGCCCAATCGACTTTACGTTAACAGGAGTTCACTGTAATTACTCATTTTTTTTAATACATGAAAAATAACTAAATATTTTTCAAATAAGTTTTAGATACCAATTCTTATTTATTTTTATTGCAGGATATCCGTTCCATTTTAGTAAGTGTGTTTCTACTGAAATTTTGTTTATTGAATAATAAAATATCAAATTATGAAGTGCAGCTTTACTAATGTGAATCATTTTAAACGAAAATCTCAAAATGTTCAAATATTAATGTGTTTTTGTTTTTACCAGTGTTGAATGAGATATTACCATTTCCATGACTAAACCATAATGTTTCACTTCAGACCATCTTCATGGTAAGCAGTATATGTTTAGGCATTTCTTCATAGTAATTTAGTTTTTAAAAAAATAACCTGAAATGTAATAAATCTGAAACCTCCTTTTTCTTGTAACCCTTGGTTATTCGTGCAACATTTTGTCTTGCGGTTGGTTGCGTGGGGGAAAAATATCCTCCAAATTAAAATTTTCGTGCATACCATTAAATTTGTGATCAAAAATCAAGGTAGGTGGAT
The DNA here is from genome assembly GCA_963978545.1 of Linyphia triangularis. Taxonomy (NCBI): domain Eukaryota; kingdom Metazoa; phylum Arthropoda; class Arachnida; order Araneae; family Linyphiidae; genus Linyphia; species Linyphia triangularis. Next base: position 7,947,834 of record OZ021731.1, read on the forward strand.
ATTTTAATTAAAAACACAACTTTAATGAACAGAATGAAGTAAAAATTTAAAAATAAATATATATGTTTAAAAAAAATTGTAAGAATAAAAACCATTATTTTTTAAATGAACATAGCGAAGATTCAAATTTGTTTTTAAACTAGTTTTCCAACACAAAAAGCATAATCACATTAAACATTGTTAATAAAACTATTGTGAAAATATAAATTCACATCTAAACTATTATAAAAACAATTTTAATAGACAGAGAAATAGATTTTATCATATAAAGTCGTTCAGTGATCTTTTCAACATCTGGTCAATATGCTCATATTTCAATTTGAATTAAATGGCCCTTGCTGACCTATTTGTAACATTTTCAGTATAACTTGAAATCAAAAAAAAAAAAAAAAAAAAAAAAAAAAAAATGTTTATTCATGAAAGAAAATTACTTATTTTTTTTTTATTGCTGAGAAATAAAGTGTAAGTCAAATCATATCATTAAAAATGACATGCATCCCTTATATAAAACCATTAAAATGGAACAAAAATAAAAAATTCTTTTAGATTACTTACCAAAATTAGAATACAGGGTTTGTCGCTTGGAGGACAAACGTCAACCAAATAGGTTCTGTGTCGCTTGAGTACACGAATGGAACTAAATGAATATGCGAAGTAAAACGTCCAGGTTAATTAGAAAGGTACAGAGACGGGCTTTGATCATGGCCTACTATCGATTGAGAAATCGGCAAAACTATTTTTGTGTGGGACATTTGTCAACCGCGATCCTATCTAAGAGTAATATTGCACTTGAATTTTAAAATCAAGATGATGTTCCCATCTAATATCGACTAACTAATCTTGGTCTTCAATGATAGTCCGAGTGGCGTTTGCAATTTTAGGACTCCATCGAACATCATTCTGTATTTTTTATAGAAATTAGAGAAAAGTGAGTAGATTACGAATCCACTGGTCTACCGTTTAAAAAATGGCTGAAACTGATCAAAAATCGACTTGGAATGAGTTGAACTAAAATTCGATTGCCAAATATGTCATAACTTGCCAAAAAGAGAACGAACTTTTTCGTTTGGCAATCCACTTCATTTTGATTTTTAATGAGAAAAACCGCAAACGATTTCTGATCTCTGACTGGAAAAACTTTTATCTTTTAAAAGTTATCCAAATTGGTTACATCAGCAACTTCATCAGTGACGTAATGTTTATTGCCAATTTGGATCATTTGTGAAAGATGCAAGTAAGCCATAGCCACACATCCGAATCATTTGCATCCTTCTTAATTGAAAATTATAGTGTGAGGGTTACCAAATGAGTGAGGGTTAAAAAAAAATACTCATTATTTTTCAAGTTATGGCGCATTTGGCAATTAGATTTAATTATTAATAGTTCAAATTATTAATAGTCGATTTTTGATCCGTTTCGTCCATTTTGGCCACGGCAGACTAGTGGATTCGTAATCTACTCACTTTTCTCCAATTTAACTAAAAAATTCAGAATGATGTTCGATGAGGTCCAAAAATTGCAGTCGCCTCTCATTCTGTTATATTTCATCCAACCTCATACATTTTTTGTTGCGGGATTTCAGTATCATTTTGGAACTTGTTACATATCGTGTGACTCCATCCGTGACCTCCGATATCAAGAAGGCCATCCAACTATATGATGACGTCAACTGTGGAGCATACACTTTTCCATTCAGTTAGTGAGGGAAGACATTATTTTTGTGTGACGAAATATTTTATCTTCCTTTTTTTACGTTTTGTAAAGATATTTTAAGTAATTGGATTATTTTATTCCTTTGACAATGTAAAAAATAAGATTATCCCTACATTTTAAAACACTAGTTTTGTACAACTTCAAGCTTTAAACTTCGTCCATTCCCTTCTAAGTATGATCAAGTATAATTTCTGTTCGTTTATAAGTTGCTGTTGATTTTTTCAAAGTAATTTTAAAATATTTCTAAATGTTTGCAATGTGAAAAGAAACAAGAAAAATATCAATTCAAATCATTGACATATACAACTGATAAAACATAACAAATATACACAATAAACAAAACACAGATAATATAACAGCTTAAATACCACAACTATTTTCAAGGATCATATTTTTAGAGAAAACTTACATTTGGAGGAAATATATATAGTATACATTTTTTTTTTTTTTTTAATCAATTTACAATGTTTTTCAAGACAAGCATGTACTGTCACCTTACGAAAACTAATATTATCCAGTCTTCTTATTAAATGCCTCGTTTGATTGTACAAAATCATTTTAATGAAAATGCAGCTCGCATACCTTAAATAGAAGACACCAATTTCTAAAGAACTCTATTGAATTTTTAACAAAATTTTATGTTGAAATAAGAAAAAGTTTCCACGTTAAATTTTTATTTTATGTTGGTCATTTTGAAAGGCTAGTGAAGATTGCGTAAAACTTCCAAGTACTGTACGAATTCGGCCCCAAGAAATGATATCAACCATAGGTTGTTTACTTGTTATTAAAAATAAAAAAATTACGGCAGCGGTCATTGTTGGCAAAAATTACTTTCACATAGATTTCGTACTGTACTGGGAATTTTAACCAAAGATTGTTTTTTAAACTTTCATTTGAAAAATAAAGCAAAAATGTAAAAACCGATGAAAAGTTATCACTCTTGTAAATAGTTAGCATTTCTTTTCTGCACTTTCATAAAAACTTTTCAAAAATTGTACACTTATACTTAAAAACACACTAAAGATTTTATTAGAAAGTTAACACTCACCTTGCTGTATTTCGTTGGGACAAAAAAAATTTTATGTATCTCACGCCACCATTTTTTTTAACAGTGTCATCTGAAGGAAATTTGAACATAGAAATCTTAGCAATAGCTATAGAATTCCCATAGTACTTTAGAAAAGAACAAGGACTCGGCATTTTGTAAAATTTACACAAATATTAAACATATAAATCGTCCATAATAACCATCGAACGACTAATAAAAGCAGAATTTGAAGATCAGTATATCCACTTCTAAATAAATTTTAGCTCGAGATAGCTTAACCTTGTACCCACTGTTGATGACGTAGAAAAAAAAACATGGCGTAGTTGGATGGCCTTGTATATATCGATGGTCACGCTCCAACTAGCTAACTAAAAACATCATGTAGTGCTAAATTTATATTGTTGGTTAAGTTGTAGCATTCCACGGGACAATGATCAATTACTGTCAAAACGTTAACGTGAAATCAATTAACATGAAATCCCGTTTAACGCGAAGTAAAAGCAGCTCACCGTACTTAAATCTTAATGTTAATTTATTCGTTTAGCATGAAATTCGTTAACGCGAACAATTTCGGCGGCCCCATCAACTTTAAGTTTACAGGATTTCATTGTAATTTCTCATTTTTTTTTAATACATGAAAAAGAACTGAATTTTTTTTAAAATATTTTTTAGATACCAATTCTTATTTATTTTTATTGCAGGATATCCGTTCCATTTTAGTAAGTGTGTTTCTACTGAAATTTTGTTCATTGAATAATAACATCAAATTATGGAAGTGCAGCTTTAATAATGTGAATCATTTTAAACGAAAATCTCAAAGTGTTCAAATATTAATATATTTTTGATTATAGCAGTGTTGAATAAGATATTACAATTTAAATTACTAAATCATAATCTTTCATTTCAGACCATCTTCATGGTAAGCAGTAAATGTTTAGGCATTTCTTCATAGTAATTTAGTTTAGAAAAAAAAAATAACCTGAAATATAATAAATCTCAAACCTCCTTGTTCTTGTAATCCTGGGTTATTCGTGAAACTTTTTGTCTTGCGGTTGGTTGCGTGGGGGACAAATGTCCTCCAAATTCAAATTTTAGTGCATACCATTAAATTTGTGACCAAATATCAAGGTAAGTGGATATTTTAATAAAAAACACAAAATTATTGAACTGCATGAAGTAAATATTAAAAAAAAAAAAAAAAAAAAATCGTTATTATTGAAATGAACATTGAGAAGATTCAAATTTGTTTTTAAACTAGTTTTCAAACACAAAAAGCATAATCACATTAAACATTGTTAATAAAACTATTGTGAAAATATAAATTTACATCTAAAATACTATAAAAACAATTTTATAAGACAGAGAAATAGATTTTATCATATAAAGTCGTTCAGTGTCCTTTTCAACATCTGCTCAATATCTTCATATTTCAATCTGAATTAAATGGCCCTTGCGGACCTATTTGTTACATTTTCAGTATTACTTGAAATTCAAAAAAAAAAAAAAAAAAAAAAAAAAAAAAATATTATTTATGAGAGAAAATTGCTTAATTTCTTTTTTATTGCTGAGAAATAATGTGCAGTCAAATCATATCTTTAAAAATAACATGCCTCCCTTATATAAAACAATTAAAATGTAACAAAAATAAAAAAAATATTTTAGATTATTTACCAAAATTAGAATACAGGCTTAGTCGCTTGGACGACAAACGTCAACCAAATAGGTTCTGTGTCGCTTGAGTACACGAATGGAACTGAATGAATATACGAAGTAAAACGTCCAGGTTAATTAGAAAGATACAGAGACGAGCTTTGATCATGGCCTACTATCGATTGTCAAATCGACAAAACAATTTTTGTGTGGGACATTTGTCAACCGAGCGACTAACCAAGATTAATATTGCACTTGAATTTTAAAATCAAGATGATGTTCCCATCTAATCTAGACTAACTAAACTTGGTCTTCAATGATAGTCCGAGAGGTGACTTCAATTTTTGAACCTAATCGTACATCATTCTAAATGAATTTTGTATAGATATTGGAGAAAAGTTAGTAGACTACGAATCCACTGGTCTGCCGTTTAATAAAAGACCGAAACCGATCAAAAATCGACTTGGAATGAGTTGAACTAAAATCCGATTGCCAAATATGTCATAACTTGCCAAAAAGAGAACGAACTTTTTCGTCTGGCAACCCACTGCATTTTGATTTTCAATGAGAAAAACCGCAAACGATTTCTGATCTCTGGCTGGGAAAACTTTTATCTTTAAAAAGTATTCCAAATTGGCGACATCAGTTACGTCATCCGTGACGTAATGTTTATTGCCAATTTGGCTCATTTGTGAAAGATGCAAGTTAGCCATCGCCACATAGCCGAATCGTCTGCAATCTTCTTAATTGAAAATTAAAGAGTTACGGTTACAAAATAAAAAATTAAAAAATTTATTATTTGGCAAGTTATGTCGCATATGGCATTTGGATTTAGTTCAACTTATTAAAAGTCAATTTTTGACAAGTTTCGGCCATTTTTGCCACGGCAGACAAGTGGATTCGTAATCTACTCTTTTTTCTCCAATTCCTATAACAAATTCAGAATGATGTTCGATGGAGTCCAAAAATTGCCTCATACATTTGTTGTTGGGGGATTTCAGTATCATTTTGGAAATTGTTACGTATAGTGGGCTGAGTACTCCAACTAGCTAACTGTAAACGTCATGTAGTGCTAAATTTATGTTATTTGTTAAGTTGTAGCATTCCACGGCCCAAAGATCTATTACTGTCAAACAATGTTAACATGAAATCGCTTAACATGAAATCGCGTTTAACGCGAAGTAAAAGCAGCTCTCCGTACTTAAAATTTAAACTAATTTATTTGTTAAACATGAAATTCGTTAACGCGAACAATTTCGGCGGCCCCATCGACTTTAGATTAACAGAATTTCACTGTAATTACTCATTTTTTTTATTTCATGAAAAAGAACTGAATTTTTTTCAAATATTTTTTAGATATCAATTCTTATTTATTTTTATTGCAGGATATCCGTTCCATTTTAGTAAGTGTGTTTCTACTGAAATTTTGTTCATTGAATAATGACATATCAAATTATGGAAGTGAAACTTTAATAATGTGAATCATTTTAAACGAAAATCTCAAAGTGTTCAAATATTAATATGTTTTTATCAGTTTATAAATGAGATATTGCCATTTCCATGACTAAACCATAATCTTTCATTTCAGACCATCTTCATGGTAAGCAGCATATGTTTAGGCATTTATTCATAGTAATTTAGTTTGGAAAAAAATAACCTGAAATATATAATAAGTCTCAAACCTCCTTTTTCTTGTAACCCTTGGTTATTCGTGCAACCTTTTGTCTTGCGGTTGGTCGTGTGGGGGACAAATGTCCTCTAAATACAAATTTTAGTGCATACTATTAAATTTGTGACCAAATATCAAGGTAAGTGGATATTTTAATAAAAAACACAACATTATTAAACTGCATGAAGTAAAAATTTAAAAAAAAAAAAAAAATCGTTTTTATTGAAATGAACATTGAGAAGATTCAAATTTGTTTTTAAACTAGTTTTTAAACTAGTTTTCAAACACAAAAAGCATAATCACATTAAAAATTGTTGATAAAACTATTGTGAAAATATAAATTTATATCTAAAATACTATAAAAACAATTTTATAAGACAGAGAAATAGATTTTATCATATAAAGTCGTTCAGTGTCCTTTTCAACATCTGCTCAATATGCTCATATTTCAATCTGAATTAAATGGCCCTTGCGGACCTATTTGTAACATTTTCAGTATTACTGGAAATCCAAAAAAAAAAAAAAAAATTAAAAAAAAAGTTTATTCATGTCAAAAAAAAATTGCTTTTTTTTTTTTTTTTGCTGCGAAAAAGTGTGTCAGTCAAATCATATCATTAAGAATAACATGCCTCCCTTATATAAAACCATTAAAATGGAACAAAAATAAAAAAATCTTTTAGATTACTTACCAAAATTAGAATACAGGGTTAGTCGCTTGGAGGACAAACGTCAACCAAATAGGTTCTGTGTCGCTTGAGTACACGAATGGAACTGAATGAATATACGAAGTAAAACGTCCAGGTTAATTAGAAAGGTACAGAGACGGGCTTTGATCATGGCCTACTATCGATTGAGAAATCGGCAAAACTATTTTTGTGTGGGACATTTGTCAACCGCGCGACTAACCAAGAGTAATATTGCACTTGGATTTTAACATCAAGATGATGTTTCCATCTAATCTTGACGAACTTAACTGGTCTTCATTGCGCTAGCAATTATTAAAAATTTCTGGTGTATTTGTTTGAAAAAGATCGCAAAAAAAAGTGGTGATTTTTGCATAAAAAAAATAGATTTCCTTAATAAAATTTAAATTATTCAATTTAACAGAATATTAAATACAAAAATATTTCAGTTAGAAATTCCAATATCAATTTCGAAAATTCAAGATTTCGAGAAATTGTGTTCTTGATACTACCCCTGCTGCATGTTATCTGGCAGAATCCTAAACATCTACTTCTATTTTTTTTCCCTATTACTGTCTGAGCCTCGTTTTCTTCCACCATGTTCTAATAAATAGATCTTCAAAGATTTGCTAAAATGTGTTTGATTCATTAATGCTGAATTCAGGTCGTGATTGTATTTCTTCAAAAACTATTCTTTTGGTATCGTATTTAGTATCATCTTTCAATATCATTTCACCGCCTTTTCCTATTTTCCATGAATAGGGTATCCAATAAATGACTTAACTTATTTTAAACGTGAATAATTACAATACAATAAGAGATAAAAAAAAAAAATGTACGCTTTTTTTGCTTTGGCACTAGGAAAGCATTGTTTTTAAAAATAGAAAGATTAAGGTTAGTTACACATTTCACCAGGAGGAGACGCTGCAGAAAATCTGTTTAGTAATTACTACGGCTGATTGCCAATAAGTGACCTTTCCTGGAGAAATTTGAAACTATTTTTAACCTTTATATAATATATAACTTATATTTTTCTAATACTAGTGCAGCAAATGGTGCATTCCTATCTCCACATATATTTTAATTAATCACGTTTAAAATCTGTGGGATTCTTATTGCACATAGGTTTCAGGTATTGTGGAGTATATATTTTCACAGACAAAAAATGACAAAAAATGAAAGACATGTCCAAATTCGTAAACAAAAAATCGTGGTACTTTTCCGTTATAGCCATGCTATTTAGAGTTAAATGGTCAGTCTCCATATGGTGCTACTGTTTTATCACCATTATTGGATAAAATCACGTATCTGGACTTTAAATCTCTCACCGAAATAGCTTTTTTGAATGCGTAACATTGTCAATTACTAATAAGTCTCCAAGTAATTCCTTCACAATGCTTTCATTACTACATTTTTAATAACCTTATCATTATTTATCGAGAAGTGTTAGTATCCTGTAGGAAGTGCTTACAAATTACATATTAATAATTTGAGTTTTCAGTAACTTGAAAAAACTGAATTGTACTCCTTGGTTATAAAATATTCTATGGATAATGAAACATTTCATTTTTTAATACTGGATATTTACTACTTTTAAGTAAGTGTGTTGCTAATTAAATTTTGTACATTAAGTATTTGCTCAAAATGTGGATACAGGGCTAACAATGTTTGATTGTTTAAGAAGAAAACCTCAACTTTTTAAAACGTTGAGATGCGTTTTTTTTACCAGTTTCTAAAGTAAAAAAATTATCGTTTTTATGACCACACTATAATCTTCCATTTCAGGGCCACTACTAGGTAAGTAGTATCTTTTTAAGGCTAAGACTACACGAGCATTTTTTCAGGTGAAAACGCAGCTAGAAAACAAGCAACAAAATATAGACAAACTGCTGTAGCATTCACTTGGCCGGACTTATCTTGTTTACACGCTGGCGTGGGGATCAACTGTCGCATTCTTACTAGACATTACTGACAACTAACTAACTAGCATTCTAACTAGACAACTGTCGCAATCTAACTAACTAATCGCATGCAACTAGACATGTTTTTCAAGCTTAGTGGCTACCATACGCTCGTGGAAACACTTCGCTGCATTTTATTGTTCCTGTTGTTGCTATATTCCAAGGCATATTCTAACAAGCAGCCGTGGCTTATTTGGGCTGTCGTAAATTGAAAATGGGCATTCGTAAATCTTTGATTGGGCAGCAGTAAAAAAATAGAAAGAAGGGTGGAAAAAAAAAAGAAAGAAAAAAAAAAAAAACACTTTAAGAGGTAACATTTCAAAATATTTTTTAATACATATCCCTTCCCCTTCATCCATTTTGCCCTTCAATTTTCTACCTGATAAAATGTTTAAAGAGAATGACTTTATGTACTTACATGCTTACTCGTTCATTGTAATTCATTTAATATATATTTATGATATTTTTTAACAAACGATTTTTTGAATAGGAAGAAATCTTTGATACTTTTGATGGAGTTATTAAATTTTCATGACGATAGAAACTTTTCCTGACAAGACAGGGATTTTGTTTTTGGTGAATGCTTGAATGGTTAACTTTGTTGAACAACATTATTACTAAATTCACTGTTCTTTATCGTTATACCCTAGTTTTTATTGTGGAAAGAAGGGGGAAAGGAATTTGGGCAGTCGTAAATTTTACTTAGAATAGGCCGTGCTATATTTGTGGGTAGTCGTCTTAAATTTTTTATATTTAAACTAACTATGTCATGGAATACTGCTTGGATTGTGAGCGTATCATTCTCGAAACTGAAAAGAAATCCAGACCTTTAAGATACAAGACATAATGATTTCAAAAACTGAGAACTATAAAGTGATGCTTGGAATAGAAATGGATTCTTGCTGCACTAGAGATTATATACAAACGAATGAGCTCGCACTAGAGGTTTGTTAAGTCACGCAAGTGTAGCCAGCTTGTGTAAATTGTCAAGCTACATGAAAAGAAGCTGCATTTACTCATGAAAAATAGCTTGTGTGGTCTCAACTTAAGTATTTCTTCTTAGCATTTAGGTATGAAAAATATCTCTGAAAAATAATAGTAAAACATAAACCTCCTTTTTACTTTAAAACAAATTTCTGAGTGCAACATTGTCTATTACATATAAGTGCTCCCATTCGTTTCCAAATTACTTTTTATCTATATCATACCTAACCTAATCATGCAATAAGAAATTAATTTCAGTATCATTTGTATCATAAAAAAAAAAAAAATTAAAAAATCGAGATTTCAGTATCATTTATTGTTTGCATATAATCTAAAAAATATTCGAGTTTTTATTACTTGAAAGAAAACTTAATTTTAATTATTGGTTTTAAAATACTTTCTGGATATCACGGGTTTAATTTTTTATTGCAAGATTTCCGTTATCTGTTAGCAAGTGTATTTCTAATTAAAGCTTGTGCATTAAATAATAGTGCAAAACCATTTAATTTTGTAATCGTTAAATCGGTAGTATTTAATGAAGGATATATTACTTATTTATCATTACAGGATTTCCTGTACCTTTCAGTAAGTATTTAATACTTATATCTCTCTCACAAAGAGAATACAAACTGAAAATAACCAATTAGTTTACTTTTGTATGCAATCATTTGTCAATTATATTTCCATATTACAGGGTGGTTATCACCTACAGGTAAGTTTAGTTTTAAAACAAGTACTGTTATTTGTAATTCGGGTGAACCCTTTCCCTTTCGTAATTAAATTTATGAAATAGGGTTACCTTAAAAAAAAAAATTACAACTATTAATAAATAAAAAAAACTTAGAATATTACTCGATACCTAAGCTTTAATTGTCCATCAAAAAGCAATTAAAAAATATGAGCAATTAAAAAATATAAGAGCACAAAGTCAATTAAAACTCATACTCCAAATAACATTAAATATAAGGGTAACAGAAACATAGTTATTATACTAAAAAAATGTATTACCACTATAATGTAATATATTTTAAAAATCAAATAATAGTAATACAAGTTTTAAATTATTTATGTTTTGTTGTACATCAGACATCTACAGCATGGAAAGATTATGTGAATTCTAAAATTTGTCAGCCGTTGCCAACAAACACATTGAATCGTAGGTCTTCTGACACTTTAAAAGTCAAAACTTATATTATCATATCCCCCCACATATTCTTTTACTTTGAAAAAGTTTTAATTATATAATTTAATAATAATAATTAAATTAAAAGACAAATTCTTTTTAGTATTTTTTCCGATATCATACCTCAGGTATCGATTCCTTACCTATATCGATAGGTATCGTGTTTATTTATTACATGTAAAAACCTTGAATATTCCCGGCATTAGAAATTAAAAAAAAAAAAAAACTTATGGCATGCTTAGAATCTGATTTTATTCCTTGATTTTCCTTTAAATTACTGTATTTTGTTAATCTAATTTAGAAGTAATCCGAAATGCCTCTTAAGTATTTTACATACCCTAAGCATACAATTGTCAATACAGTGAAGCGTGTTTGGGATTTCCGGAAACGTTTGTGAATCAAACATTATAAGCACACTCATTTTGGGTCAGAAGGAACGAAAGTAAACATAATTATATAACCTGCAATTGAAAGGATGTTTAAACATCATATCATGTGAAAACATAGGCTACTTTAGAACAAGGACTCACTTTTAGATTCTTCATTCCACCGAAATAAGTAAACCCTTAAGAAGAAGTCTAAGTTAAGATCAATCCCTAAACTCGCTATGTTACAATCTTCTATATCAGTTCATTTAGAAACAACTTTGTAAAAAAAACCTTGAAATTTGGTGAGTAAGTTATAAAATTATCATTAATAATATGACTTTAATTAAAACTCGAAAATAGCATCTAATATATTTTATACATAAAACCCTTACTTTAAAGCATATGCAGTGGCTCCATCTGGTTTTGTCTTTTGCTATTATAATTTTCATTTGTAATAGATAGACATCAAATGAAAACAATTTATGTCATTTCAAGAAGTGATCTTTTTCGTATCCACTCTCCAAATTTCAAGGTTTTATAGAAAGTAGATTCTAAATGCACTGAGCTAGAAGATTATAACAAAGCGGCTATAGGTAATGATCCTTACTTGAACTTCCTCTCATTTCTATCTAATAAAAATAAGTAAAAAAAGAAAAAGAAAATTGATTTCTTCATTGTCAAATATTTATCACAAACCATGTATTTATTTTTCCATTATAGGATATCCAGCACTTCTAGGTACGTTGGGAATTTAAGGATTGATCGTAAAACATATGATGCAGTTGTTGAATCATCATAACATCAATATGCATACTTCTTTTACGTGCCAACCAAATTCAGTTGTATTTCTGTTAACCAAATGGCAACGACTTCAAAGCACCAAGATTTATGCCCGGAGGACAGCCGATGAGGCTCTTCTTAATTGACTGAAAAAGAAGAAAGGAAATTATATAAATTAGCTTGCAGGAATATATTACAAAAATGCGACTAGCCTTTGTTGGATACTATTTTCTGGAGATATTTCAGTTTCCAGAGAAGTAAACTATTCAGTTAAGGAATATTTGTATGTTATGACAGAGCTTTGAAGTTGCTGCTATGAATATGCATGAACCATCTAAAAGTTTGCTTTCTACTATACTATACTATAATAATGGTTTTATGGTGGAGCCAGCCCGGAGGCACTGTTCCACCTATCGAAATGGTGCCCGAAGGGCGGTAATTCAGTGGGGTAAATATGAATGGCACATTAAACAATTAAATAAAAAAGGGGACGGACGGGACAAAAACAAACATACAATACAAAAAAAATGCACTTAATAAGAAGCGGTTAAATATTTTTTTTTTCTTTTCTTTTTTTTTTTTTTCTTCCGAAACTGTGGAAAAACTATGTACAGTAAAATGAGTCAAAAGCTATGAAAACAAGCTGTATAAGTAAAAAGGGCAATAAAATACGCAGCGCAGGTGAAATATTTTAAACTCCAGGTAACTGGGGAATAACTATGTACAAGAGCAAATTAGAAAAGTCTAACTAATTAATTGAATTTTTTGGCTAGAGTGGCATCTGACAAGCAGAATGCAGCGTACGGGCGGTACTCTGCATCTTCCTTTACTATCACATAGTCGAAACAGTTGCTAATTACAGGGTCAGCTTTAAGAGCCTTCCTAAAGAAAGTAATATTTAAACTAGCTAAGTGTTCAGCCACTGTTGGTACTCTTAAATCCCTGTGGATAAGGTCGTTCCTAACAAATCTAGAGGCGTCTACAATACCTCTCAGAACTTTGTTTTGTATTTTCTGCAGCTTAACTGCATCTCTAGCATTGTGTGTGTTCCATGCAGGTGCAGCGTAAGTGAGAATTGGTCTGATGGTACTCAAGTATATACTCCTCTTGTAATTGAGGGAAAGCGAAGAATTTTTTCCTAGAATAGGCCAAAGTCTGTTTAAAACAGCACAGGATTTGTTGTTTACTTTCTTGACATGGTCAGACCAAGTGAGAGTGTTATTGATAGTGACACCAAGGTATTTAGCACTTTGGACGATGGGGATAGTTTCTCCGAAAAGGGTGACTGAGTTATTAAGACCTTTAAGCTTATTTTTAGCCTTAATGCAGAGAATTTGGGATTTGTTAGCATTGATGGAAACTTTCCATCTGGCACACCATTCCTCAATGTGAACAGTTTTGTTTTGGAGATTATTCAAGGTCTGCTGAGGTCTGATAGAAGTTGTGACAATTGCAGTATCGTCTGCATAAAATGCAGTGAGGCAATGTCTATCGTCATGAAAAGTAGGGAAATCTGATGTATAAAGATTGTAGAGTGTTGGGCCCAGGATACTCCCCTGGGGTACACCGGCCCTAATAACTCTGTGATTTGAAATAGCTTTACCCACCCTGACCCTGAACAGTCTGTTTTCCAGGTAGCTAGAAATAAGGTGAATAATATCATGTGGAAACTTCAAAGTGATAAGTTTATAGAGCAGCCCCCAATGATACACTCGATCGAACGCTTTTGCGACGTCGAGCATAAGCATTACTGAGCTCTCTTTTCTGTGTCTAGCAGATCCAATAAATTCTAAGATTCTGACAAGCTGGCCAGTAGTCGATCGATTATGCATAAATCCGAATTGTTCATCTGGGATGTGAATTAAGAGGGGAAAAAGTCTGTTGGATATTAATCTCTCATAGATTTTCCCTAAACAGGGCAGCAGGCTGATGGGTCTGTGACTTGTAGGATCAACTGGATCTTTGCCAGGTTTGTGTATCAGGACAATGAGAGCCTCTTTCCAAATGGGAGGAAAGTAGCTGAATTTGAGACTAGCATTGTATATGTTTGTCAAAATCTGGACACAGTTGGATGGGATGCCTTTAATCATACGATTGGAAATTTTGTCGATCCCAGGGGACTTCCTAATTTTTAATTTCCCAATAGTATCAGTGACTTCCTGAATATTAGTTTGTTGGATTGAATTGGAGGAAGGTCCATTGCCTCCAAATATTGATTGTGTTAATGACATGACTTTCAAAACCTTGGTCATTGGGGGAGGTGTTGTTCTGGAACTGCTGTTCCAAAGAATTAGCGAAGGTTTCAGCTTCGTCTGATTCAGTGAAAACAAGGCCATTGATACTTTGGAGTGGGGTCTGGATTGCTTTTTCCCTTTTGAGGGCTCTAGTCATCCTCCAAATGGAGTTGTCTTCAAATTCCAGCGTGGCCAGCTTTTCCTGCCACCTGGACTCCCTATTTGCTTTGGTGTAGACACTGATACATCTTTTGAGGGCATTTATTTCCCTTTTGAGAACTGGGTCTAAGTTCCTCTGCCATTTCTTACGCAGCCTGTTTCTATGCTTAATGAGATCTCTAATTTCAGTGGGGAGGCTCATATAATTATTAATGAAAGGCTTTTCTGTAGTTGCATCTTTGTGAGCAGTGTGGAGGTTTTGATTGAGTTCCAAAATAGCAGTGTCTATGTCAGAAGTGGTATTGAGTTCCGTTTGTGTAAAAGTTTTAGTAGCTAAAGTGTTATAATATAGATTCCAGTCTGTTTTTGAGATTGTACCAGGATCTGGGTTGGGATGTTTGGCGACTCTAGCAATTACTGGTAAGTGATCTGATGAAAGATCGTTGATAACTTCAGGACTAGAGACCAGATCTGTGTTTGTAACTATGATGTCTAGTATATCTGGAAGGTATCCCATAACAGAGTAGTGTGTAGGTCTGTTGGGAGCCAGAACTCTAACATTGTTGACACCTATGATTTTGTTGAGAATTTGCCCATTCCTATTACTAGCTCTGCAGCCCCAGTTTTTGCTCTTAGCGTTAAAATCGCCACAAGCAATGGTTGGAACATTTTTAGGGATAAGGAAATCGAGCAGCTCCTTGGAAAGGGTGTTGCGAGGTGGATTATAGATTGCAGAAAAGTGGGTAATTTTCCCTCTAACCTCAAGAATGACATTTCTCTCCTCGATGTTATCTGCATTATTCGAGCGAAAGAGAGAGGTGGAAAGAGAGGTTTTAGCAAACACTGCACTACCGCCGCCCCGGTGGTGCAGTCTGTCTGTACGGAAAGTATTATAGTTTGGAATTTTCAGAGAGTTGCATGGCTTAGCATGCGTCTCTGTAACCAGACAAATATCTATGTTGTGAGAGAATAAGAAATCTTTTAGTTCTTCAATCTTGCCAATAAGATTGTTAGCGTTCCAGACCGCTATGGAAATTGGAGCAAAGCTTTGTGTTCTACTGGACATGATTATTGTTAAAGGTAGGCTTATTTGGTTGTGAGTTTTTGAACTCCCTAAGTAAATCTATTAATCCGGACTCTTTGATCCATTTGACCAGGCCAGATAGTTCCTCATGAAGGATCTTAGCTTCATTTTTTGTGTTATTTTCCTCCAGTTTGTCGATTTGGGGAATGTGAAGCTCTTGGTTTACAGTTTGAAAAGACGAACTGTCTTGTCTAATTACATTAGTAATGTTTGGGGGTTTATGCCAAGCATTAGGTGTCAGCAATAGTGGAATTTGTATACACCCTTCCCTGTGTGTTGTTTACTTGTGGTATCGTCTGAGTGTTGTTGGAGGGTCTAGGATTGCCTCTATTGGCAGGCTCTGATGGCCTCATGGGACACCCAATCCAGTTTGCAGTGTGTTTATCGCCGCAATTTGCACATTTTGGATCTCCTACATGTGTGCATTGTTTAGTGTGGTGGTTCCCTGCGCGTTTGACGCATCTAGAAGGCTTTCTGCAGCCGATCTGACTGTGAAAGTACAGTTGACAATTGTGACACATGGTCACCCCTCCTCTACCTTTATAAGATTCTACTGTGATTTTGAGATTCATAATACATTTGAGGTTATGAATATCTCTACCCTTGTCTGTTCGAGAGAGTGTAACAAGGAAGAGAGGCAGCTTAGTTACATTACCATCTCGCCTTCTAGTGAGCTGGCTAACACTTTCTACTGGAAATGAATTTACTAAAAGTGCGTCTTTCAGATCGTCAATGTCTGTGTCAAGAGGGAGTGACCTAATTATAACTTTGACTTTTTTGTCAGATGGCAAAACAAAAGAATAGTAAGCTATATTATTTAGTGTAAGGAGTTTGGTTATATGTCTGTGTTGTTCATCTGAAGTTGCCTTAATTTGGAACTTATTCTTACCCTTGTGAGTAGCAGTAAAACCCTCGATTTTATTAAGGGCAAGCTGTTGGTTGACATATTTCCAATTTATCTTATCATCGTCTATATAAATAGGAGTTCTACAGGTCGCTTTCCTTGGTTGCTGGAACGTAGCACCTGTGTTATTGTCAGTGTTTGTGTCTGCAGCAATGTCCTGCGTTGGAGGGAGTGGCTCCGAGGAGCTCATTTCTGATTGGTCGTGTAACTCCTCCCCCTGAAATTCAGGTTGGGACTGAGTTTGTTTATATTGCTCTGAGACTTGGCACAGTGTGGTTGCCTCAATAGAGCTAATTTCAGTGTCATTTTTGTTTGCATTTTGAGGTATACATGTGTCCTCAATTAGATCAGTATGAGCGGAGCTAGAGCTAGGCTCAGAAGGGTCATGAGGGGGGGTGTCAATGTTTTGTTTATCAATAGGCTCTGTGTTGATTATAACAGTTTTTAGCTTATTTGGTTTGTGTGTTTTACGCTTAGAGGTTTTATTAGAATTACCATCCCTGTTTATTTCCTCTTTTCTAAACTGGGTGTTATTCCTCGTGGTAGAGGGTTTGTTAATGCTGGAATCCTCATTTTCACTATCCAATTCAGTTGTGGAATCATTATCCAAATTTGCCATTTCATTCTGAGTTAGGAAGAGTGTTTTATTTTCAGCAGGGGGGTTATCTTTTAACCTTAAAAAGAATACAATTTGCTTTAATAGGTCAGTAAGCTTAACTAGAGATGGTTTCTCAATAACTAATGTGCTGATAGTTGCAGCAAAATCAATAAATGCCTGGTCAACAGGTCTTTTAACTCTATCATCAAAGTAACAATTAAAATTATCCATAACCGCGCAGTGTGGGAAAAAATTAAATTACAATTAACTAACAGGTTAGCCTAACAGCGCAGAAGGAATCCTTTGCCTGCAAAAAAGTTGTGGGACCAGGATAAAACCTAGATCCAACCCAATCCTTTTTCAAGGGATATGGGAGGATGGCAGTTGCCTAACCTAAGCTACGGACGATGCCGCGCTTTAGAGTTCAACACAACTGCCGGAATCCGTGGATTTCAGGTATGGGCTAACTTAACCTATCTTCAACAGCACCAGTAGGGAGTTCAGTTGAGTAGCAGCCGGGAACGATGAATCGGTAGGATCACGAGTTGATTTCTCAGGACGACCTCGATTGGTGAACCGTTTGCTTTCTAGTTGTATTTAATCATATATCAAAATAAAACTTAAAATAGTTTAGTGGTAGAGATTTGATATTGATTTTTAATTATTTTTTTTTTTTCCTACTATGACTTTGAGTTGAATGTTAAAAAACGATCGAAGTCATATTTTAATATGATACGACATCAAAACTTTATGTTATGTTGAGTTAGAGTAAGACAATTAGAAACTGTAAATATTATGTTTTCACTGGCGATTGAGGAAAACGCGCTTGGGTCTCTTAAAAAAAAAAAAAAAAACTACATTCCCTAGTATAGAAAATTTACCGTTTATTTCTAATTTCTTAATTAAAATTGCCATGTGTTATTTGATAAATACAAACTGAATTTTGTATTACAAAGTATTTAAAAATTACACTTATATATTGAAAGGACATCACAAATTCACATTATTTTAAATAATATAATTTAAAACATTTTAGTAGTAGAATTAAACAATTTGCGGTTTGTAACTGAAATTAAATTTATAGCTTCTTTTTTTTTTTTTTTTTTTTTTTTTTTTTCTTCCAAAAAAAACAAACATAGCTTAAAATTATTTGCATGGTACTTTCTGTAATTTCAAAACATTAAACTTTTTCTAAAAACTGGTTTTATATAATTTTACCAGTTCATAGATGCATCTGCATTCTGAACAAATACAAAACGTATAAAAGATTGAGAAAAGTAATTTCACATAAACTGATACATCTAGAATCACCGTCTTATATATGAGGCATTTTTTTTTTTTTTTTTTAGTTTAAGTTTACAAATAATTTGTATCAGAAAAAATTCTTATAAGTCAAGAGTTTTCGTTCTCATATTTTGGTATTTTTAGTTTGCCTTTATTAAAAAATTTCAAGATAAAATCTATCCTTGTACTTATTTTGTACTTATAGACATTGTAATTAATTTTAACACATATTCATTGTATGTTTGTTTCAGGAAGGCTGCCGTTTGGTAAGATGAATGTTATATATTTGAACCCACAAACATAATCGCTGTACACCTTGCCTATATGACAATGGATATAAATTCAATAGATTCATGAACCATTAAATAAAAAACAATGATCATATATTAGATACAAATACTTCTCAGAAACATTACTTTTCGTTACAGGACACCTACTACCGATAAGTAAGTGGACACTTTAAAATATCTTTAAATTTAACAATACAATTTTCAAAATGTTCAGTTCTGAAACGCTTGATGATTTACAAGATATTGTTGCGTGGGTGGGTTCGAAAGATTTGAAGCCAAAGCAGATCAATGCTTGAAGAAATTTATTCCGATATAATTCCAGAGCTTCTCGTTCTAGTAGACTCAATACAGTTCTTCACACAACAATAGAGCACAAAACAGCAGTTAAAAACTTGATACACAACTGCTACAAATCGCAGCAAAAGACAATGCAATACAGTTCGCTTTAGAACTACTCTGAATGCTCACTGAGAGACAGGTAACTCAGTAACTCAACTCAATAATTCCAGTCAACTAACTAACTCCACTCACGACCGGCCTTATATAGGAAAGTCAAACCATCGTGAATCTTCTAGAGATAGAAATTTGGAGGACTTTCCAGATCGTAGTCGAAAAGTCCTATACATGTACATGGGGACCGAAAATGTCGCCAAATGGTCGTCAAGTTTGGCGACATTTGGCGATTTCTCACCAAATTTGGAGAAAAAAATTAGTCACCAAATCCATCGCCAACTAGGCTCTATCTCGCCAATTTGGCGAAATTGTCATTACCTTAATGTTAAACGGCCTTCTCTTTGTAAAACTCGTGTCCCAGCATTATCTCTGTAAAACTCGTTTTCAAACATTAAGGGTCACATTGCAGGAAAGCAAAGTAAGACAAGCTATTGCATTGCCTTATGCGAAATGTACATAATTTTTCCTTTTTACATAATTAATACTACAAAGTATTTACAAATATACAGAAATTCGTAACAATATTTTCAATTGGAAATCGATATAGTAGACATTTACAAACAATGAATAATTTTGCTGCATTTATTAAGCTGTCTAAAATGCATATGGGCAGACTAAGGTAAAATAATATTTGACGGTTTTAGTTATGATTGCAAGTTTATATCTATAGTCCAAGACAGCTTATCCTGACCTCATTGGATACGCTACAGTGATGAAAGATCCGGTTTTACTGCGCGCTGATTGGCTGCTCAATAATCTTACATGTGACGTTTTGAACTGAGATGAGACAGGGTTAGCCAATAGAGATACGCCAAGTGAGAGGCGTCGTGAAATGTCTCGGTCAAAGTCATATAATTCACTAAAAACTCTTAGTGTAAACGTGGTTAGAAAAGTAAATATTCAAGTAAAATTAAAATTTAAAAGTGCTTATTTTCTTTCTTTTTTTTTTTTTTTTATCAACATATATTTAAGCTTAAATACAAAATTATAAGCGCAGGTTATTAATATTACTAAATAAGTTGCGATTTGATCTAAGCACTATCTTTCACGCGGAAAGTTCTGTCCTTCTGCTCATTCAATGATGTCAGTATAAGTTGTCTTAGATTATAACAATTCAAATATATATATATATATATATATATATATATATATATATATATATATATATATATATATATATATATATTAGCACATTATTATTTTCTGGCTATTTAGTAGATAGGAGGGTACGATTCTGAACTTTTACTACACTCAGCAACTGGGTCGAATCAGTTTAATTGTAATTTACCAGTGGCCAACTTGCAGGAAATCGGGCAATATCCGTGGATAAAATCTGGCATGAAACATTAGCTTTTTGAAATTTGAGGGATTAAATTCTCTAGTATTCCAAGTGAAAAGAATGCAACTTAAGCTGCATACTCATCGTGTAAAAAAAAAAAAAAAATTCAAATTCAAATTTATCGTTGCTTTTTGGGACATCCTGTATGTACTTCAATTTTTGTAGTTACGTTTTCCTACTTGTAATTCGTGTTCTTCGTGATAAAATAACTTTGTATGTTAATCCTGTGATTTATTATGTGTTGAAAGTTTATTAGTTTTAATGAATTATTCTTCAAACAAATTTTACGATACGATTGGAAGTTTTGATTTGTTTTATTTATACACGGAGAAACTATATGCAAATTGTTGTAACTTAATATTTCCGTCGAGGGAGTCACGCAAAGAAATTTTAAATGTATTTAATCTACAAATCTAAGGCTTCTAACTAATCAAAAAGCATAACTAATAATCTTAATCTAAAGGCATTCTAAACAAATCCTGCAAAATGTTTATTGTTTAATTTTAGGTTTCCTACCCCTATCGTCGTAAACTTAGTAAACTACAAAATTTAAAAAAAAAAAAAAAAAAAAAAAAATCTTTGCTTATACATCGTCTCATTGGCCAAAAAACTAAAGTGCGTTACTTTCATTTTTATTTCCCTCAATAAGTTGTGTTTTCTGCGTGAAAAATAAAAGGAATGCGTAAGAAGCTTTACACATTTCAAATATTGAAATAAAATCCCCAAATTATCTTTTTAGAGGCGTTTTACAGAAAAATGCCTCTAATCGGTAAGTATTTTAGTTAAGCACGATATAAAAATTGTTCATAATTCTACCAACTTAATGGCTATTTTCCTGTGTACGCAAGGGTCTTTTCGCTCTTTTTCTATTCATAATAAAATTAGAATTAAAAAATTGAGATGAATATAGTAGACTGTGTTTTTGTTTTACTTAATATTACTTGGTAACAAAGATAAAAGAATTCTTTTTTTTTTTTTTAATTTGGTCAAATCATTTATAAACCAGTAAGCACTGGAAACAGACAGGCTTTAGACGTTATAAATACGTATTTGACCTAGTTAAAATTATTATTTTTCAATATAAATTTGTACCAAAGTATTGTTATGAATTTTTCCACTGAGGCAATGATGTCACAGTTTTTGCTGTATAAAAATATTTATTCACTCTTCAAAGGCACAAAATTTATTCAAAGACAACAGTTTAATCACCCTCAAGCTTCAACACAAGCTTCAGTAAGAACAACTTCGAATACAGCGATTATACAAGCTCACTCCAATAGGTAAACAAAGCGATCAGCTTTTATCGATGTCCGAAGTCAATCTGAAAACTTTCCCGATCTCCAGTCTTATTTATACTTGGCGCGAGAGAACATTCCCGAAATTTCCAGCCAATTCGTTGAAATAGAAACAACTCGAAATTTCCCGATTGCTTTAGATGTTGCCACCTTTTTCTAACCTGTATAATCGCTGCTGATAAATAAAATAAGTTAAAATAAATTAAAATAGAGTTTTAAAATAATACGTCACTATTTACACTATATACAGACAATTTGTGCAACAGTATTATTATATAAAACAAAAACACAACTACTAGATTCATCTTAATTTTATAATTCTAATTTGTTTACGAGTAGAAAAGATAGTCAAAACGTCCCGTGTGTCCACTAAAGAAAAGCCAATATCGTAATTTATATCTGGTTGTAGCGAATTCATATACTTTCCATAGATAATGATGTACCCTGAACCGTTAATAATATAACAAAACATACACTTTTGATGCAAGCAGTTGTTATCGGCATCACTGCTATCTATAAAAAAGGAAATTAACGTTAATTGCTGAATTTCAGTCAGAGACATCTATGTTTAAAATTGTGAACTGTTTTTTTCCACCTTAAACGAAAAACTTCCATTCCAAACTTTTAAGCACCAGTTTGTTAAGCCGGAATCACACGCTACCAGTCGGGATCCAGTTTCGATCGCCCGTCTTAAACGGCATATGACGTCACCTGCCTACTGCCTATAGTAATCCAAAGATTTTCTATTTACTGGCGCCGTCGTCTCCCATCAACTAAACACGTGCGCTCTCCTGTGATCACCGACAGAGAGCGCAGCCGTCGCTTGGCGATCTTAACTGGAACCCCGACTAGCATCGTGTAAATCCGATAGTAGTTAAATCTATATCAGTTGATTCAGTGTCTCTAATATTAAGAGCTTAACCATTTTCAATTGTATCTTGCAGGAATGTGGCCAAGTGGTAAGAAGAATATGTCCTGCATTCTTTTCGAATCACATGGAAATTAATGTGTGCAAATTTGCAGTTTGTGTCAATTTCGGTGAGGGTCCCTACTTCTAATGTAGCCTATGTTTTCCGCAACGTTTAAATACGTAACTGTGCAAAAACATTATCGAAGTCGGCAAAAGTATCGGATTGTATGTCGAACATGCATACATACACACACACACAAAATATTCGCTCATTCTTCAATAAGTCGGACATTTTTCAAGGATTGTATGTAGAACATGTATACAATACAAATATATGATGAAATCTACAATACAAAAACACTGATATATTGCTATGATTGAATTACACTATGAAAATATACTAATATTATATTCCTATGGGATTAAATATTTCTTGTTAAATCTCATTTACTGAAAATGAGTAACAATGTTTATATGAATTATTATTTTTTATTATATAAGTGTGTGTTAATGTAATATTCTAAAGAGTTTTTAAAAAATATGTTGTCTTGCAGTTCCTGTGATACCAGCTATACCTGTGCTACCAGTTATACCTGTGCTACCAGTTATACCTGTACTACCAGTTATTCCATACGTGATCGGTAAGTTAAAATATACAGTAGCTCTAAATATTATGTTTTCAAGATATTTATTTCAAATTCTTGGAAACATAAAAGACTTTTTTATGACCATTGAATGTTTTACGAGTTGTAAATTAGTTAATTCATCAGTTAATTTATAGTGTAATTATCTGATAGATTATCTATTAATTAATTCGTTTACATTAATTCATAATGGGTTACTAGATAATGTGTTTAACTTTAACTAACTCTTTAGTTCATTGCCAAAAAAAAAAAATTGTTATTTCAAAGAATAATTACACAAACTGGGAAATAACTACATCATTTCAAATTCTATCTGATTCCTCTAGTTATTCTATAAATCAGTCAATAGCAACCTATATAATGGGTTTAATTATTAATATAAAATTGTACACTGTAACTGTCTTGTCTAGTTGTTCAATAGATTAAATAGTTATTTCATAGATATACAAAATATTACGTGCAATTATTAATTTTTTTCCACTTTTAACGGCTGCTACAGTTTTCTATAATTTAACTAATTATTTAATAGGTTATTTAGATATTGCAATAATTCATTTAAATTACACTTTAAATGACTTCTCTAGTTATTGAATTGATTAATTACTTATTTAACACAAAAACGAGATCATGTGCGTAATTATTAATTTTTTAAAATTTCCCTGTCTTCGTTTAATTCTATAGATTCGCTAGTTATTTCATAGATTAACTGTATCATAGTTTTTTTTTTAATTAATTTATTTTGCACTATCACTGGTTTAATTGAGACTTTCTCGAATAGCACTGGGGTAAAGATATATCAGATATATCAAAAAAACAAGCACTTTTATAATTTCTTTAATTAAGATTTTCAAAAGTTAAACCATACATCTTTACATTTCTATTAAACTGATTTCTGAATGATCTCTTTTCAGTTTGTCGGACACGTAAGTTTGCTTTGCATATTAATACGCCTCGTAATTTCATGTATGTTAAAAAGAAAAAGCATTTGTACTTAAATCTTTTTAAGAAGTGAAACATCATAACTTTCAATTACACTCAAATATTGACCATATTGTTATGAATTTTTCCCCTGAGGCAATGACAGTTTTTAAGATAAAAACTACTATTTATTCACTCTTCAAAGGCACAAAATTTATTCAAAGACAACAGTTTAATCACCCTCAAGCTTCAACACAAGCTTCAGTAAGAACAACTTCGAATACAGCGATTATACAAGTTCACTCTAGTAGGTAAACAAAACGATCAGCTCACATCGAAGTCTAAAGTAAATCTGAAAACTTTCCCGATCTCCAGTCTTATTTATACTTGGCGCGAGAGCACATTCGCGAAATTTCCAGCCAATTCGTCGGAAAAGAAACATCTCGAAATTTCTCGATTGCTGTAATAAATTACAATAGAATTTTAAAATAATACGTCACTATTTTCACTATACACAGACAATTTGTGCAACAATATCTTCACGTCTACGTTTTCATTGTTACATTTACAAAACAAAAATCTCGTCTCTTAATGACTTTCTTTTTTTAGTGGAAGTTGCCGTGCTTCTTCTGCGATTTCTCCGGAAAATTCATTTTTAACAAAATTTTCTTATCCCGCGTTTTTCGAATGCGTGTCTTTTTCTTTTCTTTTTTCCCAGAGAGAGAGGGATTTGTGTTTTGTTGAAGGGTACATTACTTTTTTTTTTAATTTTTTTTTTTTTTGTCTATAATCTATTGAAATATGATTAATGCAGTATACAGAAATCTGTTATAAACAGGATAATACATAATTATTGGTGATTTTTGTCCACACATTGATAGTCCAAAGGTAAAGTTTGAAATATGCACTTTAGGAACTTACGAACCATTGGGAATGATATAGTCAATAAAGGTGAAATCGGTAAATCGATATTTTCAAACATTTTTTAAGTTTTTTGATGATCGTTTTGTAGTTCCATGTGTTTTTTCGATTTTCCTTATTCCCTTTTCAAAACCTTCAAAAAACTAAAGTTTGGACTTGGCTGAGATACAGTTAAAATCGTACCCTAACCAAAAAAGAAAACATAATGCAGTGGAAAGATAAGATCAATTATTAGTAGTCATTAACATAGCGCCACATAATGTAGTGGAAAGATAAGATCAATTATTAGTAGTCATTAACATAGTGCCGTTTCTGTTGCCAGCGTGTGCCTGGAATTTGCATCTAATTTTAAATATTAAAAACATCTCTTTCAGCAAAATATACGATAAACTACTTTTCAAAATTTCATCTTTAAAAATAAATGTGAATTTCTGCATTGACATCCAAATGTATATTATTTATTCTGATTGCTTAATATAATTCATTTATTAAAACAATTTTTTATAAATTTTTATTAAAACAGTTTTTATAATTTGTTTATTAAAATATTTTTCATAATTTAAATATTTTTCCTAATTTATTTATTAAAATAATTTTGGCGAGAATTCATGATCATCAAACATTTCAGAATATGCTTTGGTTTCTAATTGATATATTAGGAGAGCGATCGTAAATATTTCCTGTATGCAATATTTCTCATGCAGTACCATTTTGTTTTTCAAATTCAAATCGTGAGCAAAATTCTTCTCAGCATTAATACATTTTAGAAAATAATTTTTAAAGCTTTTTCAAAAGTTTGATTTTAACTTGAAAACTAAAGGGAGTCACTTTCTGAATTGCTTTGGAATGTCATCATGCTGCCATCTATGACTATAGCAAGTAACAATATTGAGGCATTATTTTTGTGTGCTTTTTAGGTTTTAAACCATTCAGTCGGGAAAGTTTTGAAAACAAACTTGATACTATGAAAGCTGATAGATCGAAGTTTACAGTAAATTCTACCTTTCCCTGTAAGAAATAAATGTTTCCTGTATTTTATATTTAAGTCATTTCACTATTTTGATTTTTTTGTAAATAGAATTCTAACAATATTTAACTCTTAGTTATGGGTCGGTTGTATAATATTATAAATATTGCTATTAATAGGGCTTCTCTTGTGAAAATGTCACCACCCGCCCCTATAGTACGCATATTGTTACGTAAATGAACACCAAAAGAATAAAAAATTAGTTTGAATTATCTCCACTAGATGGGAGTATATCTTTGATGATGATTGTAAGTGGCTACAGCCCGGAGGCACTTTACCACTGGTCTTAATAGCGCCCGAAGGGCGATCGTCATAAAATATTAAAATCTAAATTGCATGAAAAGTTACAGTGAGGGACGGACGGGACAATACGAAATAATTAAAAAGAAAAGTTGGTTAAATACGTAACTATTTACAAAAGCTCACGCTTTTTGGTACAAAAAATAATTCGTTAAAAATCCTGAGATTTTAACGTCGTCAATCTAAATACAAAATACAAACCCTTTAAGGTACAAAAATAATTCGTAAAATTCCGGAGATTTTACTTCGTCAAAGATAATAATAAGAATAAAAAAATTGGTTAAATATGAACTATCTACATGAAACCTGCGTTTCTATATACAAAAGTCTGTCTGTAAGAGAATTTGTGTTTACAGTAAGATCAATAAATTACTTATTAAATCTTGTGGTCATTATAGCGTCAGATAGCACAAAAGCAGCGTATGGTCTGTTACGTGTGTCGATCTGAGAAATTTCATAGTCCAGGCATTCATTGATTATAGAATTGGGTTTAGTCGCTTTTTTGTAAAAGGAGATATTTAACTCAGCTAGGTGTTGTTCGATGGTGTTGATTTTCATGTCCCTGTGAATAAGGTCATTCCTTACATATCTACTAGCGTCTACCATGTTTCGAAGAATTTTATTTTGGATAACCTGTAGTCTATGAATATCTCTGGCTGTGCAGGTGGCCCATGCAGGGGAAGCATAAGTGAATACTGGTCTTATTGAACTGAGATAGAGTCTCCTTTTGTGATTGAGGGGTAGTGTGGATCTCCTACCTATAAGTGGGGCGAGTTTTCTGGCAACTCCAAATGTGTTTTTGGTCACATTAGTTATGTGGTCTGACCATGTAAGTTTTGTGTTTATGGTGACACCCAAATATTTGGCCTTATTAACAATGGGGATTTTTTCATTAAAAAGCGTGATCTCATTGCCAATAATTTTGTTCTTTTGATTGTTTTTAGTAACTGTGCATAAAACTTGTGATTTGCCAGCATTAATACTAATCTTCCATTTGGAGCACCAGGCTTCAATGGTGGGAATTTTGTTTTGCAGGTTTTTTAGTGCAGTTTGAGAGTTGAGTGATTTGGAGACAATGGCCGTGTCATCTGCATAGAAAGCAGTTAAACAATTGCGGTCGTCCTTAAAGGAAGGGAAGTCGGATGTATAGATGTTATATAAAGTGGGACCCAGGATACTCCCCTGGGGGACCCCGGCCTTAATTTGCCTGGAAGTTGAGATAGAGTTGCCCACTCTCACTCTGAAGGACCTTTTATCAAGGTAGCTCCAGATGAGGTGGACAATGTCATTTGAGATGTCAAGCGAGAGGAGTTTAAATATCAATCCGCAGTGAAAGACTCTGTCAAATGCCTTGGCAACGTCCAACATGAGGATGGCAGAGCTTTCACTGCGGTGTTTAGCAGCACCTACGTATTCTAAGATTCTGACCAGTTGTCTGGTGGTGCATCTGTCTTTCATGAAACCAAATTGCTCTTTCGGAATATGTGCTATGAGTGGGGAGAAGCGATTTGATATGACTCTTTCGTATATTTTGCCAAGGCTGGGGAGTAAGCTTATGGGTCTATAGTTGGATGGAATAGTGGGGTCTTTGCCAGACTTGTGAATTAGAATGACTAGGGCCTCTTTCCAAATGGAGGGGAAGTATGCTATGCTTAAGCATGCATTTAGAATGTCAGTAATGTGTTGGATTGTTTTAGTGGGGATGCTTTTGAGCATTTTGTTAGAAATTTGGTCATAGCCAGGGGATTTACGGTTTTTGAGTTTTTTGATGATGAGGGACACTTCATCAGTGGTGGTAGGAGTAATAGAGAATTGGGTCTGAGAGTTTTTCCAGATTTCTACAGTATTTTTAATGTGTCTTTCATAATCCTCATCTCTGGGTGTGTCGTTGTCCTGAAATTGGATGGCCAGAGAGTCAGCGAAAGCTTCACTCTTGTCATTCTCAGTATATACTGGTCCATTATTACCTTCAAGGGGGGTTTGGTAGGACTTTTCTCTTTTTAGGGCTTTTGCCAACTTCCAGATTGAGTTATCAGAGAATTCCAGGGTGGTCAATTTTTCTTGCCACCTGGCGTTTCTATTCTCTCTTGTGGCCTCTTTTATGACCCTTTTCAGTGCGTTCAGTTCAGGTTTAAGGGAGGGGTCCCTGGTTCTTTGATATTGCTTACGTAATCTATTTCTAAAGCGAATGATATCAAGGATGTCAGATGGGAGCCTCATGTAGTCGTGGATAATTTTTTTGCGTTTGGAGGCAGTGATGTGAGCAGAGGAAATATCCTCATTAAGTTTGTTAATTGCAATGTCGATGTCCCTTTCATATACCATGGGTGTATGCTGATCTTGGTTAGTTTGGAGGATATTGTGATATAGCTTCCAGTCTGTTTTGAGAATGGACCCAGTGTCATTGTTAACCAGTTTGGCTACCTTTGCCAGAACAGGGAGATGGTCGGAGTCAAGATCATTAATTACTTCAATGTGAGCAATAAGTGAGGTGTTGGTAGCAATGATATCCAGAATGTCTGGAGGGTGTCCTAGCAGTGAGTAGTAAGTGGGTTGCTGGGGTGCAATAATTTGGATGGTGTCGTTCTGAACACATTTTTGTAGGGTGAACCCATTTTTGTTGCTGGCTCTGCAGCCCCAAATTTTGTTCTTTGCATTAAAGTCACCACATGCAATGGTGGGGGTGTCTCTTGGTATAAGAAAGTCTATAAGTTCTTTAGTGAATTTATTCTGAGGAGGGTTATAAATTGCTGAGAAGTGGGTCAGCCTGCCCCTGACTTCAAGTAGAATGTTTGTCTCTTCAATATTGTCTCTATTGTGTGTACGAAAAAGAGAGGTAGAGAGGGAGTTTCTGGCAAAGATAGCTGTACCACCCCCACGGTGGTGCAGTCTATCAGTGCGATATGTTTTATAGTTGGGGATTTTTAAGGAGTTGCATGGCTTAGCATGCGTTTCGGATACCATAAAAATATCAATGGAGTGGGTAAAAAGAAAATTCTTGACTTCTTCAAGTTTATAAACAATGCCATTCGCATTCCAGTATGCAATGGTGAGTGGATAAAAGCTTTGAGACCTACTGGACATGTTGGGAGTTGAATTTTGGCTTCTCAGTATCATCAAAGGAGCTTTTGCAAGCTTTAAGTAGGTCAACGAGGCCGGCCTCTCTCACCCATTTAACTAGGTCAGAGAGTTCCCCGAGGACAATCCTGGCTTCAGCAATGCTAATTTGAGTATCAGAAATAGTGTTGTTTGTGTTATCAGGTACAGCAGTCATGGTTTGTGAGGTGGACGGAGCGTCCTGTGATGCACTAGCATTTATTTTGGGGGGGTTTATCCATGCGTTTGGTACACTGGTCAAATTGGAATTAATGTAGACCTTTTCTTGGGGTCTGTTAGTCATGGTTGGAAAATTTTGTGGATTAATTTCAGGTCTATATGTGTTTTTCTTGGTTTGTTCTTTGGGTCTCATGGGGCACCCAGGAAAATTAGCAGTATGACCCTCACCACAATTAGCGCACTTGAGTGTGCTTGGATTCTTATCAAGGGTACATTGATTTGAGGGGTGGTCCCCAGCGCACCTAACGCATTTTGGAGATTTTCTACATCCTCTTTGGGTGTGACCAAAGGCTTGGCAGTTAAAACACATAGTGGCGCCACCACGTCCTTTGTAAGATTCAATAGTTATTTTTAGATTAAGAATGTTTTTTAAATTATGAATAGCCCTGGCCTGATCAGAACGGGGGAGGGTGACAAGGAAGAGAGGTAATTTGGTGATGTCACCTTGCCTTCTTCTCGACATTTGACTCACACTCTCAACTGGGAGATTTTCCTCAATTAGAGCATCTTTTAATTCATCGACATCAGTGTCGACTGGAAGAGATTTTATGACAACTTTAGTCTTTTTGTCGTCTGGAAGGACAAAAGAGTAATATTGTATTTTAAGGGAGTCTAGTAATCTAGTTATAATTCGATGTTGTTCATCAGATTGTGCTTTTATTTGGTATTTATAAGTCCCCTGCACTGTTCCAACAAATCCCTTAATATGGTTTGAGATTAGTGTATCATTAATAGTCTTCCAACTAATTTTAGGATCCTCGATAATGATGGGAGTCCTGCTTGTGGTTTTAGTAGCTCGGGAAAATGGAGCTCCATTAATGTCGTTGTCGAAAGTACCTGGTTCCTCCGCTAGAGGGAGTGAGACCTGGTGGCTGTCTGCAGTTTTGTAGGTGGGCTCCGCCCCCTGTGAACCGGATTGGTCCGGGGATATCTCAGTGTCGGTAGTTTGAAGTTTTGAGAAGTTAGTCTTGCTACTATTAATTTCACTATCAATTTGGGTATCTATATCATTAATATTATACTCCGTTTGATTGCTAGTAGCAGTCTCAGTATGAACAGGGGTGGGGTCCTCAGTGTTGGTGTCAGTGTGTTTGTTAATATCAAAATCAGATGATTGTTGCTTAGGTTGTTTTCGGGTCTTACGTTTGGTTATCTTAGGAATTTTTTCTTTGCTAAGCTCATTTTTTCGAAATTGAGTGTTACTTCTAGTGGTAGAAGGTTTGGTAAGGTTAGAGTTCTCAGTTTCACTATCCAATTCAGAAGTGGAATCATTATCTATATTCGTCATTTCAATTTGAGTTAGGAAGAGTGTGTTACTATCAGTGACCTCATCGTCTATCTCATTTGTGTTTAATTCATTAGAACCATGTTCCTTAATGTGTTTCTTAATAAGACCATACATTTGATTAAGTAGAAACTCTAATTTGCTCATGGAAGATTTCTCAATTCCTAATGCTGCAATGGATAAAGCGAAGTTCTCAAGTGCTTCGTCAACAGGGGTTTTAGTCCCATCCGTAATTTGATTAGCCATTAAGTCCATATCCGCGGGGGAAGGAGGGTAATTAACTAACAATTAAATACAAATATGCCTAACAGGAAAAACGAGGAAGGAATCCTTTGCCTGAAAAATAAGTTGAGGGACCAGGATTAGACCCAGATCCGACCCAATCCTATTACCAAGGAAATGGGTGGATGACAGCTGCCTAACCTAAGCAACGGTCAAAGCCGCGCTTTAGAGTTCAACACAGCTGTCGAAAATCCG
The DNA here is from genome assembly GCA_963978545.1 of Linyphia triangularis. Taxonomy (NCBI): domain Eukaryota; kingdom Metazoa; phylum Arthropoda; class Arachnida; order Araneae; family Linyphiidae; genus Linyphia; species Linyphia triangularis. The sequence goes on from OZ021731.1 coordinate 7,979,331, forward strand.
TGGAATTTAAGGTTTGGGTATACTTAAGCAGTGTCTTCAGTTAGTCAGCAAACATCAATACGTCGGTAGTAAGCACCAGTCAGGAATTCAGCAGAAAAGCAGCAGCGTCAGTGATCAGAAAATTACAAGCTAGAACCAAACTCAGGTTATCATAAACAGTTCCGTTAGAACAGAATACCCGATGAATTGGCCAAACAAGCAATATCCGAAGGAACCAGGAGCGTCACAGGGGCAACCAGCTTCAAGCGCATCAACATCGTCTCTGAATGATTGAATGAATGATTCAAGATATGAATGAATGATTCAGAATGATAGATGGGAGTAAGGTCTTTTATTCTCTTATGTACTAGATTGGGTCGAATTTTTTTTTTTTTTTAAATATTTGTACTACAATAGGTATTAAAGGGTGCCTTATTGTACCAGTAAGTAACACATTTTTTTTAAATGCTATAATAGTATATAGTGGTTTCTATCGGCAAATATGTATATCACTTGATTGAATAATGTAGAAAGGGGTCATTCTCTCATATTTTTATACTAAATCTCATTTTACATTTAACGCATTACCTGCAATTTTGAAATGCTTGTCTTCATATCTGCATTACCTGTTTTTTTTTTTTCTATAGAAAAACAAAAGGATTTAAGTTTATTAAAAAAAATTATTAAACTAAAAATAAAATCACTTACTACTAATTTATTCACTAGATAGCCTTACACTAATAAAAAACTGTACATTGTTTTATTTATATATCTTTCATTGATCAAAAGTAGGGTGACCCACAAATGACCCACAAATGATTTGAAAAATCAATTTAAATAAAAAAAAAAAAAAAAAAACGGAAGGCGATAGAAAAATGCGGGTTTCTGCATTATACTTAAATTACCAGGGAATTTATTCTCACCAATTTTTAAAATTAGTTACAAAAGTTGCCAACCGATGGCGCTGCTATTCTCTACGCATTCCGGTCTTTCAGATTTTTATTATTTCTACATCCTAGCGTATGCTTTGAAAATGCTTTATTCGCTGGAATTGCGTATTTATTGTTTTGGAGTTCCCTCACCTGTCCTCAGACTGCGCCGCGTTGTTGCTGCAAGTGGTGGTTATTTTGAAAACACTCCTTTGTAGCTTTCCTTGCCAACCGATGGCGCTGCTATTCTCTACGCATTCCGGTCTTTCAGATTTTTATTATTTCTACATCCTAGCGTATGCTTTGAAAATGCTTTATTCGCTGGAATTGCGTATTTATTGTTTTGGAGTTCCCTCACCTGTAATCAGACTGCGCCGCGTTGTTGCTGCAAGGGGTGGTTATTTTGAAAACACTCCTTTGTAGCTTTCCTAGTCATCAGCGCCATCTGTTGGTAACTTTTGTAACTAATTGTGAAAGTTGATGAGAATAAATTCCCTGGTAATTTAAGCATAATGCAACAAACCGCATATTTCTATCACATTCTATTTTAAATTGATTTTTTTAATTGTTTTTTCAAATCGTCGGTCATTTGTGGGACACCCTGTGAATTCTATTATCGACGTATTGCAAGAATATTTTCTTTCTAAGTGTCCGTCTTTCTTCCAAGTATGAGGTTTTGAATTTAAATTTTAAATAATGAGTTTCAGCTAAGTTAAAGTAACTAGAAGTTAAACTTTGTGTCCAAATTTTTGCTCACCTTCGGAATTTCTTGATTCTATGCTACCGACTTATGAGGATGTTATAAAGCGTTATTTGTTTGCTCAATATGACCTAAGACATAACCTATTCTCTGGAAAAGATCATGGTATTTCCCATATCAGCCAAATCATAGCTACTGAAATTGAAGCAATATGGCTGAAAGCATCAATTCCATTAGTATCTCATGAACGGGTTTTGCAACTGATTCGTATAACAAGAAATACATTTATTTAATTCAATACACTCAAGCTCAGAAAAAATTCGTCTTGATAGTAGAGTACAGGCTTTTTAAAAAGGAAGTAAAAAATTTATTTGAAAGAGGATTTTGAAACTGTGAAGATTTTGAAAAATGTAACTGTGAAAAGGTGCGAAGAGTTTCTTTCAAAGAATGAACCTTTTTAATCTATCTAAGAACTTTCCAAAAAATGAGAATAGGAAATGTTAAACCTCCATCATAATCCCTATTTTAAATGGCTGGTAGAGCCTTCAAAATTTATTTTACTTATAAAAAGTTTTATATTATTTTATTTATGTTACTGAGGAGTTGTGTTTATCGATGTAGCTATAATTTTTTTTTTACTTATTAAAATAGAACTCGGTAAAATACCATTGAAAATATTCGATTTTTCCATCTTAATCCCCATTTTCAGTGGCAGGTAGAAACCTCAAGATTTATCTTAATTATAAAAAGTTACTTATTACTTTGTTTGTGTGACAAAGGGATAACTTTTGAGAGTTATTGCTTTTCTTGAAAATTATTATTATTATTATTTTTTACCTACTGTGACTGCTCACCCTGTTATGCAACAGACGGTCCATCAATGAGTATGATTGGGAATGAGGTTTTAATTGATACAAACAAAAAATCCTCGTAAACAGCTGTTATATAAATCATGAAATTAAAAATATTTAATTTATATGTCCCCCCCCCCCTTAATTTTGAAATTATTTCCCCTCTCCGAATTTTATAAGACCCCCCCCCCTTACATCAACAGTTAGTCTGCCAAAATTTAAGCAAATCTATTAATTGAAACGTATTCGCCCTATGCACTATTTACTCAGCATCGCAGTGAGTTCTTGAACTATCTTAATACTTAATAAAATCAAATCCTTTACTATTATCTTAAATTTCAATGTTTTAAGAATAACAAAATAACATTTGTATATTTTAACCCTTAAATGCATGAAATTTTATTTTCAATAAATAAAATTTGAATTCAACTAAGAAATGGGTGTAGCTAAAGAGAAAAATAATAATAAAAAAAAAAAAAAAAACATAAGGATTTTGCATATTGATGTTGTTTTACATCACAAAAAAAGCTGCATTTTCCTCGCATAAATTTATCAGTATATGCAAAAATATAAATATAATTCGTTACTCTACCTTGTTTTTACCAGAAAACAATTTTTCCTGTGTGTTTTTATTACTTTTTATATAAATTATCGTAATTCGTAACACCCGCCGAAATGAAATTGTACTCAGACAACAGCGCCCCCAACTGTAAAAATTGTCACAGATAAAAAAATAAACTGTCAAAGATTATAGTTGCGTTCGAAAACGATAAAATAGTTTCGGTAAAATTAAAATAAAAACACTATGCAAAGGTTACTACATAAAGAGATCTACATTCTACGCATTTAAGGAATGCATCGAAAAGGCAACAATATGCATTTAAGGGTTAATACTTGAACATACATGTGGACATAATTCATACATTTTTTTGAATATACGTCTAATTTATATTTTCGTTTTTACAGTTCTTCCACGTCCACCTCTAATTCCACTTCCACCTCCAATTCCACTTCCACCTCCAATTCGACTCCCACCTCCAATTCGAAAAGGTAAGTTTTCCTTAAAATTACCAAATATTTCTAAATACCTTAATTTTATCGCATTTTTTATTCCAAAGATCTACACCCTTTTAGTACTTGTAATAGTGATTAAATTGTTAATTTTGAAACTTGTTTCTAATTTATAGAGATAACTTAACGTTTATGAAAATTTAGGTTCTTTTACGTTATTCATTTTGAAATTTTTATTGTATTGGAACCTGTATTATATTTGAACATATAATTAGATAATAAAAGTGATTTTCTTAGGCTTAGTCAATCAATAATTAAATAAAAGTGATTTCTGAATGAGTTAAATGACACATTTAACTAGAATCATTAATTTAATCATCACTTAATTTGTTTTTGCTTAATTTTCAATTTAGTTTCCATCAATGTGTTTCTAAAATACTAATGATATTGATATAATTATTAAATGTATTAATAAATATTGATGTTACAAATAGTTATTTTTTAAAAAAATCATTCAATCACGTCGCCATCTATTAGTAAACTTTTAAACTATTCTTAGATATTTATTGTTTGGCTTCTTCCGTTTTCTTTTAATTTCTTTCATTTTAAACTCTTTTCTTTCATTTCATTTAAATGAGATTCATTCATTTTTAAGACTCTCTGTAGGTTAACTAATCTTTAAAAAGCACTAACAGCAAGAAGAGAACGGACATTAACTTTAATCAGTTCCTTAAAATCAGTTTTTAGTTATGGTGAATGAGTCACTTGCATCTGCACTAATTTCAAAATAAAATAATAAAATGTAATTTTTGTCTTTTTAATCCCTATTAATAATCAATTATATTTGTTGCAGTGATTCGCCGACCTCCTATCGGTAAGAAAATAGTGTTTTAATAAGTGTAACTAAAAAAAAAATTAAATATTGTTTCACCATTTTATATATTATTTCAAAATATGTAAAAACCTGTAGATGCTTGGCATACTTTTAAATCTTTTAAGACCTTCCGAATATAAATACTAGTAAAAAAAATTCTTTCAAAACAAAAACTTTCCAATATACTATACTGTAATATTGGATTTAAATGGAGCCATCCCGAAGGAACTGTTCCACTTATCGAATTGAGCCAAATGGCAAAAGTATCAGTTGTGTAGGTCTAGTTGGCACAGTTAGAAAAACAAATCGCCCAGCGACCCGTTAACAGAAGGAAGCTGGCTTCGCTCAGCATGCAATGGAACATTTCCAACATTTAGAACGATACTCATTAAATATTAAAACTTATTTATCATTATTTTCTTTGTTCAGTTTAGTGTTCACGTGTAATAACAATGAAACAAATGCTTAAAATTTGTAAATGCTTTGGGCTGTCATCAGATAACAATTGGAAAATTAATGAAATACTTTTGCGACTATATTTCTAGAGAATTTTGTAAAGAACGATAAACAAGTGAACAAGCTTCATAAAATGCTAATTCTGTGGATGGTTCCATTTTTGTTGCCAATACATAAATTCCATTTAATTTTTTCTAATAATTTTATTGGTAAATAATTACTTTAAGAAAAAAGGGCTATCAAGTAAATTTCCATAATATTTCTGGCAATCAAACTTGTTTAAGCATGCCTTTTGATTCTCCGCGATCACTAAATAACTTTTGGAAAAACATTTCTGGCAATCAAACTTGTTTAAGTATTCATTTTCATTCTCTGCGATCACTAAATAACTTTTGGCAAAACATTTCTGGCAATCAAACTTTTGTAAGCATTCCTTTTGATTCTCGGAGATCATTAAAAATCATGGTAAAACATTTCTTGTAATAAAACTTGTTTAAGTATTCCTTTTGATTCTCGGAGATTATTAAATAACTTTGCAAAACATTACTGACAATCAAACTTGTTTAAGTATTCCTTTTCATTCTCGGAGATAATTAAATAATTTCGCAAAACATCTCTTGCAATCAAACTTGTATAAACATTCCTTTTAATTCTTGGAGATCATTAAATAACTTCGTAAAACATTTCTAGCAATTAGACTTGTTTAAGCATTCCTTTTTATTCTCAGAGATCATTAAATATCATGGTAAAATATTTCTGGCAATAAAACTTGTTTAAGGATGCCTTTTAATTCTCCGCGATCACTAAATAACTTTTGGTAAAACATTTCTGGCAATCAAACTTGTTTAAGCATTTCTTTTGATAACATTTCTGGCAATCAAACTTGTTTAAGCATTTCTTTTGATTCTCGGAGGTCATTAAATATCATGGTAAAATATTTCTGGCAAGAAAACTAGCTTAAGTATTCCTTTTCGTTTTCGAAGATCATTATATAACTTGCAGGTAGAAAGTTTAAGCAAAAGACATGAAGACTGAAGGTTTCATTAACGTTCCACTAGGACTAAAACATTTATGCTAAAATCCGATAAAGGACGTGCCGAAATTCATAACTGTTGGTTAATGAAAATGTGTTAACGTCTGTAGATCTGATGTTTTTTCTTTCGTGGACCTGAAGTGAAATAGTATTGAAAGAGTAAGAACAAATGTATGATTTTATATATTTTGATATATTTATTATTATTTTCCAGTCATTTATCGACCACCAAAGGGTAAGTTTGAACAACTATGTTAAAATAAAAATATGTTTAGTTTTAAAGACACTATAAGTATTAAAATAAGCTTTATATTCTAATAAATACTAAAATAGTTGTGATAATAATACAGGATGTCTATAAAAGATTGGACACATATTAATGTCGAATAATTCATAAAATAATGAAGACAAATTTAAATTAATAACACTAATGGTTAGATAGACTCAAAAGGTTTTATGACCCTTGAAAATTGACTTCCACATGTGCGCCTTTGTCGCACGGAAAATATCAAGACAGTATTTAATTTCACGCTAATACGGGCAAGCATGTTGACATCCACAGAGGCTATTGTGGCTGCAATCCTGGTCTTTAAGTCATTCAACATTTTCTTCCTGTACACGATGTACTTTACGAATTCCCTAGGCAAAAGTCCAGTGGCATTATATCAGGTGATCTGGATAGCCAAGAGGGGAAAAAAATATAATTAATAACGCATGCTGACAATATTTACAAAAGAAACGAGAAAAACATAAAATTTATAACATGGGCAGACGGTATTTACAAAAGAAATAATATTCAAATGGCAAAAGGAAATTTTCTCTAGTAAAGTTCACTATAAATGAAAATATATGAGTTATTCTATGTATAAATGCCATAAGTTTGTTTATATCTTCATTATTTTATGAATTATTCAAAATCAAAATTTGTCCAACCTTTTATAGACACCCTGTATTATTTCGTAAGAATTTTAGGGTAGTTAAAATAAACTTCCCAAATATATGAACTCCTAGTGGCCCATTCGCTAAATCAATCTGTAGGAAATCTCGAAATTTGTGTATGGCATCACCCAATTCGTTTCCTGCATGAATCAATTAGAGTGTGGTGGTGTGTACAAATGACAGACACAACACCTAGGCACTAGTGGTCACTTTTGCCTAGTGGTTAGCGCACCTCTCTAATGATCTAGGAGTCCTGGATTCGATTCTCCATTAGCGCACGTCGCTACATTGGTAACAACGGAATCATGCCGCCATCGATCGGCGCTTTTTGAAACTACTACACGACTTCCAAACTACCACCTCAGCAAGTAAACTCTGGAGACTCACTGCTACACTCGATGCACTCAATTCCACACGCAACGCACTCAACTCACACGCATACAACTTAATTGTTCGTCCCTTCGCTACTTACTGGAAAGGGGGTATGTAGTGGTATGTACAAACGACAGACACAACACCTTTGCGCTAATGGTCACTTTTGCTTAGTGGTTAACGTGCTTGTCTATTTTCTAGGAGTCCCGAGTTCGACTCCCCGTTAGCTCACGTCGCTACAAGAGCATTGTAAATCCATACATTTTGTCGGAATGATACATGGAAATTGGCGGCGTAAAGCATTTGCCAAGAAGAGCATTATAGAGAGCCAATAATTACATAGAGGGGAGGTGCATTGACGGACTTCGCATGATTCATAGGTATCGTTAGTATAATTCATCCTCTCTGCAATACCAACGCCACCTATGGCAAAATTGGGCACGTTGAAAACTTGTAATTTGGATAAAAGTGTTACCTTCTACTCTCTCTTTGCCGACCAAACGGTATAGTGGTTAGCGTGCTAGCTTCTAGACCGCGAGGTTGCGGGTTCGAGTCCCGTGTTGGCATGGGTGTTTGTAAATGTATGTTGGCTTGTCTAATGATGAATGTTTCGGCACATTATAGCCCTCGTGTTGCTGACGACGCCAGATAATCTGAATACAACCAACCAACCAATCTACTCTCTTATTTTAGTCCATTTTATATTTTTTTGTCATTTTTACCTTTTATGATTTTCTTTGCAAATGTTTTGAGCCGCCAGTTTTCCACACAGGAGTATAGTTTTAATAAATTTTATGGCTTTTCATTGAGCCCGTCAATTTGCTCAGGAAAAAAAGTGGATGTCACCTTACGAAAACTTCGAAGTATTTTCACTGAATCCATAATCAATAGAGATCTATTGGTTGAGTGTTTGAAATGATTACAACCACCTATTGCAAATCTTCAAATTACCATGTGTGAAATTTCCTTTCAAATAGTTCAGAGGAAAAGAGTTAGGAGTTCATATATTGGAAAGGTTTTTTTTTTTGCTTTTTTTTTTTTCTTTTTTACCACCCAATATAGAACAGTTCGGTATTGCCTTTAATTAAAATTTTTATAATTTAGCTTTATTTCTTGGTAACAGACAAAGACTCGACTTAACAAAAAAAAAACAAAAAAAAACAACAACAAAAAAAAAACTGTGCATAGTATTTTTATTTATTATTATTTTTTTTTTAACTACACAATATTAGGCTGAGGATTACTGGTATAAAAGTATAAATTCTGTAAAAAAAATTTTAATGCATAAACATTTATTTTGTACTATGATATATGCCTTTCTTATAGTTATCCCGAAGCCACCAAAGGGTAAGTTTTTAATATAACTTTAGTTTTAAAAAATTAACAAAATGTGATGGACCCATGAAAGCCAATCAAACTAACAGATAAAACAGCAACTCTGGTAGCCAAAGTGGAGAGATATTCAATATAAAAAAATCTTCTTGTTCTTTGAATCAAATTCTAGGCTAGATTCTTACCAATTCATATAATCTATTCTCACATAAATAATTCACATAAAATTTAATGCAAAAATTATGAATTAATGAAAAGGTAATATGCTTAAGTTAAAAAATTAAATTGAGCTTTTCTATTTAACATTATTTTAATCAAAAGATTCACTTTGCAGTTTTCGTTCCTCCGCCAATAGGTAAGTTTTCATCGCTGTCTTTCTATTGAATTTTCAAGAAAATTATAAATAAGCACAACAATACCAGTTTAAGTAAAGACTTATTTTAGACGTTTTATTGTTTCAAAAAATGTATTTTACTAAATGTTTCATACATTCAAATCTTTTCACGAAATTAAATAATTTCGCAATTTATTTTTTTAAGAGAACTATTTCAATATAAGCGAATATGTACTTAAATTAAAACTTATTCAGTTAATTTTAAATTTGTATTTGTGAAGTTGAATCTACTTCTAAAATTCATTTAAAAAAAAATTAACTCAATATAAACATCCGAGGTTGTTTTCAAGAATAAAGTACAACTAATCTTTTATAAAGCTACCTTCCGCACATAAGATGCCAGTTACAGAAAATTTGTAAATTAGATAATTCTATAAAGCTATAAGGAGCAGCAGTTTTCACTGATATTATCAGAATGAGATCATTTTTCTCTATTAAAGGTGTCAAAAATTTGGCAGTAGAACATTAATTACCTTTTAAACATGTCTTTGTACTTAGAACAGCATTTGATTAATGATCTAGAGCAGAGGTTAAAAAAGAAAACAGATAAAAAAGTGGATATTCCAAGCTTTCAAAGGTTCAGATCCGCTTTTTTAAAAAAAAGACAAAATAGCAAGTTACTTTTTTCTATTACATAACCTCCTCATAGCTAAACAAGCGTTTTGAATTATATTTAATGTTACTTTTGACTAAACGTAAAATTATTACTAAACGTATCTAAGTTACTGATGTTCTTAACAATAATTTATTCTTAGGCCTCGTGTACGATACAAGCGGCGAACGATAAATGAAACAAATCCTCATCAGTAATACAGTGTAATTGAAAGTTGTGCGATGCTCCACACCCTTAGTTACCAGTTCCAATGTTCAAGAAAAAACATTTTTATAATCTATTTCCTACACACAAATGAACGTCGACACACAGTTTCAGAAACTATGTGCTATAATTATTAAATACTTACTAAAATTATTAATAATTATAAAATAAGGATACTCTTATGTTTATTGACATAAAACTTTTTAGGCTTAACAAAAACATTCTTTAAAAAAATATATATATTGATTTTAACCACTTTTTCAGAGTGTAAATGGCAGGTAAACAGGAGTCCTCAAAAAGATCGTAGGTGTGCACTGTTAAAAATATCTCAGAAACTACTGAACTGATCCTTATGAAATTTTAACCACATATTTTGCACATTTATCGCTATATACCGTACCAGAATTATTGCAAAACTTCAATTTTTAGAATTTTTTTTTGACAAAAAACACGGAAAAAACCGCTTTCTATTACTCTTTTTTTTTGTCCGCCATTTTGTTATTTTGGCATATAAATTAATATTAGAGGTACGGAATTCAGCCACTGTCACACTAAGCCTAAAACCATTAAAACATTTTGTTGGAGATAACCCGTTTTTCAGATTTTTTGAACAGCTTAACCAACCTGGTTATTACGGACTCCTGTTTACCTGTCATTTTCACACTAAAAAAGTGGTTACAATCAATAATTTTTTTTGGTATTTTAAGAATGTTGACAATGAATACTATTAACATAACAGTATCAATAAACATGACGGTATTCTTTAAAAAAAAATAGTGGTTTTTTCAAACATCCAAAGTAGACAGAGCCTTTAATTATTCTCATTTCATCTCTCATAAATGATTACCAATTTTTCTTACAGTTATTAGGAGACCCATTCAGGGTAAGTTGATAACAATAATATTTCTAAAATGTTTTAGAAAAAGTAGAACAATTAAGTTTATTTTTATTTTAATTTGACCTCCCTAAAAAAAGGTTTTTGAGCCATAAAAAAATTTATTGATTTGAAAAATTTACATTGTCTATAGATATTTTTTAAATCTATATAATTTAATATTGTCAGTTACGATTAACCCCGTTATTTTAAACTAAGTTATATCTTTTATATTTGTAATAACTGATACAAAATCGAAATATATGAACTAATTGGCCAGTTTAAAAATAATTTTCTCTCTACAATAATATTGTATTTCCTATTTTTGCATTTTCATTCATTATCTTTATTTCAAATCTTTATTTATTTTACAATAAAATTTTAAATATTTACCATTATTTTAATCATTTTTATACAGACATTTATTATTCTTATAGTAGATTTTCAAGTAGATTTAGTTATGCATTGCATCATAAATAGTTTTATAATTTTTAAGAAAGGTTAAGATCAATTAGGTTAAGTTAGATTTGTATTATATTTCTAATTCATACGGATAATTTTGTATCTCTTCAATTTAAATTTTTAGTATTTACAAATTTTTTGCAGTGACTTATGAACCACCTACAGGTAAGTCGTTATCTGTGGAGTATTAAATCTTAGATTTTTATTCTGATCGAGCTATAAAATTGATCCTTAAGACCACCTCTTCAGGTTCTGATTCAGAATGGAAATTATATGTATTTAGAACATTAAGGGTATACATATATCATTAAGAATTGCAAAATTTTAGTCTGCTTTTTTTTTTTTTTTTTTTTTTTTTTTTTAATATACCCAAATTCATTACCTTTTAATGATACAATTTTCTTTCTGAAAATCAAATTAAATTTTAAATTGCAGTGGGTCTTGTGAACCTGTTTTGTATCACATTAATTAGTGTAGTAAACTTTAAACGCGTTTTCTGAAGAATGACATTTTGGTGTTCTAAGGCTTGACACCAACAATCTTAACTTTATTACAAATGGTCCAATTTACAAAATTCTAATTTTGTTTTGTAGAAAATTGTGGTTAATGTGTGTCCAGCAAGAATCTAATACATATCGTTACAAATATTTATATATATATATATATGTTTTAATCTTAATATTTTGACGAAAACTATGTATTTTTAAAGTTTTTATTTAAAATCTTTTAAATAAAAAATATATAAGCCAAATTCACAATTCCTTATGGAAACATGAGTCAAAATAATATCTTTTATTTGCAATAGAAATCATGCCTCTAAGTTAACTACAAGTTTATTTATGTCCGTTCTAATAATGTCCTAATTAGTCATTTTAACTGCATTTAGCTACTTAAAAAATTAACAGAAAAAAAGTTTATGCATTTTTAATTCTGATATACTGCCAAAAAGTTTGAAATTATAACATAAAAATTAAAGAAAATCATCTCAATTATATATGTAGACCTTAACCCTCTTATTGCTCAATTTGTGGTCCAAAATCACTCCAAAAATTACTTAAAAATTATTTCACTGACTAATTGGTGAAAAAGCGAGATGAGCTCCTTCAGGAGAAGTCTTAGTAAGGATCGCCGACCAAACGGTATAGTGGTTAGCGTGCTAGCTTCTAGACCGCGAGGTTGCGGGTTCGAGTCCCGTGTTAGGGCATGGGTGTTTGTAAATGTATGTTGGCTTGTCTAATGACGAATGTTTCGGCGCATTATAGCCCTCGTGTTGCCGACGGCTTCAGATAATCTGAAAACAACCAAATAACCTTGTAAGGATCATTCTCTATACTCTCTCGGCCCAGTGCATTTAGAAACTACTTTGTAACAAACCTTGAAATTTTGTATGTACGAAAGTTATCACTTAATGAAAGGACATAAATTAAAAACTCAAAATTATCGTCTAATATATTTCATTTTATATTTGAAATCCTTTCTTCAGTGCATATGCAAGGGCTTCACCTGGTGTTCGCTTTTACTATTTTAATTTTCATTTACAATAGATAGACAGTGAATGAAAACCATTTATGTTATTTCATTAGGTGATCTTTTTTGTTCCTATTCACCAAACGTCAATGTTTTACGAAATTAGTTTCTAAATGCACTGGGTTAGAAGATTGTAACATAGCGAGTATAGGGAATGAACCTTACTAAGATTTCCTCTCAATAAAAGAGACGAACAAATTTTGTTACGAGTTGCCCGTGAAAATCGCGTGGTAATCAAATTTTGCTTTGTGGAACAATGAAATTTAATCGCCTACTAATTGGCGCCGATTCCACGATGTTGGTGATATTTTCACGTTTACTAGGAATAGACCTTTGACCTTATTTCAAGAATGTTAATTTTTTAAATATTTCATATTAACTCCGATTTTGTGGGTATGTTTGTCGATGGCAAGGAAATATGCCGAGTTTTCTTTTCATTGGAGGATGGAAAAGTAGTTTCTAAACCACTCTTTGACAACCCATCAAAAGAGTGGTGAAAAACATTTAAATAAATTCTTTAAATTAACTCTTGATATTTTTTTCAGTGATTAAACAAGATCCAATAGGTGAGTACATGCATAAAAATGAAGTTTATTTATAAATTTAATTCCATAGTATTTATCCTGCTAAAGAAATAAATTTGTCAAGATTAATCAATTTCGTTTCAGAGGGATCATGAGCCTCTTTAATATGGTTTTAGCAACAGGTTTTTCTGAAATATACTTTTCTAATATGGGAATTATTCATCGAAAAATAACTCTATTTTCTTTTAACTACACTTAAATAAATTAGGAACTTTCTGTTTTTAATATTGATTTATATTGGTCCTAAGGCACTATACATATAAGGTCGCCGAAGGCACCATGTAATTTAAGTAATTGGAGCCCACAGGGTGAGAATTCAAATAGTTCAATCGGATTGGCAAGTTAAAAAACAGTTGAGAAAGTAAACGGGGACTGACGGGACAGAATTGGACGGACATATAAATTTAAAAGATCTAAGATAAATGCGGTTTTATATGTGCGCTGCTATGTAAAGTACCAACCAAGTTTCATCAAAATCCGTACATCAAAACCCACTCTACGTAGGTCTAAACAGGGTAACTTTAATTATAGCCACACTGTACATAAAAGAAAGACAAAAAATGAATTTTTGGGAAATTGTAGAAATCATCTTTTAACATCATGCAATTCATCTTAGTTTGAATTCTCACAAATAAATTACGATTTCTTTTCAGTTATCGAGCGCACTCCGATTGGTAAGCTTGCAATTATTTTCTTTTCGTAATGTGTCATTCTGTGATTTACTCTAATTCCTAAAACGCAGATTGTAAACTCTTCTTATGTTAATTAATTGATCATCATTGTTTATTAAGTGTCATCAAGAATGCGATCATATTGATCATTATTCACTTTCCTATTATTATATCTTGTATTGTTTTAAAACTTCATGGAATTGTCAGATCGTGGATATGTTTCAAATCTTATTACAAATTAAATGTGTGTAATTTGTTTTTGCGCAAATCATTTTTAAATTTCTGATAAGAAATCTTTTATTTGCAGTTGTCGACGAAAGTAAGTCTGCATGAAAATTTGTAATAATGTGTTCACTGATACAACACGTTTTTTTTTTTTTTTTTTTTTTTTTTTTTTATTGATCACTGTTATAACATTTCAACTGCTTTTAATGTTTGTAGCCTTGCACCTCATAAGTAAATTAGTAAATGATTAGTAAAAGAAACTGATGCATATTGACGGAAATGTTGGTAGGATAAATTATGGTAAAACTTAATCAAATAGGGGCAAAAATTTTGTATTGTTGTAAATGTTCATTTCTCAAAAAAAAAAAAAAAATAATAATAATTTTTTTTTTTTTTTTTTTTTTTTTTTTTTTTTTTTTTTGAGATGGACCCACTATTGCCAATACCAAAAGCTGCGGATTTTTATTTGTTAAAAGCTTGGAATAAGGACCTGTGTATTTGTCAAAAGCAATTTTTTTTTGTGTATAAAAAAACTATTAAGACTCTTCTGGGATAAGGAACGCGCACAATCTATTTATATCAACATTTGGATTGCTTGGTTACGTGACATAGGTGTCATATAAGAACTTTGCATATCCATTCCAGTAAACTAACATTCGAATAAAACTTAATATTTAATTATTTATTAGCAAGTTCGTGTACAACATCGCAACTCACTCAAAAAACCACCTGATACATTTAGCGAGAGTTGAATCAGAGAAAAATACAAGATGATCGATAAAGTATTTTTAAGGGGAGTTGGTATTCTCTATACCGGCAATGTTAATTTGACATATTTCATACACGTTTTCCTCAGATAGTTATAAACATAGAAGCCTAATTTTGTCTCAGTACATTTAGCAGATACTTGTTATTCTACTAAAGTTAGCTTTTGAGTGTAATTCATTTTTTTAAAATGAATTTTAGTGAAAGTCACTCAAATTTGTTAAAAATCACAGGTCTTTTTTGGCGAAATAAGCAATATATATATATATAAAAGGAATAAGTGGTAAAAATTTTAGGAAGATAATTTGGGCAGGAATAATGAAAAATTTAGTTTTGAGAAAAACGCATTTTAAAGAAAACTTTACTTACACTAATAGATACTAATTTTGTCTTCAAAAACTATTATAAATACTTCTAGTTCTGGCATTATTACAAATGAGATATCCTTTTTTAAAAGGGAGAATTTAATTTTTGATAAACAAATATAAATTCAAAACCTATTGTATATAAATTTTAAGGTACCAACTCCCTTTTAGCACTCTAAATTTTGAAGTGTCTTTTATAGCCAGGGAAGTAACGTACGCCTATAGTAAAATTACTGTGCTAAATAGTTTGTTACAGCTTACAGTACCCAAAATGGGATTAGACTATAAAAATTAAACCAAAAGCGTTACAATATCGTCAAAAATTTCTAGTTGAAATTTTTTTACATGAACACATAATAAAATTACAGGGAAAAATTTTAAGAAGTTATCTGTAAAATTCGCCGAGATATTCGTTATTAAAATTGAGAACTATTCTTGAATTGAAAAGGGGATTGTCCTAGACATTGAAAAAACGTGTTCGCTGGTGATATCATACAGATTTTCTGAATAAAGCAAGGGCGAAATTGAAACCACACAAAGCAGAAAGTTCCAAAATGCAACTTCTAGAAAACACAAGTATAAACATTAAATAATAATAATAAAAAAAAAGTGCGATAGAGAGACAAATACACGACATCTTAACTATTGTGCAACTAGCAAAATACACAATTGAAACCTCGTGGCCAAACAGCTGCAAAAAAGATTAAATATTTAATCAAGTTATCATGTACTTTGTACAGGGAAAATGTCAGAAACAAATGTGTATCGTTAACCCTTATATCAGCGTCAGCCACTACGCGGCCCGCGGGCTGGATTTGGCCCTCGAAGGATTTTTCTGTGGCACGCCAACAGCACAGAAGATTTTTAAAAAATGAAATTTCACCGCATGAATTTTTTTTTTTTTTTTAACATAATTGTAAATTGTCCGAAACATTATAGTATGTGTTAATTGTGTAGAATAGACATGCCCAAAGAAACTACAAAAAGAAGTTTTTAGCAAGATGGTTTTCATCCAGAATAAATACAGGAATAACTTAACTGAATATCATTCGAGCAACTTATTAAGATTGGCTGCAACAAATACTGCGGCAGACATCGATTCTCTCACAAAATAAACTTAACTTTTCGACCACCATCGGTCACAATTGATATCGATTAAAACAAAATAATTTAGAATTACAGTTTAAATACTTTTATTAAAAGTTAGGTCAAGCCCCATTGTCACGTTGGATCATAAGATTCACTTCTCTTTTAAAGTTTAATTTACTAATAATGAAAATTATCATTTTTTAATTATTTGAAGAAAAAAAAAAAAAGAATAAAATATCAATTGTAATTTGATTAAGATAAAAAAAAAATCAATTTTTTTTCCTTCAGTTTTCAGAAATGCTATATATTGTTGAATCGCTAATAAAGAGAAAAATATTAGTGTATCCGGCCCGCGAAAAGCTCCAACATAAGTAATACGGCCTGCCTCTAAAAGTTAGTGACGAACGCTGCCTTTTATGTCTGAATTTTTATTTTTAATTAATAAAATTGGAAATCAACTGAGAAAGTGGTGTAGCTAAAGAGAACTAATGAAAAATTTTCTTAAGAATTTTGAATGTTGATGCATTTTTACATCACGAAAAAGCTACTTTTTTCTGATATAAATTTATCAATATATGCAAAACATATATATTATTCGTTACTCTTACCTTGTTTCGATCCGAAAACAATTTTTCCTGTTTGTTTTTATTACTTTATATATATATTTTACCGTACTTTGTAACACAAGTCAAAATGAAATTGTATTCAGCCAACTGCGCCTCCAATGATAAAAATTGAGAAAAAAACCCAGATAAAATAGTTTTATATTAAAAAAAAATAATTACCACCACTATACAAGGTTTGCTACATAAAGAGATATCGGGGGGGGGGGGGGGTTTAACCACACGGCGCAGATGTACACCGTTATGCATTAAAGTTTGGTTAGTTGTCATAGATTATCTGTCTCCGTCAGCAACACGAAGGCTATAATGCGCCGAAACATTCGTCATTAGACAAGCCAACATACATTTACCAACACCCATGCCTAACACGGGACTCGGAACCCGCAACCTCGCGCTCTAGAAGCTACCACGCTAACTACTATACCGTTTGGTCGACTGTACATTTAAAGAATGTAGACAATTTGCAACAATATGCCTTTAAGGGTTAATTCGTGTTTCATAGACATGGCACTTGATTGAGAAAGAATGAGTGAAAGATCAGAGGGCTTCTCTTATTGACATACAGTGCCGCCACACATCATTAGCCTCTGCAACATTAATATTTCGCCTAATATAGCTAATTCTTCTTAGCAGCGCTTTTCGAATCGAAAGGCCGACCAAACGGTATAGTGGTTAGCTTGCTATCTTCTAGACCGCGATGTTGCGGGTTCGAGTCACGTGTAAGGCATAGGTGTTTGTAAATGTATGTTGGCTTGTCTAATGACGAATGTTTCGGCGCATTATAGACCTCAAGTTACTGACTGCGCCAGATAATCTGAAAATAACCAACTAATCGAACCGAAAGAAAACGTTGGCTGTTGTAACTTTAATGTGAATGAACTTGTAGACCTTTGAACCTTAATTTTTTTTTTATATATCCTGTAAATAATAGCGACTGGTAGTGCAGTTTATTATCTGTAACTTTTCTAGTTAACCTAAATCCCTTCTGATCTTCGTATATTAATCCTCCCTCAAACTCAAAGACACACAGATGAGGAAAAGCAATTCATTTCCTGCTTTCGCAGTTATTTAATACTATGTATATGTTAATTCATTTCTGTCTTGTTTTAGTTTAATTTCGCCAATGCTTCACTCAGAAAATCGGTATGATAACTGCGATCAACACGTTTTTTTTAATTTAAGAACGATCCCTTATTTCAAGTCATGAAAAGTTCAGCATTCCACAATCACGAAAATCTACGCCAATTTTGCATATTTTATATGTACTTTTTCTTGTGTTTTCACAGTAGTATTGTGAATATTTGTCTAAACGAAGTCTTCGAGGAATTAACTTTAGCTGTCGGTTTATTTTTGGGACTATCTTAATTAGCGCTAGGAACGTTATAAGCAGTCGCAAAATATTACCATGGTCACTATCAAAGCGTTCTTGATCGATTCGCTAAAAACCATACTTAGCAGCGGGTCATATCACTATTTTTCTCGGAATCTTCAATCGCCGCTAGATGGCGCGCTTAGAAATCTTGTGAATGCTTGCTCTGCAATGCATTTCTTAACTATTACAAGTACAGTATTTAAGCAAAAAAAAAAAGGTTTTTAGCGATTTTATTGGACGTGTGTTGAGATAATCAATTTTACAGTTTTCTTAGTTTCTTACTATTTGCATAATTTGTTTACGAATATTTTTTTTAAGATAATAAGTTTTACAGTTTCCTTACTTTTTTATACGCATAATTTGCCAACAAATATGTAAAAAAAAAATTATTTTTAAAGATTATAATCCTTTTGCACCCGCAGCTGGTAAGTTTATTATTGTTGAGAGCGCACATATCACAATTAGCAGAATCTCCTTTAATCGCTTACAATTATTTTGTTCTTTGAGGGACTTTTTATTATGAGGGACAATTGTTTCGAACTTGTAAAGTTTTATACCTTATATAAAAACAATATTGCATTTACTTAAATACTAACTTAGTGTTAAGTAAAGCGTCGAGTACCTAAAGTGTTATTTTCAAAAATGAATTTACAAAACAGGTGGTGCCATATATTGCATATGCCATCACCTAATATACATTTATAAATAGTGGTGCCACTAAATTAAGAAAACATAGCTGGGAAGTGATTTTAAATATTAATAGTAATAAAGTTTGCGCTTTAAAAACACATTTATCAAACAAAAAAATTTAGTTTCATTGAATATAATTTTATAAAATCACTTTTAATTTTTAGAAGGTGTGGCCGTTGCCGAAGGTAAGTTCATTTAGGCTCATTTTCTGGAAAGGTATTCAACAAGTAAATATATGCCACAAAATAACTAGATATTTAAAAAAAAAAAAAGTAGAACACCGTTAGATTCATTTGCGACTCTTTGTAACGAGGGTGATAATAAATATCACATTATTAAATATTGTAGAGAAATTGAGATTTGCAATCCAAATATTCTTCGTCTTCCTTAATAGGGCAAGAAAAAAAGTTCATATATATATATATATATATATATATATATATATATATATATATATATATATATATATATATATATATATATATATATATATATCTCCAAACGATGGCTATACCTTATTATATAAAAGTCGTAAAATTTGCACCAAAGTTTTTTTTTTTTTTTTTTTTTTTTTCTTGTTTTTTTTTACTGTTCTTTATATGCCAGGTGATTTTTTTTTCTTAGCAGGCTATTTACTAAGTAAATTTAACTGTAACTCTAAAAAAAAATTCGTAAATTTAAATGCAACTCTAAAAAAAATATTCAATACGAACCCCCATTTTTTACCTTTTTCTACGATTTAGAATGCGTCGATTACCCTAAAACAAAAATTTCAGTTCATCATGTTGAAAAACACATCACTTATGAGCAAAGGGCAAATCTCAATATAGATAAGCGTAATGTTAAGATCATCGAGGGAATAGAAGAGGGAAAGGGGGGGGGGGAGGGGGAAGCGAATGGCTTGTTCGGGATGTTGCAGGTATTAGACTAAAATTGTGTCGTTATTAACAAGAGGTCAATACAAAAAGTAAGTAAAAAAACTCCCGAAATAAATTTTAAGGTAACACGCAACTAACACAGTTAATAATGGGTCAACTATAAAAGTTTACCACATATGCTTTCAACGTTTTTAAAAGATGAAATAAATACTTAAATTTTTTATTCGTTTTTAATTAAACTTAATTAATTCTAAATGTAATTTTCTAAACGGTCCTGAAAAAAAAAAAAGCTTTTTAAGATTTTTGTTAAAATATTGAAAACCAAATATCAAAATGAAAAGAAAGAAATTTTCTGGGGGATTTTCTACCATGATAAACCCATTGAAATTCATATATATATATATGTTTCAATTTAAAAATATTTAAAAAACGTTTTATTAATTATTAAAATATGTTTAATGAAAAATTTCTACGCTATTTATGTTTGGTGTTAAACTATCAATTGAAACAAAAATTACAAAAGTATAATTATTTAACATTTTATGACTAAAAATAAAAACTTTCTTCTCAACATTACTTTGTCATGATTTTACCCTTGTCATGATTTTAATTACTAGGGGGCTCCACCCCCTACTCGCTAACGCTCGCTAACCCCAAAAGCGCAACCCCTACGCGATCTCCGAAGGGGCCTTCACCCCCTCCTCGGTGACCCCATACCTTGGCTGCATATTGATAACACCAAAAAAAATTGAATAGCTGGGGATTTTTATCGCGATTCCTGTGATTCACTCCTGAATTGGTGCCTTTGATTTGCCTCGCTACCTTCATGTTGTTGATGTTATTGAAATATGAATGACAACTTCGATTACCATTTACATGCCTTTAACCGTTACCAGAGAATTTTGCATCATACCGCCCCCCCAGGCCCAATGTAGAAATCGAAGAAGTAATTAACATTTTCAATTACCTTCGAGATGAAAAATTGAAAACGGAAATAATAAAATTTTGCAACAAGCGCAATTATCGTTAACAGAAAAACCAAACTCATAAATTAAACACAAAAGAAATATTGGTACACAAGCATTAACAGACCCCAAATGCGACTTTTTACTTGGTGACTACAAGAAAGCACCATGCACAATAGAAATAATTTTTTTAATATTAATGAACACGCATTTAATGTAACATTCAGAAAATAAGAAAATCTGGCGTTGCAGCATGTCAACAAAAATTTACATTGTTTACACACAAAAAATATATTGAGATGGTTTGTTTAAAATTCCCGGTACTTACGAATTATTCGTTTTCCAATTTTGAAAACCGAAACTGTAACCAAAATGCAGGTTTAGAAGTAAAAAATTAAATGAAATGAAAAAATCTTAATTTAAACATATCAACAAATTAACTCAATAACAGGGCCCCCACATTGATGAGATCCCGCAAGAACTACCCACATTCACTGCTATAATACATGACTTGCAGTCGTTTTAGTAAATCATAGCAAATTAGTGGTCAGCTGTATTACTTTATTTTCGAATCTCTCTATATTAAAAAAAATATATATGGAACCGGTGTGTTGTCACTAACGTATCTCTTTACCTGGTGCAACTTAATTGTGAAATTTCTAACACAAGTAAATTTTCTCTCTAGCTCCCCCCCCCCCTCCCCCATGTATTATTGCAAAATGGCGACATTTTAATCCGTTTTTTTTTTTTTTTTTTTTTTTTTTTTTTTTTTAATTGTACACCCATCCTCAAATAAATAATAATAAAAAAAAAACCTTTGCCGATCAAAATTGAACGTGGCTTGCTAATTGAACGTGGAATCACCTACACAAACAAAAATCGTCAACAATAGAACCACCAAACAAAATCAAACTTTAGAAAGTTACTAATCGCAAGTGTATTACATATTTAGCTCCGGGTAAAGTGAAAAAGAAAAATCGAAAAAAAATAAAACATTTTGATGTGAACCTCAAAAAATTTTAACTTACAAAAACTAAACTAATAGAAACCGTTAACAATACAATGAACCTAAGACAATCCCTCATCTGAAAATAAAACAATTGTTGTTGAATTAAAAAAAAAAAAAAAAAAACTCCTAATGGATTTAGAAAACGTTAATTTATGACGTAACAAAAATAAAAACAATAGTTGTTCAGCTGGTTTTAGATTTCGACAAACGATAAACACTGAAATAGAGAAAAAAATAAGTCCCGCAGTTTGCCAAATTTGAAAAATGGAAAAAAAGCAGTATAGGACCCCATTGGCGATTTTTTCTGGTTTGAACTGGTCGGATTGCAAATAATCGCAAACAATTGAGTGGCATTACGGAAGACATTTGAGAACAAAATTTCATCCTTACCCAAACCACGAGTTGTATTTAAAGCAACTAAAGTTGTAATGGCGGCGATTTTTGGAACTATTTTTTTTTCTACGGAATTCTACTTCCCATGTTGTCATTAATCTCCATGCATCCATTTACTAAAAATAAAAATCCCTGCATTTAAGGGTTAAATCAATGATTACAATGAGTGTTCAGAAACCACCTCAATACTTCAAATAAATATAATTTAATAATACTTCATATTGCTGTAATTGAAATCAAGTGCATTTCCTCTTATATTTCAGGCAGTCCTGCAATAATAGGAGGAGGTCAGTATTCCTTAATGACATTCCAACAATCGTCTTTAAACTAATTATTATAATAAATAATCCTAAAAATTATATTTCATATGTTTCACAGGTGGTATACTCAAATAGCAATTAAAGAATAAAAATTAATATGAAATATTAATATTAAAAAAACCTGCAATTCAAAACTTTTTTGTCACACACAAACAATTGTGTAACGTATCACATATTTTTGTTCATGCACTCTTAACTTTTCAGGTATCCAGCAAATTCAAGGAGGTAAGTACGATTCAATTTTTTTTTTCTAAACAAGTATTCAACATGTCAGTATTCTGAACAAAGAATTCAACTGCATTGTTTCTTACTTTTTAGCAGCAGCAGTTGGTGAGTATTCCTTAAAACGAATTTCGAGTGATTGACTTTTTGTTTATGACAGTATGTGTTCAGTTTACTACAACCACTTTGATACTTTAAATGCCCGCATATGTATGGCACTTCAAACTGCAAAAATTTAGTACTAAAATGCAAAGCGAATGGCTTGTTCGGGATGTTACAGGTATTAGTCTAAAACTGCTCGGTAACTACATGGATTTACTGTGTCGTTATTAACAAGAGGTCAATACAAAAAATTAGTAAAAAAAACTCAAGAAATAAATTTTAAGGTAACACGTAACTAACACAGTTAATAATAGGTCAACTATAAAAGTTTATCACATACGTTTTCAACGTTTTTAAAATATGAAATAAATACTTAAATTTTTTATTTGTTTTTAATTATACTTAATTAATTCTAAATGTAATTTTCTAAACGGTCCTGAAAAAAAGCTTTTTAAGATTTTTGTTAAAATATTGAAAACCAAACATCAAAATGAAAAGAAAATAAATCTCTGGGGGATTTTCTACCATGATAAATCCATTGAAATCCATATATATATATATATATATATATATATATATATATATATATATATATATATATATATATATATATATATATATATATATATATATATATATATATGAATATTTATAAAATTGTTTTATTAATTATTCAAATATGTTTATATATACATACATATATATATATATATATATATATATATATATATATATATATATATATATATATATATATATATATATATATATATATATATATATATATATATATATATATATATATATATATATATATATATATATATATATATATATATATATATAAACATATTTTAATAATTACTAAAACAATTTTATAAATATTTTTAAATTGAAACATATATATATATATATATATATATGTTTCAATTTAAAAGTATTTATAAAATTGTTTTATTAATTATTAAAATATGTTTAATGAAAAGTTTCTACGTTATTTATGTTTGGTGTTAAACTATCATTTGAAACAAAAATTACAAAAGTATAATTATTGTTTAACAATTTATGACTAAAAATAAAAACTTTCTTCTCAACATTACTGTAATTCCCTTGTCATGATTTTAATTACTAAGGGACTCCACTCCCTACTCTTTAACGCTCGCTAACCCCAAAAGCGCAACAACTGCGCGATCTCCGAAGGGGGCTTCACCCCCTCCTCGGTGACCTCATACCTTGGCTGCATATTGATAACACCAAAAAAATTGAATAGCTGGAGATTTTTATCGCGATTCCTGTGATTCACTCCTGAATTGATGCCTTTGGTTTGCCTCTCTACCTTCATGTTGTTGATGTTATTGAAATATGAATGACAACTTCGATTACCATTTACATGCCTTTAACAGTTACCAGAGAGTTTTGCATTATACCACCCCCCAGGCCCAATGTAGAAATCGAAGAAGTAATTTACATTTTCGATTACCTTCGAGATGAAAAATTGAAAACGGAAATAATAAAATTTTGCAACAAGCGCAATTATCTTAACACAAAAACCAAACTCATAAATTGAACACAAAAGAAATATTGGTACACAATCATTAACAGACCCCAATTGCGACTTTTTACTTAAAGACTACAAGAAAGCACCAAGCACAATAATAAAGAATTTTTTTAATATTAACGAACAAGCATTTAATGTAACATTCAGAAAATAAGAAAATCTGGATTTGCAGGTTGTCAACAAAAATTTTAATTGTTTACACACAAAAATTATATTGAAATCGTTTCTTTAAAATTCCCGGTAGTTACAAATTATTCCTCTTCCGATTTTGAAAACCGAAACTGTAACCAAAATGCAGGTTTAGTAGTAAAAATTTAAATGAAATGAAAAAATCTTAATTTAAACATATCAACAAATTAACTCAATAACAGGGCCCCCACATTGATGAGATCCCGCAAGAACTACCCACATTCACTGCTATAATACATGACTTGCAGTCGTTTTAGTAAATCATAGCAAATTAGTGGTCAGCTGTATTACTTTATTTTCGAATCTCTCTATATTAAAAAATATATATATGGAACCGGTGTGTTGTCACTAACGTATCTCTTTACCTGGTGCAACTTAATTGTGAAATTTTTAACACAAATAAATTTTCTCTCTATCCCGCCCCATGTATTATCGCAAAATGGCGAAATTTTAATCCGTTTTTTTTTTTTTTTTTTTTTAATAGTACATCCACCCTCAAATAAAAAATAAAATAAAAAAAAAAACTTTGCCGATCAAAATTGAACGTGGATTGCTAATAGAGCGTGGAATCGCCTACACAAACAAAAATTGTTAACAATAGAACCACAAAACATAATCAAACTTTAGAAATTTACTAATCGCAAGTGTATTAGATATTTAGCTCCGAGTAAAGTGAAAAATAAAAATTTACAAAAAATAAAACATTTTGATGTGAATCTCATAAAATTTTAACTTACAAAAACTAAACTAAACTTATAGAAACCGTTAACTATACAATGAACTCAAGAAAATCCCTCATCTTAAAATTAAACAATTGTTGTTGAATTAAAAAAAAAAAAAAAAAAATTAATGGATTTAGAAAACGTTAATTTATGACGTAACAAAAATAAAAACAATAGTTGTTCATCTGGTTTTAGATTTCGACAAACGATAAACACTGAAATAGAGAAAAAAATAAATCCCGCAGTTTGCCAAATTTGAAAAATGGAACAAAAGCAGTATAGGACCCCATTGTGGGTTTTTTCCGTTTTGAACTGGTCGGATTGCAAATAATCCCAAACAATTGAGTGGCATTACGGAAGGCATTTGAGAACAAAAATTCATCTTTAGCCAAACCACGAGATGTATTTGAAGCAACTGAAGTTGTAATGGCGGCGATTTTTGTAACTATTTTTTTTCTACGGAATTCTACTTCCCATGTTGTCATTAATCTCCATACATCCATTTATTAAAAATAAAAATCCATGCATTTAAGGGTTAAATCAATGATTACAATGAGTGTTCAGAAACCACCTCAATACTTCAAATAAACATAATTTAATAATATTACATATTGCTATAAATGAAATCAAGTGCATTTTCTCTTATATTTCAGGCAGTCCTGCAATAATAGGAGGAGGTCAGTATTCCTTCATGACATTCCAACAATCGTCTTTAAACTAATTATTATAATGAATAATCCTAAAAATTATATTTTATATGTTTCATACAGATGATATACTAAAATAGCAATTGGAGAATAAAAATTAATATGAAATATTAATATTTAAAAAAACCTGCACTTCAAAACTTATTTGTCACACACAAACAATTGTGTAACGTATCACATATTTTTGTTCATGAACTCTTAACTTTTCAGGTATCCAGCAAATGCAAGGAGGTAAGCACGATTCAATTTTTTTTCTAAACAAGTATTCAACATGTCAGTATTCTGAACAAAGAATTCAACTGCATTGTTTCTTACTTTTTAGCAGCGGCAGGTGGTGAGTATTCCTTAAAACGAATTTCGAGTGATTGACTTTTTGTTTATGACAGTATGTGTTCAGTTTACTACAACCACTTTGATACTTCAAATGCCCGCATATGTATGGCACTTCAAACTGCAAAAATTTAGTACTAAAATGCATTGTTTCTTATTTTTCAGACGGTGGTGGAGCTGGTAAGTAGATTTAAAAATGAAAATTAGATTGATTGCAATTAAATTCATTATTACAGGGAAAGTTCAGCAACTACCTTTATACCTCAAATGACCATATTTATATAATACTTCAAATTGTGGCAATTCAGTTCAAGTGCATTATCTCTTATATATTCTGGCTCAACAGGAGTTGGTAAGTATTCTTTAAAATAAAATTCGAACGAATAACATTAGACTAATCATTACAATGATGGGTCATTTACTACCCCGAAATTTAAATGGTCATATTTCATCTTTACAAAGATGTCATTCTTACCGGCATGGACAATTCAGAAAGATATCTTAAAATGTGCTGAAATTTGTAGAACTTTTGCCCAACGAACCATTCACTGCAAGAAACACTAGACAATTTTGGTTAGAGACAATTTACGATATATTATGCTTCTCATTAAATTTAATAAAAATGTTGATGTAATGAGGCGACTAAAGGATATATAACCATTTCAGAAGAAACAAGGCAGAAATAGAATAATATAATCCACGAAAGTATTTAAAACCAATCCTGTATATGCATTGCAAATTTGTATCTGCAATTGCAACTTGTTCAGCTCTGATCGAATTTTCATAGGGTAAGATTCATTCCGAACTCTTTACAAACTCCCTTCTTACCCCCAAAACTTGTTTGAATATCTTGTCCATACCTTGCAATAAGATATCTTTAGATTTGCTGAAATTTGTAGTACTTCAGCCCTACAAACCATAACACTGCACGAAACACGATAAATATTTGGTCATAGACAGTTTAACCCTTACAGGACCATAAGATGTCCAAGACTAAATATGCCAATACAACACAATATTTTAGCTATTGTGGGTGTAAAGTAAGAGAATATCACCAGAAAAACATAGCAGGGTGTATAGGTTTCCTATAATTTCATGGGAAATACTTTTCCCTATGGACCATAAAAGTAAATAAACGACGAGTTAGGTTTATTACATCGGTATTTTATTTACTGCTTTGTAATACAAAAAAACATAATAAAAATTATCAGAAAAGTAAAATAAATAGTTAGTTATGATATTCTACGAAACAATTTCGTTTACTTGGGAAGCACAAGTGGACATTGCACATAACACATTTATTATGTGTCCTATTTTCTAAACTTTTTTTTTTTTTTTTATTCGTTCAGAAACACATTTGCCGCCTTGGACATACGTTTTATTTTGACATTCAGTCAAAAAAATATCGATTCAATAATAATTGAACAATCTATAACGATTTTTGTAGAAGGGAAAAATATTTCCCTTGAGGGTGAAAGGGTTAAAAAGTATTCTAGTATCCATCGGATTAAATTTAATAAAAATATTGATTAATGAGTCGACTATGATATTCCTGCCCATTTCAGAAGAAACAAATCAGAATTAGAATAATGTAACCCATAGAAACAATATTTTTAATACAAATCCTGTACATGCATCTCTACTTCTTGAGCACGCATTGCTTAAATGGTTTTATAATGTAATGGACAATTCACGCAATTCTTAAAAACAAGTGAAATTAGTTTTGATTTATAAAGAATTTCTTTATGATTCCAAATATTTAAACAAAAGTTCTTTAAAAAAAATTAGTTATTTAAATATTAAGAAAAGAAAGTGCCCCGAAACCAAGCCAAAAACCAGTATGATCAAAACATTCAACAAAATTTGTGACGTCGAGAAATCCTTCCATTTCTATGGTTATCGTGAGGTTTCTGCCAAATAGTTGGCTTTGATTTGGTAGACCATTGCTATATCCCTTACAAATTGGTGAGATTTGAGAGGAACTTGCAATACTGGTATCCGTTGCTGCATTTCAAACCAAGGTGTTTGGGAAGTCTTGACGTCACATTCGATTCTAGCAGAATGAATCGTTTTCTCTCCATACAAAAGTTGCTTGTTATTTATTTTTGGCCTTAAACAAACCATCCTTTGAAATAAAAATTACTAAAATACATTAACTATATAAGTGTTTAGGTACAAAAACAAATTATCTTTTTAACATTAATTAATAAAGTATTTAATATTATTTAAATTAATAAACACTCAATTATGAAAATTGGTATTTAGAAGAGTTTTTTTTTTTTTTTTTTTTTTTTTTTTTTTTTTTTTTGGATTCTAAATCTAAATATGGTAAAATATTATGGGATTCCCATTGAACTTTTTAAAGTTTGGTTTAGTTTTAATATGTAGATGACCCCTCATGATAAATATATATATATATATATATATATATATATATATATATATATATATATATATATATATATATATATATATATATATATATATATATATATATATATATATATATATATATATATATATTAATGTATATATATATATATATATATATATATATATATATATATATATATATATATATATATATATATATATATATATATATATATATATATATATATATATATATATATATATATATACAATTAATAAAGACCTTCCACAATTTATAACGGTACTTGGCTTTTGTTATTTAATCAATTAGAATACAATATATAGTCATTGTTCGGATTTTTTTTTTTTTATTCGTACTGTTCAATAAAATAACGACTGAAATAATAATAAAAAAAATTATAAAATATTAACTGTAACAAGAGCTGCACTTCAGAACATATTTATCACGCACAAACAGTTATGCTTCATACCACAGATTTTTGTTCATTCACTTTTAACTTTTTAGGTATGCAGCAAATGCAAGCAGGAGGTAAGCTCATTTAAACTACTTTTCTAAACAAGTATTCAAGAAATAAATATGAAATTTTACGTTGACCTAACATATTGTTGAGTGTGTTGGGAATTACGAATAAGTGTTCTGCTGCCTGCGCGCATGCGTGGGAAGAAGATGAAACCCCTTCCCCTCCCATGTAACTCTCTCTCTGTATACGTAATTAAAATAGATCGGACGCGCGTCTAGGCGCTCCGTTCTTTACGGTGTTACCCAATAAATATATGTTTCACTTTTAAGTGTTCGGTACCGTTGAACCCATACGACACACAACATCATCCTGGATAATTTAAGAGTTTATTTACGATTAAGAACATTTGGCATCCCTGCCGGGATGACGTTAGTACGTTTACTACGAATATAGGTACCTGCTACGAATTGGGTAGACAAAGACTATTAAGAAAATATTTTACGCACTTACGAACTGTTGTTTACGAATTTATGGATTACGAATATTTATGTGCGTAGAACTAGATTGCATAACCGGTTGACAATTAACAATTACGAATTACGTGTCGGTGATACGGTTAATTGGATAGAATTACGCTGTGATCATCATGTCTCATGAAAATCTGAAGCAGAGAAGAGCGGCGAGTAGAGGATCTTTTACTCGTGCGCTGACCAAGTTTGATGGTCTTTTAGTGACTGAACCACCGGATCTAGTGCAACTGGAGATTTCCATGGACGTACTATTGGAAAGAGCTGAACAACTGCGGCTAGCAGATGAAGCGGTTTTAGCAGAGATGGACCACTGGAGTGGATCAAGTGCAATTCGAGACGGAGTACGATGCCATAGAGGAGTACAGAGAAAAGCTGTCTACGGCGAGAACAAAAATGAAAATACTTCTCCAGCAAGTTAACCAGCAGGCCACCTTGTCCATCACGACCAACGAATGCCCTTCTAATGGCCCCAGCAGACAACCCCCTACGTCTCATCTACAACGGCTGCCGGAGTTTGAAATAACAAAGTTTGATGGCGACCCCAGGAAGTGGATCACATTCTGGGCGCAATTTCAAAAAATACATGAAAATCCGCAGATTGATCCCGCATACAAGCTGCAACTTCTTCTACAATCTACAAAAGAGCACTCCAAACCGCGAGAAATCGTTTCCAGTTTTCCGGGAAGTGGAGAGAATTACGAACATGCAGTTACTTATTTAAAAGAAAGGTTCGGGCAAGACAAAGTTTTGATACAGGTGTTCATACGAGATATTCTGGAGCTTGTGATGAATAAGACCACTAATACGGATATTTCTACTTTATACGATAAATTGCAAACTCAGTTACGAGCACTGGAAGCTTTAAATGTAACAAAAAATAATTACGCTGAGTTTTTATATCCTTTAGTAGAATCCGCTCTCCCTAGTGAAGTGATAAGAGCCTGGGAACGTAACAGAGGTAAGGTTGATGTTAATACTAATAAATCTGATCTTGATCTTTTGATGGATTTCTTAAAAATTGAAGTAGAAAGTGAGGCTAGAATACAAATGGCCAGATCTTTTAACACTCCTCTTACTGCCCCCTACAATAATTCTAATAAAAATAATTATGTAAATTATAAGAAACAAAATAATAGAAATGTTGATAACTCCCGTAATAAAAATAATCCTGTAGCTCATGAGTTATTAAGTACGTCAGGGAAAAATAATGTGTATGATTCTAATGCATATAGATATAGAAAAATTGAATGTATTTTTTGTGAAAAGTCGCATGCTTCAGAGAATTGTGACACAGTTTCTGCCATGTCTTTGGTAGAGAAAAAGAATATTGTAAGGAAAAAAAACGCCTGTTTTGTTTGTCTGAAGTTATCTCACCATTCGGATAAATGTTTTTCTAAGCATAAATGCATTATTTGTAAAAAAAGACACTTTGTAGTGTTATGCCCAGATTTGCCCGTGAAAGAAATGGAAAATCTTACGTTGGAACCAGGTCGTTCTACAATTACTACGTTAAATAAGGAAACACAATTCTCTGATGTATTGTTACAAACTTTAGTTGTTAGATTACATAATGGTAATGAAGAGATTTTAATACGTGCAATTTTGGATTCCGGAGCCCAGAA
This sequence comes from Linyphia triangularis, assembly GCA_963978545.1. Taxonomy (NCBI): domain Eukaryota; kingdom Metazoa; phylum Arthropoda; class Arachnida; order Araneae; family Linyphiidae; genus Linyphia; species Linyphia triangularis. The sequence goes on from OZ021731.1 coordinate 8,010,667, forward strand.
TTCTTACCTGTGTAATGATGTAATTAAAAGTTTAAATTTTAAATCTAAAAGTCAGATAACATTGCAACAATCTCTGTTTGGAGGTATTGAAGTACGTGAAAGAATATACGAATCTTTTCATATTGAAATAAGTAATATTGATAGATCTTATAAATGTATTATTTCTGTGTTAAATCAGCCACAGATATGTTCAAAAATAAATCGCATTTCCTCTTTCAGTATTGCGCAAGAATGCGAAAGATTAAATATTCCCATTTCAGATTTCGCAATAAACGATGGAGCCAAAGCAGACATTAAACTTTTGATTGGCGCCGATTACTTGTCAAAAATACTCACTGGTAAGGTTATAAATTTAACATCTGGCCCCATCGCAATACACAGTAAACTTGGATGGACTTTAATGGGATGTTTTGGAAATATGGGCACCAAGCCGAATATTAATGAGGGCGATCATCAAAATACAGTCATTACTCACGAGAGTGTTATACAAACGAATATTGCATCTCATGTAGTGAATCTTTTAACGAAAGATAGCTTGTTGACTGATTTGTGGCGCCTCGATTCTTTGGGAATTTGTGATCCCATCTTGAAGGATGAAATCCGACTTTCTCAGGAAACTGAGAAATATTTTTTACGCAGTTTACGAATTGATAAGCAAAGTCGATATGAGGTAGCGTTACCATGGATTAATGATCAGAAACAGTTAGAAACAAATTTTCTCTTGGCAAAAAAAATTGCGATAGCCACCAAAAGGAAATTAATTGCTTCAAATAAAATGAAGTATTACGGTGATGTTTTTGAGGAATGGTTATCCCTTGGTATTATTGAACAAGTGACTGATCAACATTTAGATGCAAAGTTAAGTGGGAAACATTATTTATCTCACAGACCGATTTTTAAGGATAATGCCACTACGAAAGTTAGACCAGTTTTTAATGCGTCTGCTAAAACAATTAATTCTTTGTCACTGAATGATTGTTTAGCTACGGGTCCAAATTTGATTTCCCAAATTCCTTCTATTCTTAATAGGTTTAGAGAATATAAATGTGCAGTCTCTAGTGATATACAACGAGCTTTTTGTATGATCGGAATTCAAGAGAGCGATAGAGATTTTTTACGATTCCTATGGTGGGAGAAAGACAATTTTGACCAACTGGTAACATATCGACATAAACGTGTAGCGTTCGGTTTAACCTCCAGTCCATTTCTATTGGCAGCCACTTTACGCTATCATTTGAATACGGTTTCCGATGATTTAAGAGAATCGGCTGAAATTTTAAGACCCTCTTTTTACGTGGATAATTGTTTGACGAGTCTTAACTCTGAGGTGGATATGGATAAATTTATTAAAGAGTCCCAAATAATTATGTCTAAAGGACATTTCAATTTACGAGGGTGGCAATCCAATGTTCCTCTTAAGGTGTTGGAGCAGTCAACACATGAGGATGAGGTCACTGTTTTAGGTATGTTATGGGATACGGATAAAGATACTCTTTCTTGCAAAATTGACCCAGTATCCGAGATACACGAGCAAATTACGAAACGAGTTGTATTGTCTAAAGCTCATCAAATTTTTGATGTAATAGGATTTACCGCACCCGTATTATTATTACCAAAAATTATTCTACAAAAAACCTGGGAGTTAAAGCTTAAATGGGATGATGTAATCCCCGAGAATTTAGCTAAAAAATTTAAGACATGGCTTGCTCAGTTGCATTTGCTTACGAATATACGGATACCCAGGTGGTTGAATATTGAACCGGGTAATCAATTATTAAGTTGTCACTTATTTTGCGATGCAAGTCAATTAGCATATGGTTGTTGCATATTTTTGCGCATTGAATTAAATGAACAGGTTAAGGTCAATTTATTAAGTGCACGTAGTAGAGTTGCCCCTCTAAAATCAACCACTATTCCTCGTTTGGAACTTTTGGCTTGTTCCATAGGAGCTAGGCTTTTAAATTCGATTTTAAGTGATCTCCATCTTTCAGAGATAGCAATCCACTGTTGGACTGATTCCTCCACGGCTCTAAGTTGGATTAAACGTAATTTAAATTGGGGAATTTTTGTCCAAAATCGGTTTAAAGAAATCCAATCTTTAACTTCTCCTTTGGCATGGAAACATGTTCCTGGAATAGCCAATCCGGCGGATTTAGCATCCAGGGGTTGTTCAGTGGAACAATTAATCGAACGGCGTTGGTGGGAGGGACCAGACTGGCTTCTTCTAAGTGAGGAAAATTGGCCTAAGTCAAATGAAAACCCAGATGAATGCTTAGTTAATTCAGAAATGCGTAAAACAGTTGTTACGAATTTGACCAAATCTGTGGATGATTTAAATTGGTATTATAAATATTTTTCTTCGTATAAAAAGATAGTAAGAATGATTGCATGGATTTTAAGGTTTTATGATAAGTCAAAGAAAATTAATAATAACTGTGAGAAATATTTGTCTTTGAATGAAATAGATAGAGGAGAAAAATATTTGTTTAAACTCATTCAGCAAGAGTCATTCACGGGTTGCTCTGATCCTAAACTAAAAAATCTCAAACCAGTGTTAGACGATGATGGATTGTTGAGAGCTAAAACTAATATTGTATTTAGAGAGGATACACGGGATTTTAAGTATCCTATTATCTTGCCTTCAAAGCACCCCGTTGTGAAATTGCTGATTATTAGTGTACATAAGGATTATATGCATGCAGGCACTTCTATGTTAATGTCAAATTTACGCGAAAAATTTTGGATCTTGAAAGCTCGTAAAACAATTCGTGATTGTATCAAAAAATGTGTTAAGTGTCAGCGTTTTACAAGTGACCGAGGTGAGGCTCAACCTGGAGTTTTACCTGCGGACAGAGTGCGCGATGCAGCAATTTTCGAAATTGTAGGAGTCGACTTGGCTGGTCCTCTTTACCTTAAAGGCGGACAAAAGGCATATATTGTTCTATACACCTGTGCAGTATATCGCGCGATTCATCTTGAGTTGGTTACTCTTTTGTCTACTGAGGCATTCCTGCAATCACTAAGACGTTTCATTGCTCGTCGTGGCCGTCCGAAAATAGTATATTCCGATAACGGTTCGAATTTTTTAGGTGCTAGTAGAGTTTTGAACGCCATTGATTGGAATCATGTTAGTTCACAAGCCATAGAGCATAAAATTCAATGGAAGTTTAACCCTCCTTCCGCTGCTTGGTGGGGCGGATGGTGGGAGCGACTTGTCCGAATGGTTAAGCAAATATTAAGAAAAATATTGGGACGTGCATCACTTAATTATGAAGAGTTGCTTACTATTTTGTGTGATTGTGAGCGAGTTATAAACACCAGACCTCTAACTTATGTGTCCGAAGATATTGACACAGTTTCTCCTTTGACGACATCCATGTTTTTGCATGAATTAACAACGTCAGGTGTCCCAGACATTGATGAAGTGGATCATGCTCAATTAAGTAAGCGTTCAAAACATCTACAAAAAATACGTGAATTACTTCGATCAAGATTTCGATCCGAGTATTTAGGACAGTTGTGTCAACAATCTCTTAAAAAACAAATTAAAAACCCAATTTCTGTCGGTGATATTGTTTTATTAGAAGATACGAACAGAAAACGTATCTATTGGAATTTGGCTCGAGTGTTGCAATTATTGCCAGGCAAAGACGGCCATACGAGGCTTGCTCGAATCAAAACAGAATCTACTGAACTGTTGAGGCCTGTCCAAATACTGTATAGACTAGAACTGGACAGTCCTATTCATGATAACAATGAACCATTATTTAGTAACAACATTTTGAAAACAAGAAGTGGCCGAATTTCTAAACCACCCTGCCGTCTGTAATGTGTATCTGTGTTTCTTATATTAATATCTTAATTGTAGTTAAGAATGTTTTGTTTGTAAATTCTATATTGGTTTACTATATTAATATTTGATTTTGAGTTTGTATCATGTGTAATTTGTAGTTTTATATTTGAAAAAAACTCCAAAGGTGGGAGTATGTTGGGAATTACGAATAAGTGTTCTGCTGCCTGCACGCATGCGTGGGAAGAAGATGAAACCCCTTCCCCTCCCATGTAACTCTCTCTCTGTATACGTAATTAAAATAGATCGGACGCGCGTCTAGGCGCTCCGTTCTTTACGGTGTTACCCAATAAATATATGTTTCACTTTTAAGTGTTCGGTACCGTTGAACCCATACGACACACAACATCATCCTGGATAATTTAAGAGTTTATTTACGATTAAGAACAGAGTGGATGGGTTCGAAAGACTTTGAAGCCAAAGCAGATCAAAACTTGCAGAAATTTATTCCGATATAACTCTTCGCAGATTCTTTTACAATTCAAGAACTTCTCGTTCTAATAGACTCAATTCAGCTCTTTACACTACAATAGAGCTCAACAGCAGTTACAAACTTTATACACAACTGCTAAAATCGCCGCAAAAGACAATGCAATACAGTTCGCTTTTACAACTACTCTGAATGCTCACTGAGAGACAACTAACTCAATAATTCAACTAACTTGATCACCCTTTCTCTCGGTCTTATATAGGGAGGCGAATCCTTCGTGAATCTTCTAGAGTTTGAAATTTGGAGGATTTTCCAGTTCGTAGTCAAAAAGCACTATACATGTACATGGGGACCGAAAATATCGCCAAATGTTAGCCAAGTTTGGCGACATTTGGCAATTTCTCGCCAAATGTACTGACCAAAATTAGTCGCCAAAATCGTCGTCAACTTGACCAGATTGCCATTAACCATAATGTTAAATGACCTCCATGTAAAACTCGTTTTCCAGCATTATTTCTGTAAAACTCGTTTTCAAGCATTAGGAGACACATTGCAGGAAAGCGAAGTAAAGACAAACTATTGCACTGCCTTATGCGAAATGTACAGAAATTTTTCTTTTTACATAATTAATTCTACGAAATATTTACAAATATGCAGAAATTCGTAACAATATAATTCATTTGCATTGTTTCTTACTTTTTTGCAATGGGTGGTGGTGAGTATCCTTTAAAACGAAATTCAAGTGACTTTTTGTTTATGACTGTGTACGGTCAGTTACTGCTAACATTGTGATACTTCAAATGCGTGTAGTGTATGGCACTTCAAACTGCAATTATTTTGTACAAAAATTTATTGTTTCTTATTTTTCTGCAGGTGGTGATGGTAAGTAGTCCTTAAAAGGAAAATTAGAGTGATTGCCTTTAAATTGATAATTATAGTGAATGTTCAGCAACTACCTCTATACTTCAAATGACATATTTTTTATAATACTTCAAATTGCTGTAATTGAGTTAAAATGCATTTTCTCGTATTTTTCACTTGATTCTGCCGCAATAGGAGGTGGCATTTCTTAGATTTATTGTTAGACTAATCATTACAATTAGTGGTCAGCTTATTGAACTACCACCATATTTGAGATAGGCATATTTCACCGTTACAAATATTTAATTCTTACGGTCATAGACTCCACCATGCAGTAAGGTATCTTAAGATTTCCTGTAATTTGTATTACTTTTTCCTACGAACCATTCTCTGTATGAAACACGATAAATGTTTGGTTATATGCAGGATATGATATACTCTAGTATGCTTCAAATTGAATTTATTAAACATTTTGGTCTAATAAGGTGACTGTGACTTATATGAGCATTTCAGAAGAAACAAACCAGAATTAGACGACCCATATAAACAAAGTAGTTAATTTAAATTTATCCAGTTTGAATTAAGCTTATAGACTGAGAGGCGGTTGCAATTTTTGGACCCCACCGAACATCACTCTAAATTTTTTATAGAAATTAGAGAAAAGTTAGTAGATTACGAATCCACTGGTCTGCCGTGGCAAAAATGGCCGAAACTGGTCAAAAATCGACTTTTAATAATTTGAACTAAATCCAATTGCCAAATGCGCCATACCGTGCCAAATAATCAGCATTTTTTTTTTATTTGGTAACCCTCACTTTTTAATTTTCAATTAAGAAGGTTGCAGATGATTCAGATCTCTCTCTCTCTCTCTCTCTCTCTCTCTCTCTCTCTATATATATATATATATATATATATATATATATATATATATATATATATATATATACATATACAGGGTGGTTATAATTAAAGTTACCCTGTTTAGAGCCACGTAGAGTCCGTTCTAATGAGCAGATTTTGATGAAACTTGGTATATACACTATATGGGGACCATGGGGAAAAGAAATCTGCAATAAAAAAATAAAATTGTAGTTCAAATTTTGACCACCAGATGAAAAAGTGGCTCATAAAGAACAAAAACCACAAATTGAAAACCCAATTTTTATTTAATTACAGAATATGTTTAATGTGCCTTGCATTTACGTCAACCAAATGCTCGAAGCGTGTTTCAGCGTGTTCAACAGTAGCGCGAAGAGTTTCTCGATCAATTGCATCAACATGACGTGTTATGCTTGCTTTCGATCCAGGCAGAATCAGTATGCTACCGCCATACACACGATCTTTCAGAAATCCCCACAACCAAAAATCACAGGGATTTAAGTTCGAAGAACGAGGAGGCCAGGCAGTCGAAAAACATCTCGAAATTATCCGATCATCTTCAAAGTGGGCACGAAGTAGTGCTGTCACTTGTCGTGCAATGTGAGATGGTTAAACATTCTTGTTCTTGTAGGGCAGGAATGATTTGCTGCCGAAGAAGCTCGTAGTAGCGGGTCCCCGTAATCGAACACATTTGAGGGCCAAGAAGAGTGCTCTCCTCAAAGAAAAAGGGACCAAGAATGAATTCAGCAGTAAAGCCACACCATACAGTAATGTAATCAGGATGAAAAGACTTCATGCACAACATAAGGTTTTGCCGTACCTCATATTCGACAGTTCTGAGTATTCATGGCTCCATCTAGTGTAAAATGCGCCTCGTCCGACCATAAAATGTTCAAAGGCAATGCATTATCAAAGATTATTCTGGCCAAAAAAAATTTACAAAATTGAGTGCGCTTACTCGAGTCAGCAGGTTTCAGTTGTTGCACAACATGGAGCTTATATGGATACCATTTTGCAATGGATCGAAGAATCTTTCTAACTATAGACCAAGGGATAGACAAATCACGTGACACTGCTTGGGCACTTGAAGAAGAACATTGGTTACAGGAGGCTCTTTCAACCACGGCAAGAGTAACTTCTTCCACTGTTTCATTTGAAACCCTTTGCCGTCCTCTTCCTTTCAGCACACCCAACTCTCCAATCTCTTCAAATTTATTAATCATCTTCTTCAAAGCTTGCCGCGATATAGGCTCTTTTCGTAGTCCAAGCATCAATAGCCTTGCAGCGCAGTTGACAAATTACAGCCATTCTGATGAAATAACTTCACCAGAAACGCTTGTTTTTTTCTTTTCTAATGGCATGATGCAGACTGATTTTATTGCAGTAACTAGTAGCTTTTTAAACCACTCCAAATTTGCACACCATCCCTTCTCAAAAATAGTTCAAATTTAAACCGATAGATGGCAATTTTCATGTACGAGAAAGAACGGTATGCAAATTTAGAGGGGTATAAAAACCGACCTGTGACGGCATTACATAATGCCCACTTTGGAGATGATCGGGTAATTTTGAGACATTTTTCGATTGCCTGGCCTCCTCGTTCTCCGAACTTAAATCCCTGTGATTTTTGATTTGGGGGATTTCTGAAAGATCGTGTGTATGGCGGTAGCATACGGACTCTGCCTGAATTGAAAGCAAGCATAACACGTCATGTTGCTGCAATTGATCTAGAAACCCTTCGCGCTACTTTTGAACACGCTATAACACGCTTCGAGCATGTGGTCGACGTAAATGGAATGAACATTGAACATATGCTGTAATTTAAAAATTTGGATTTTCAAAATGTGATTTTTGTTCTTTATGCGCCACTTTTTTACCTGGTGGTCAAAATTTTAACTACAATTTTTTTATTGCAGATTTCTATCCCCATGGTCCATATAGTGTATAAACCAAGTTTCATCAAAATCTGCTCAATAGAACAGACTCTAAGTGGCTCTAAACAGGGTAACTTTAATTATAACCACCCTGTATATATATATATATATATATATATATATATATATATATATATATATATATATATATATATATATATATATATATTAGTCACAAAAAAATTCGATTTTTTCGGCATTTCTCTACGTTTATGAACATCCTGATTTCAAAAATGCGATCTAGAAAAAGCTTCTGTGTGTGTATGTGGTCAGCATAACTCCAGAACAAATTGACCTATGATGTTCAAATTTGGTATGAGGGTTAGCGGCGGCCATGGGACCTACCATTAAGGTTTTCGTCGAAATCGCGCATACGCATAAAGTAGCTGTATATTTGAAATTCTTATGTGAATGCATATGCAGTGGCTTCACCTGGTTTTCTCTTTTGCTATTTTAATTTTCATTTATAATAGATAGACATTAAATGAAAACAATTTATGTCATTTCATTAAGCGATAATTTGTGTACCTAATACTTACCAAATATCAAGTTATAATAACAAAGTTGTTTCTGTATACAGTAGTAATGTAGAGAGTATCCCTACTAGAGCTTCCTCTTAAAGTGTTAGTTACTGTGAGTGGGGAGTTTAATGAAGCTACCTCTATACTTTTGTTGCGACATCAAATAACAGATAAAGCTTCTGTGCACTGGAGTACTCTTTTGCACAGCGGTAAAGTATCTCTCTCGAGATCCAATGGTCTCGCGATCGAGACCCGTCGCCCACAGCGAAAGCTGCTTACGCTTTAATGATGACCCGGGCTAAAACGAATAATGCTGCCATCTATCGGCGCTTCTGAAAGGAGACACTACATCGCAACAAGCGATGCAACTAGCATCCCAAACCTCCAACTCCGATCAGACGTTTAGCCGACCAAACGGTATAGTGGTTAGCGTGCTAGCCTCTAGACCACGAGGTTGCGAGTTCGAGTCCCGTGTTAGGCGTGGGTGTTTGTAAATGTATGTTGGTTTGTCTAATGACGAATGTTTCGGCGCATTATAGCCCTCGTGTTGCTGACGGTGTCAGATAATCTGAAAACAACCAACCAACCGATTAGACGTTGATCAAGAACAACAGTATCGCTCCTTCATCGCTGGGAGGAGGCTATGTGGCAACCTCAAATAACAGATAAAGCTTCTGTGCACTGGAGTACTCTTTTTCACAGCGGCAAAGTATCTGCCTCGAGATCCAATGGTCTCGGGATCGAGGCCCGTCACCCGCACATGAAAGCTGCATACGCTTTACTTTAAATAACCATATGTGTATGGTATTTCAAAAATTGCTTTTCCTTCATTACTTCTAGGCCCTGCTGAAGCAGCGGGAGGTGGTGAGTAAGCCTTAAAACTAAATTCATGTGCAGCTGATTGTCTTTAACACTTTAACGCCGGAGCTGATATTCAGGGTTTTCTCTGTGAGGCCACGCTTGAATTTGCGGCCCGCTTCGTGGGGCGGCGCAGCGTCAGATCAACACGATTTTTGCCCTGTTATATCCACTATGTGATTCTTATAGATCTCGACGAGCTAAAAACTAATCTAAAATCAGTTCTCGTCCATTACCCTCAGTTTTTGAGAAAATCGATTTTTGAGAAAATCGATTTTTAAGAAAATCGCAATTTTTCAACTTTGATTTCAATTAATATATATATATATATATATAAAAAAGCTAGACGATTCCATGAGAAAAACGAGACAGTAATGTAAGCAATGTTATAAATGCATGTCTAGCCTAAAAAGTAGACAGCATGCCGCGAAGAAAGCCAAAAAAATTACAACGTATTGTGCCTGTTGTAAGGGCCAGTTGTAAGGTATCTGCATGTTTTAAAAAATTGCACAGAAAACTTAAATAATTATCTTAAGTTTATAATATTGTTATGTTTGTTATGTTTTTAGTATTTCGTATCGGTTTATAATGTTGAGAAAAGCATATTTTGTAAAATGCATTGCATTGCATATTTTGTAAAATGCATTGCATTGCATATTTTGTGAAATACAAGTGTGACCCACCGTGATGCACACCGGCGTTAACGTGTTAAACCGATGATTGCAGTAACTGGTCAGTTTATTGCAACTATCTTAATATTACAATTTCAAATGGTAATATTTGGCGTTAGTAGCGGTCATTGCTGTTGGCTTGGACTCTAACAATGGACAAATAATTTTAAATTTTACCATACTTTTTTCTGCTTTTTCAAGCAATCACGTGAATATACTACTTGCAAATTTTAGTTGCGGACATGATTTTACAAAATAGTGGGTTTTGAATACAACATATTAAATAGCAGCTGGCTAACCGTTTAAAAATATTACTTATTTTATAAAGGGGAAGTAACTCACTGAGTTTTCGAATGTTTTTAAAATTAAAAGAAACACTGTTGTCTGTAAGTCATAATTTAGTTTTGCATCAGACGAAATAGTCGTTTCGCTGCCAAACTTCAAAAAGACAGAAACGACCGTAAGTATCACTTCTCTGCACAACTTCCTATGATACAGCTGAAATAGTGTTAATTTTCTGTCACGTGAACGGAATTGCATATGAAAATACAAGAAAATACCTCATTAAGTCTTGGTGGTATCGTTATACAAAAAAAGGGGTTGTCTAGGATAAAATACAACAGAGAGAACATGGATTAAATTGTAAGATTCGGGAGATTCCTCTTGAAAAATGCTGTTTATTATTTTTTTTTTTCAACTTCTAATATAACCCCCCCCCCCCTTTCCCCCCCAAAAAAAGTAGAAAAACCGCCAACTTCAAAACCGCAAAAACTTTCTTGCAATAAAAAAAAATCAGAAACATGGTGAAAAGTTGTAGCTACAAAAAGAAGTGATTTAAAAAAAAGGCCAATATCTGCTTACATCCCTCGTCTGCATCTCTTTTAAAATTGTATCTTTCCTTAGTTAATTTTTTAAATTGAACTTCCACGCTCTTAAAAACTTACGCTGTTTGAGGTTGGCACCCGCCTGAAGTAACCAATATAAATATATATATATATATATATATATATATATATATATATATATATATATATATATATATATATATATACAGGGTGTCACAAAAGGTCATGTCCAAACGGCACACATGGTTGTGTCACTCCATGAGGAAGCAGAATTACATAGGAAAGGGGGGTTGGAAACGCGATTGTAATCCGCTAGAGGGCAATAAGCTCTAGCAGACGAAAGCGCGGGCAGTCGGATTAATCGAAGCGCGGACGTTGCAGAGAGCCAGCACAGTACCGTGGCCACCACGATCCCCGGACCTAACCCCCCTGGATTTTTACCTCTGGGGATACCTGAAGTGTCTGGTGTACGAGACACCCGTTCCGTTGGACATGGACCTCATCGAAGTATCGTTGAAGCGGCTGCACGTGTCCGGTAGACTACTGGCCAATTCGAACGAGTTCGCGATTCCATGTGTCGCAGATGTGAAGCATGCATCGCAGCTGATGGGGCCAATTTTGAGCACTTACTATGATTTGTAGCATTTTTCTTTTTTATTTGGTACTGTTTTGTTGTAAAATAAAGATTTTTTACACCGTTTGTTATCTTTTCTTTGCGTGACGGTTGCGGCGATGAAATTTCACTGTCAAAATTGCGTTTCTGACCCCCCTTTCCTATGTAATTCTGCTTCCTCATGACCTGACACAACCATGTGTGCTGTTTGGACATGACCTTTTGTGACACCCTGTATATATATATATATATAACATTATGTACCACATAGAATATTATATATATATATATATATATATATATATATATATATATATATATATATATATATATATATATATATATATAGCTATGAATTTTTCCACTGAGGCAATGATAGCACAGCTTTTCAGATAAAAACTAGTATTTATTCTCTTCAGAAAATTCACAAAATTTATTCACAGATAACAGTGCAATCACTATTAAACTTCAATACAAGCTTCAACAAGAACAGCTTCGAATATAGCGATTATACAAGCTCACTCCAATAGGTCAACAAAGCGATCGCAATCAGCTTTCAACGAAGTCCGAAGTCAATCTGAAAACTTTCCCGATCTACGGTCTTTATATACTTGGCGCGAGAGAACATTCAAGAAATTTCCAGCCAATTCGTCGGAAAAGAAACATCTCGAAATTTCTCGATTGCTTTAGGTGTTGCCACCTTTTTCTAACCTGTATAATCGCTGTTAATAAATAAAATAAGATAAAAATAAATTACAATAGAATTTTAAAATAATACGTCACTATTTACACTATATACAGACAATTTGTGCAACATTTCCCCCCTCTTAAAGACTGCACGTCCCGGGCAGTGAAGTCCTTAAAAGGAAAGGCCATTCAATCACTTCTACCATAATATGGGGCTAGTCTATTGTAGTGTACAACTCTAGGTTTACAGGAGGGTGTCCGTTGAATCCTTACCACGACGTCGTTGATCTTTTTAAGGACCACATACGGCCCTTCCCAGTTCGTCTGGAGCTTAGGGGAGAGTCCTTTCCGACGTTTAGGATTCCATAACCACACCTTGTCATCTTCCTGGAATGAACGTTCCGTGGCCTTGGCATCGTAGCGGACCTTCATGCGCTCTGTCATGATGTTGATTCTTTCTCTGGCGAACCGATGTACGGCTTCCAAACGTGCCTGGAGATCATCTAGATACTGGACAGGCGAGGAAGGGGTGTCTGGTGGTCGTCCAAAGAGGAGGTCGCAGGGTAGTCTAAGGTCTCTTCCGAAAATCATTTGAGATGGTGTATATCCGGTGGTCTCGTGAGTAGCACTTCTGTAGGCCAAAAGGAACAATGGAAGTTTCTGATCCCAATCTTGCTGGTTCTTGGAAACAAACAAGGAGAGATGATTCAGAATCGTTCTATTAAATCGTTCAACCATTCCATCGGATTGTGGGTGCAGGGGAGTTGTACGAGTCTTTTCCATGTCGAGCAAGTCACACAGCCCAGTGAAGACGGCAGAGTTGAAGTTCGTCCCATGATCGGAATGTAGCAGCAGGGGCACGCCAAATCGGGAGATCCAATTCCGTACGAGGACTTCTGCTACGGTTGTGGCTTCCTGGTCCGAAATCGCTTATGCTTCTGGCCACTTGCTAAAGTAGTCCATGACAACTAGGATGTATTTGTTGCCATTAGTTGTTGTTGCTGTTGTTTCTTATCCTCCACCTGTATGACATAGTCAGACAAGATACAACAAATTGTTGACCCTCAAAAAGTCGATCACAAGAAGTGGTGTAGCGTATAAGTCCTCTTTGGAAAGACCCAAGCAGTCCAGGATATGTTCGGCAGAGACCTGCTGAGCTTCACATTTGGAGCAGACAGGGTAAGTTTTTCTACCCTCAGAGTACAAGAGACTCTTCGTGTGTCCACTTGCCAATCTGTTGTTGACCCATTAGTTGTGAGAGGTAGGGGGCCTAAGACGTCCAAAGCGATTCTTTCGAATGGTGCTCCTACGTTGTCTTTTCACGAGTTCGGGTCTTCGGTCCCTTCCGCGAATTGCATGCATCACAGGACTTGCACCACTTCTCCACGTCGGATTTTGGTTTGTCCCAGAAGAATCTTTCCCTTACTTTCTGAAGAGTTTTCATGATACCAAAATATCCTCCAGTAGGGCTGCTGTGAAGTTCTTCTAGAACGTTGGTAACTCTAGAACTTGGGAGGATTAATTGCCACCGGAAGCTTTTGCCAACATCGGATTCCCATTGACGGTAGAGTACTCCATTCTTCAAGTGCAAAGAGTCCCACATAGCCCAATATCTCTTCATTGTTGGGCTATAGCGTGCAATTTCCTGCCAACTGGGTTTTCCGGTAGCTGCTTCCATGAATTCAATTAGAGGTTTCAAGTCCTGATCTTCGACCTGACTTTTTCGGACATTCTGGTCACTCCAAGGATCCACGTCTGAAGTAGTTGACTTGGAAGTTATTTTACGAACGGCAGATGCGGTTGTCCCAAACTTAGACTCTGCATTGGAACAAAATCGGCAATGCTCCGGACATGGTCTTCTAGAAAGAGCATCTACATTCCTATGGGACGTTCCCTTTCTGTGACGGATATCCTTGTCGTACTCCTGTAGGCGCTGGATCCACCTTGCTATTTGTCCCTCTGTATTCTTGAAAAACCAAGTCAGAGACGCATGATCAGTTCTTAAAAGGAATTTTCGTCGGTACAAGTAATGATGAAAGTGCTCAACGGCTTTTACTATTGCCAGTAACTCCTTTCTTGTGACGCAGTAGTTCCACTCGGATCTTGACAGGCTCTTACTAAAATAAGCGATGACTTTCTCCTGTCCTTCGATTTCCTGGGAAAGAACGGCGCCCACTCCCTCATTGCTGGCATCTGTATCCAAAATAAAGTCCTTGTTAACATCGGGGAAAGACAAAACAGGCGCGGATGTTAAAGCGTTCTTCAGTTGATTGAAGGAGTCGTCACAGTCAGCAGTCCACATGAACTTCTGCTTACTCTCTGTTAGTCGATGCAGGGGTCTGGCGATCTTGGAGAAACCTTTCATGAATCTAGGGTAATACGTGCACAGGCCTAGGAAGCTTCGCAATTGATGAACGTCTTGCGGTCGAGACCAAATTTGCACAGCATGGATCTTGGTTGGATCTGTGCTCACTCCCTCGGATGAGATGATGTGTCCGAGATAACTTTTCTCCTAAAGAGCTTACATTTTGATGGGCTAAGTTTCAAGTGGGCTTCCCTAAGCTTCAAGAACACGTTCTTTACGTTTTGCAAGTGTTGATCAAAACTCCGCCCGGTGATAATGATATCGTCCAAATATACCAGACAGATCTCGTAGGAAAGTCCTCTAAGCACAGTCTCCATTAGTCGCTCAAACTTAGCCTGTGCATTACACAAGCCAAACGGCATAACTTGAAACTGCCATAATCCTTGGCCGGTAGTGAAGGCAGTCTTCTCACGATCGTCGGGATGTATTTCCACTTGCCAGTATCCACTCTTCAAATCCAAAGTCGAAAACCACTGGTCCCCCGATAGAGTGTCCAAAGTGTCATTAATTCTTGGCAGAGGGTAGCTGTCCTTTTTCGTAATTTCGTTCAGCTTCCGGTAATCCACACAAAACCTGGTGGAACCATCCTTCTTTCGAACGAGTACGATTGGAGAGGCCCATGGACTTGAGGAGGGTTCGATAACTCTATTATCTTCCATTTCATGTAACAATTTCCCGACCTGATCTTGTTTTGCGAAAGGAAGTCTTCGAGGATGTTGTTTAATAGGTAAATGGGTCCCAGTATCGATTCGATATTGAGTAAGCTTTGTTCTTCCTACATCTTTCGATGACATGGAGAAATGTCTTGAAATTATTTTATAAGGTTTCCGGCAATCTTCTCTTGACTTCTTTCCAACCGGGAGTCCTCGAGAAACTGGTCCAATAAATCCGCGGGTGGTGCGGTCGGAAGCTCCTTCGATCCTCGTTCGATGCTTGTAACAGGTGTGCAAGTGGCAATTTCTTCTCCTTTCTTGATAACTTTCTTAGCATCACCGACGTTGGCCATTCTCACATGCACCACCTCTTGAGAGAGATCTACAAGCGTCGCTCCTACTAGCACTCCTTTCGGGACGCTATTCGATGATGGGAAGTCCGTTACTCCAAATCGGAAGGCCTTCGGGAGCTCTGCTAAACCCTTTACAACCAAATCTGTCATGGAGGGGATGGTGATGTCTTCAAGAGCTACTATTCGATATGCACAAGGCTCTTCCGAGTCCAAACTGAACAGTGGAACTTCTTCTTTCCCCGTTTGAAGTTGGCCTTTCTCGAAATTCAAAGTGATACCATTTTTCTTTAGAAAGTCCAGCCCGAGAATACATGGGTCCACGATTTCAGCAACATAAACGGTGTGAGTATAGGTGTTAAATCTAAACGAGATGTTGACTTTCAATTTCCCATGTACAGAAATTTTGTCACCAGTCACAGTCTGTAGCGAAACTGAAGGCGCCGTGTAGAGAGGTTGGCAATCCAGGCGCCGGGCTACATCCTTTCGTAAGATGGTTACATTAGCTCCCGAATCAACTATTAGACAATAGGGAGTCCCGTTAATCTCGCCCTCCACGAATAAACCATGGTTTCCTCCTTGAAGGGATGAGATGTGATAGAGACTGAGTGGGGCACCATCTTCACTACACGGCAACCTCCGCCCCGCGAGATGGCCGCTTTCTAGTTTAACTGCTGGGGCTCGGAGGTTGTGTTGTCCCTTCTTTTGTCCAAGTCCGGGCAACTACGCCTAAATGCAGAGCCAACAAACCACTCTAGTTTTTCGATCAATCGAGCCAGGAATACTTCTCATAATTCGCTCCATCTTGTTTTCCAGTTCTTGAAACTTCTTCGAGAAAAGTTCAGAGGAATCGTCTGTCAATGTTCCACGTACAAAACGCCGATCTTTTCTAGAAGCTTGCTGTGCTGCTTCTATTCTCATGGCATAGACGAGGGTGGACTTCAGATCTTTGCTGTCTAACATCCTGGTAGCTTGCTGTATGTCGGGATCTTTGATGGCATCTACAAAGTACTGAAGAGACAGATTATCTCGTACGTCCGAGGGACAGTCTGGGAAAGCGAGGAGCGACAGTCTTTCTATATCTGAAGCCAATTCTTGAAGAGTTTCATTGGCCTTCTGCTGTCTCACTTTCAATTGCAGTCTGTTGTAATCCTTTAGATCCTGCTCCCCAAACCTTAACTCCAACGCACTTGCCAGCGCCACGAATTCTCCCCGCTTCTCTTCAGGTAGTGTCTGTAAAATGTCAGCAGCTTCACCTTGAAGAGATGCTGCGAGATGGAATGCTTTTGAAGTATCGTCCCAACCATTCGCAGAAGCAATCATTTCAAGCTGCGTTTGATAAACGCGCCAAGACGACCTCCCATCAAAAGTGGCCACTTTGATGTTGGAACGTGGCGCAATGAAGGGAGTGGAAACATTATCCAAATTAGGCGTTGCAATGGTCACAGCTTCGCGAGTTTCCATTTTTCGCAGCCTTTCTTCTACAAGGTCAATGAATTTGTCTTGCTCTTCCTTTAAGGTGGAAAATTTTTCCTCGATTTCAATCCTCACCAGGGGTGTAGTGGAGCGGGAACGCGTGGGAACGGCGATCCTTTACCTTTTTAGAAGGCGGAACGGCGTTCCCTCACCTAATTTTTTTTTTTTTTTTTTTTTTTTTTTAATTTTATTACGTGACATTAAACACACAGTCAAGAAAGAAAACGAAACGGTTCTTTCGTGAGAACTATGCTGCCGTTTTCGATATGCAACTTCAGAGCTGAGCAAGCAAGTTCAAGAATTTGCAAACACTTGAAAGAGGCACGGCAACCCACACATATAGCCATTCGAAAAATCGAAACTCGATCTCTTATGGACATTTTTCTGAATGATAATTGTTTAAGAAATCATGTAAATAATCGGTTTAAAATAAATTGTACATAATTTGTTTAAAAATTGTTGCAAAAAATCTATTTAAAAATTTGTGTCAATAATATGTTTGAAAAGATCTTCTAATCCATTTATAAAGTATCAAATAATCTGTTAAAATGGGTTGTGCAAAGCCAATTGTTAAAAAATCCAGATGATTTAATAGTTTTAAAAAGATATTTAAATAAAAAAGCCTAAACACACATGTTTTTCTTTTCAATTTTGAGGAGCTCATTATCTGTTTTGAGATTATTAAAGTAAAATTAAGAAAGTTATTTATTCTTAGTTGCAATTTTCACTCCCCCCCCCCCCCCCCACACACAGAAAAAAACAAAAGTATACGTTTATAACGATGCGACATAGCGTTCCCATACCTTTTTATTTTACACTACACCACTGATCCTCACAGTCACAAGATCTTCTTTGACTTCCGAAATATCAGCCTTCATTGACTGAAGGACATTTTCCGTGCGCTCTATAAAACCGTCAACGGACGCAGAAGTCGATTCTTGTTTGGAGGCTAAAATTTTAATGTCCGACGATGTTGCTTCTTGGCTGGCTGCGATTGCGGCTGCGAGTTCGGCGTTAGTCGTTTCTTGGTGGGCTTGTCCGGATTTTATTTCGGTGGCGGTGGACTCTTGTTGGGCTTTCATTCCAGCAATCATTTCCATCAGTTGCTTCATTTGGTCTTCCATCATTCCTCTAGTAATCGGCTTTCGAAATTATGAGACCCCACTTCTGACACCACTATTATGAATTTTTCCACTGAGGCAATGATGGCACAGTTTTTCAGATAAAAACTAGTATTTATTCTCTTCAGAAAACTCACAAAATTTATTCACAGATAACAGTGCAATCACTATTAATCTTCAATACAAACCTCAACAAGAACAGCTTCGAATATAGCGATTATACAAGCTCACTCCAATAGGTCAACAAAGCGATCGCGATCAGCTTTCAACGAAGTCCGAAGTCAATCTGAAAACTTTCCCGATCTACGGTCTTTATATACTTGGCGCGAGAGGACATTCGAGAAATTTCCAGCCAATTCGTCGGAAAAGAAACATCTCGAAAATTCTCGATTGCTTTAGGTGTTGCCACCTTTTTCTAACCTGTATAATCGCTGTTAATAAATAAAATAAGATAAAATAAATTACAATAGAATTTTAAAATAATACGTCACTATTTACACTATATACAGACAATTTGTGCAACAATATATATATATATTCTTTAAATAATTAAAATAAATTAAGGTAACCTACAAGATTTAAGAAACACACAGACGAAAGTTGTAAACAGAGGCTAGGCTTTGTTGATATCCCTCTTTTTGTAGCTACAACAAATCAACGTGTTTATGATTTCTTTTATTGCAAGATTATTTTCATGTTATTCAGATTAGCCGCTTTTTTCTACTGTAAAAAGTATTTTTTCAGGGTATAACATCCTCTCAAACAATTATATGCATAAATATTTCCAAATTATCACCAGTATCTTTCGGCTTTAACACCCAACACAAAATTTTAGGCTAAATACATTATATATAGTCTAATATTTTATACAAAATAATGAAACAATAATTTCTTTAAAACTTGTGAATTATTAAGCAAGACATTAACATTACAAAAATGCCATAAAATATATATTTATTTTAAATTAAAATGTTTAATGGTCGATTTAAAAATGACTACTTAATACATGATATTTTTTGTGCCTTCTACAGGACAGGTTATGCTAAGATAGAGTCTGAAGTAATAAAATTAAATGTAAAATTTTCAATGTAAAAAAAAAAAGAAAAAATGCTCTTTCAAAACTTTTTTCCGTACAAACAAAAATTGTTTCATATCGCATATTTTTGTTCATTCACTTTTTACTTTTTAGCTATGCAGCAAATGCAAGGAGGTAAGCTCATTTGGACTAATTTTCTGAACAACAAGAGGTATACATATGAAACTTCCAATAGCAGTAACTGATAATTCAACTGCATTGTTTCTTATTTTTCAGGAATGGGACGTGGTGAGTATCTCTTAAAATAAATGTCGACTAATTTTATAAACAACAACAGCTGTACTTATGAAACTTCCAATAGCAGTAACTGAGAATTCAACTACATTGTTTCTTATTTTTCATATCGCATATTTTTGTATCCCTTAAAATAAATATGGACTAATTTTGTAAACAACAACAGGTGTACTTATGAAATTTCCAATAGCAGTGACTAAGAATTCAACTGCATTGTTTCTTATTTTTCATATCGCATATTTTTGTATCCCTTAAAATAAATATGGACTAATTTTGTAAACAACAACAGGTGTACTTATGAAACTTCCAATAGCAGTAACTGAGAATTCAACTGCATTGTTTCTTATTTTTCATATCGCATATTTTTGTATCCCTTAAAATAAATATGGACTAATTTTGTAAACAACAACAGCTGTACTTATGAAACTTCCAATAGCAGTAACTGAGAATTCAACTGCATTGTTTCTTATTTTTCATATCGCATATTTTTGTATCCATTAAAATAAATATGGACTAATTTTGTAAACAATAACAGTACTTATGAAACTTCCAATTGCAGTAACTGAGAATTCAACTGCATTGTTTCTTATTTTTCCTATCGCATATTTTTGTATCTTTTAAAATAAAGATGGACTAATTTTGTAAACAACAACAGGTGTACTTATGAAACTTCCAATAGCAGTAACTGAGAATTCAACTACATTGTTTCTTATTTTTCAGCATTGGGAGGTGGTGAGTATTCTTTGAAATGAAATTCGAATTATAGTCTTTAGATTGGTGATAACTGTGAGTAGGCAGCCGGTGTCGAAATTTGAGGTTGCCTGGTTGCCCCAGGTAACCGGATTTTTAAACGGACAACTTAAAAAAAAAATTTCAGTTGTCCCTTGCGAAACCAGAAATTTCATTTCTATTTCACGAATCCTTATTTTGTTCTGATAATCAGGATAAAACTAATCAATTTCATTTCGGACATATCTACTAATTTAACTTATTGGAGGTGAGAAACAGAAAAAAAATATCCCCAATCACGCCTCTTTTCTTTTTGTTGGCTACACAAGTAAATATTTAAATTATCTCATCAAACGTTTATCAACTCATTCTAACATTATTAAAAGGAATTTCTAGTTTTCATATTCTGTAATATTGAAAAATGCAACGAACTTTACTGGAGGACAACCAAGATCACTTCAATGGTTGCCCCTAGGGCAACCATTAAAATCACAACATTTGACTCCTGGTGCTCGTTTATGTAACCACCTCGGTACCTCATTTGCACATACAGGATGTCTACAAAATGACTGACGATTTTAAAAATCAATTAAAAAAAAAAAAAAAAAAAAAACGAAAGGATAGAAACGCACGGTTTTCTGCATTCTGCTTAAGTAACCAGGGAATTTATTCTTATCATTTTTTTTAATTAGTTACGAAGTTTGTCAACCAATGGCGCTGATGACTAGTTAAAACTACAAAACCATGTTTTCAAAATAACTACCGTTTGAAGCAACAATGCGGAGCAGTCTGAAGACAGTTGATGGAACTCCAAAACAATAAAATACTCTATTCCAGCGAAAAAAACATTTTCGAAGCATATGCTAGGATGTAGAAATAATAAAAATCAGAAAGGCCTGAAAGCGTAGGGAATAGCAGCGCCATCTATTGAAGAGCTTTGTAACTAATTTTGAAAATTTGTAAGAATAAATTTCCTGGTTGCTTAAGCATAATGCAGCAAACCGTACATTTCTATCAACTTTCGTTTTTTTTTTTTTTTTTTTTTTTTTTTTTAATTGATATTTCAAATCATCGGTCATTTTTGGGACACCCTATATGAAGGACTACGACAAAAGAACGATATATATATATAATCAGCATAAAACTAATCATTTTGATTTCGAACTCTTATTTTATTTGCACGTTGACCATTTCAACTCATTGTTGGTGATAAACAGAAAATATATCCCTCAATCACGCCTCTTTTCTCTCTGTTGACTGCGCAAGTAAACATTTAAAATATTTCATTAAAAGTTTATCAAGTCATTCTAACAAGATTAAAAGGAATTTATTCTGTAACATTGAAAAATGCAACGAACTTTATCACAAGATTTTACCCCTGGTGGTCAGTTTATGTAACTACCTCGGTACTTTATTAGCAGATATGAAGGGCTACTGCAAAGAACGATCAGGGTCCGTTTTTCTCAATTCTCCAGAAAAGCTGATTTAATGTCTCAAGTCTCAGGGCTTGTATGAGGGTTGAGGTAAATGATTGCTCGAAATCTCGTGTACTATAACATTTATTTTCTAGACTACTCCATGTGGTTAAACTATCTGCTGTAATCTTGGGCTACGGCAAATAACGATCAGGGTCCGTTTTTCTCAATTCTCCAGAAAAGCTGATTTAATGTCTCAAGTCTCAGGGCTTGTATGAGGGTTGAGGTAAATGATTGCTCGAAATCTCGTGTACTATAATATTTATTTTCTAGACCACTCCATGTGGTTAAACTATCTGCTGTAATCTTGGGCTACGGCAAATAACGATCAGGGTCCGTTTTTCTCAATTCTCCAGAAAAGCTGATTTAATGTCTCAAGTCTCAGGGCTTGTATGAGGGTTGAGGTAAATGATTGCTCGAAATCTCGTGTACTATAATATTTATTTTCTAGACTACTCCATGTGATTAAACTATCTGCTGTAATCTTGGGCTACGGCAAATAACGATCAGGGTCCGTTTTTCTCAATTCTCCAGAAAAGCTGATTTAATGTCTCAAGTCTCAGGGCTTGTATGAGGGTTGAGGTAAATGATTGCTCGAAATCTTGTGTACTATAATATTTATTTTCTAGACTACTCCATGTGGTTAAACTATCTGCTGTAATCTTGCAGATGACTGGAAAACCTCCATTTCTAAAAATATTGACTATAATCGTTTTTTGATGTGGCACTTCATTTGTGTATGGCGCTTTAAATTGCAATGCTTGAGAACTCAAATGCACTGTTTCTCATTTTTCAGGTGGTTTGATGGGTGGTGAGTATTCCTTGAAATTAAATTCGAGTTGTTATTTGACTGATGGTTAAAAAAAATGGTCAGCTTCTTGCGTCACCTTAATATTTCAAACTGACATATTTCACCTCATTACAGCGTTCATTCTTATTGGTCTTATTGGCATAGACTCCGCCAAGCCAATAAGATATCTGAAGGTTTGTGTGTGTGTGTGTGTGTGTGTGTGTGTGTGTGTGTGTGTGTGTGTGTGTGTGTGTGTGTGTGTGTGTGTGTGTGTGTGTGTGTGTGTGTGTGTGTGTGTGTGTGTGTGTGTGTGTGTGTGTGTGTGTGTGTGTGTGTGTGTGTGTGTGTGTGTGTGTCATTTGCTCTTCTTTTGCTTTACGAAGTATTCTGCTCCAAAACACGTGGAACATTTTATTTCAGGCTGGTTATGCATTACTCTATTTGAGTAATTCATTATAGAAATTTAGATACAATGGACAAATTCCCGCTTTTTTTTTTCTTTTTTTTTTCTTAATTCAATTCGAAATTTTTCGAAAAGGCCATAAACACAAAAATTTCTGCTCATTACGCGCTTTTTTTTCCCTTTTTTTTTTTTAATTTGCGATCAAAGTTAACTTGCTAGACGTTGGCGAGAAAACGATTCATTCCAGTGGCAATGACTGTGACGTCACGGCTTCGCAAACATCTTGGCTTGAAATGCAGCAGCAGAAACCAGATTTGCAAGTTTCTCGCAAATCACGCCAACCTGTACGGAATGTGGCAATGGTTTACCAATGCCAACTTTTTGTCGTAGACCTCACCATAACCATAGAAATTGTAGAAACCCTTGACGTCACAGATTTTGCTGAGTGTTTTGATCGGACTGGTTTTGGTTCGATTTTGAGGCATTTTCTTTTCTTAATATTTAAATAACTAATTTCTTTAAAGAACTTTTGTTTAAATATTTCGAATCAGAAAGAAATTCTTCATAAATATATACTAATTTCACTCGTTTTTAAAAAATGCTGGAATTGTCCATTGTAGCGGATCTGCTTGTTTTAGAATAATCACAGCAGAATAAAGAAAATGGAAGGCTTTTCAAAGACTAGTTCTTAAGTTAATTTCTTAAATTTAAATTCCGCTCCCTTTAAAATTGCTGTTGTTTGAGGTTGGCCTCCGTCATAGGAATTTTCTTTTACGACTGCTTTCACCAATTACGGAGGGAATGCCGATTTCACTTACAAGAGTGGGATACTCGAAGTAGTTTATGTTCCGTAGATTTAATTTACCAAACATTTTTAATATAAAGAATCTGTGTGAGAATTTGAGTCAATCTTTATCAAGGGTTTTCTTTAATTGTAGGAAACTGAAGTGTTCGGCGAGAATTTTTTTTTGGTCAATAGATATGTTTGAATGATTTTCTTGTGTGGTACGAGCAGATATTAAGTTTAGGTCAGAGGGGCTTAAGACTGGCGCCAATCTCAAACAAAGCAAATTTGCACGGGACTGAAATGTAAATTTTAAAAATAAACTAATTCAGCAGCACGTAAGGTTAACTAAGTAGCGCACCATTTTAAAATATACACAGACGAGAGCTGTAATCAGAGGTTTGTTTTTTTGTGATACCATTCTTTTGGTAGGTATAACATTTCATCAAGTTCAGGATTTCTTTTATTGCAAGATTATTTTTATATTTTTGAGATTAGTCGTTTTTTTTTTTTTTTTTTTTTTTTTTTCTACTTTTCAAAAGTATTTTTTCTGGGGTTAACCTTCCCCCTAACCTATATGTGCATGCATATTCTCATATCTTTCAACATAATATAGTTATCCAAAATATCGCACCAGTATCTTTCTGCTTTATTAACCAACACAATATTTTATACGAAATATATTACACACAACGCAATATTTTATACAAATCAAGAAAACTATATTTCTTCGAAACTTATGAATTATTTTACCGGACTTACAAAGACCACAAAATTAATTGAATAGATATTTAATTTAAATGAAATTGTACAATGTTTGATTTTAAAATGACTTCTTGCAGCTTCCTACATTTTACAGCAGGTGTTACACTAAGATAGAAATTTAAATAATAAAATTAATAGTAAAATGTGAAATGTAAAGAAAACCCAGCACTTTCAAAACTATTTGTCACTCACACAAAAATAATTTCATGTCGCAGTTTTTCGTTCATAAACTTTTTACTTTTTAGGTATGCAACAAATGGCAGCAGGTAAGCTCGTTTGGATTAACTTTCTTAACAACAACAGGTATGCATATGAAACTTCTAATTGAAATAATTGAGAATGAAGCTGTATTGTTTCTTATTTTTCAGGATTGGGAGGTGGTGAGTATTCCTTAAAATGAAATTCGAACGATAGTCTTTAGACTGGTGATGCGCCAGTCATTGGTCAGAAAAAGTAGAAATTTGTAATTGCCTGGGTGCACGAGGCAACCAGATTTTTAAAAGTGCAACTTAAACAGAAATTTCAGCTGTACTGAAACCAGAAATTAAATTTCTATTCCACGAAATCTTGTACTGTTTTGATAATTAGAAAAAAAATTAATCGTTTTGACCACTTTTTTTATGGGCAAGTTGACCAATTTAAATTATTCGACGTTCGATCAGTAAACTCATTCGTAAAAACATGCCTCTTTTCGTATCATTGTCTAACCAAGTATATATTTAAATTTTGTCAATGAACGTTTATAATTACTCATTCTAACAGCAGTGAAAGGCATGTCTAGATTTCATATTCTATAACATAAAATATAAGGGCAACAAACCTTACTTGAGGACAACCAAGGTTACTTCAAACGTTGCCCTTAGGGCAACCATAAAAAATCATAAGATTCGACCCCTGGTGGTCAGTTTATGTAACCACATCGGTACTTCATTTGCCCACAAGTGTATGACACTCTAAATTGCAATACTTGTGAACTCAAACGCATTTTTTTCCCATTTTTCATGTGTTTTGGCAAGTGGTGAGTAGCCCTGGAATGAAATTCAAGTGGTTGTTATTAGACTGATGGTTACAAGAAGCGGTCACCTTATTGCGGCCCCTTTAAATACATCAAACGACCATATTTCGCCTCAATACAGCGTTCATTCTTATTGCATAGACTCCACCATGCCGATAAGAGTCCGAGAGGCGACTGCAATTTTTGGACGTCATCGAACATCATTCTGAATTTTTTATAGAGATTAGAGAAAAGTGAGTAGATTAGGAATCCACTGGTCTGCCGTGGCAAAAATGGCCGAAACTGATCAAAAATCGCCTTGGAATGAGTTGAACTAAAATCCGATTGCCAAATATGTCATAACTTGCCAAAAAGAGAACAAACTTTTTCGTCTGGCAACTCTGCATTTTGATTTTCAATGAGAAAAAGAGCAAACGATTTTTGATCTCTGGCTTGGAAAATGTGTATCTTTTAAAATTAAGCCAAATTGGCGACATCAGTTACTTCATCCATGACGTAATGTTTATTGCCAACTTGGCTCCCTTTTAATAGATGCAAGTAGACCGTCGCCAGATATCTGAATCGTCTGCAACCTTCTTAATTGATAGTTAAGGAGTGAGGGTTACCAAATAAAAAAAAATGCTCATTATTTGGCAAATTATGGCTCATTTAGCAATTGGATTTAGTTCAACTTATTAAAGTCGATATTTGACCAGTTTCGGCCATTTTTGCCACGCCTACCAGTGGATTCGTAATCTACTCACTTTTCTCTAATTTCTATAAAAAAATCAGAATGATGTTCGATGGGGTTCCAAAATTTGCAGTCGCCTCTCAGTCTATAATCAAAATTAGTTTTTTAACGCTTGTTATCTCTGTTGCTCTTCTAAGAGATCTATATCTTGTAACTATCTTGTCTATAAACTATAGTTAATGAATCGATGAACTGTCTTGATAAACAGTCAAAACTCTTGCGAATAACATAAATAATCTATTAATACTAAAAATTAATTGGCATGTCACTTGAGTCATATTTAAAATTTCATAATCTATTCCATATAGACTGACTAAATATTCCCATATATTTCAACATGATATAGCTATCGTAAAATATCAGCAGTCTCTTTCTGCTTTATAAACACTATGTAATATTTCATACAAACTATTGTGAAAGTAATCCTTCAAAACTTAGGAAGTACGCTAGAAACGCCAAACGATAGCTCTCCTCGGCCCTTAAAAGTCGTAGAATATTGCGGTTAGCACCAAAATAATTTGTTTATAATACTTTTTATATGTGATGCAAAAAAATAATTCTTTGGGGGGGGGGGGGATGGATTTACTAAGTAAACTTTGAAAATTTCCATGCCAACTCCTATTTTTTTTACCATCTCATTCGATTTAAAATACCTCATTTAATCTAAACATACATTTTTGCGTCCTGTACACTGAGAAGTAAAAGTTTTGACATTGCCTGGATTTTATACCACACATCCTCAATAGATTTCTTGAGTTTTTTACTGAAGAGTACTGTCTAACATTGCTGTAAACTTCGTGACGCATGATGCTCCAATGATTCTCAATTAGTTTAAGATCTAGACTACACACTGGACAGTCGGAAACTTTTATATTCTAGGAATTAATACTTTAGAATTTTGTATTGTAATGTGAATCGAAACATTGTCTTACTGAAACTCCCTCTGAAGATCACTTATCAGGAAGCTCAGCAAATGTCTCGAAGTTATCCTCCAATGTCTTAGTATATTGATGTGATGTTTTCCATCACTAATAAAGTGCAGAGATATTTGTCCAAAGTCCATAGTAGTAAAAAGCTACCAAAACCCTCACCGATCCACCAACTTCTGTGCGACTAAATAAATATTAAGGTTCCTTGCGAAAGTTATGCCAATACGATACCAAGCCATCTGGCCCATCTAGACCCATTACTTTTTCATCATTAAATATCACTGATTGTCATTTAGAGCCATATGACAGATGATTTCGAGCGCCCAACAATCTCTGTAACTTATGATATGGCTTCAGAGCGATTGAATGTTTGATTTTAAAATGACTACTTAAAACAATATATTTGTTGTGCCTTCTACAACAGATGTTGTGCCTTCTACAACAGATGTTATACTAAGAAGGAGATTGAAATAATAAAATTTATTGTAAAATGTTAAATGTAAAAAAAAAAAAAAGAAAAAAAAAACTGTACTTCAAAAACTATTTGTCACACACACAAAAATTGTTCTATATGACAGATTTTTGTTCATTCACTTTTTACTTTTTAGGTATGCAGCAACTGGCAGGAGGTAAGTTCATTTGGTCTAATTTTCTGAACAACAAGAGGTATGCATATGAAACTTCCAATAGCAGTAACTGATAATTCAACTGCATTGTTTCTTATTTTTCAGCAATGAGAGGTGGTGAGTATTCCTTAAATTCATTTGGATTAATTTTCTAAACAACAGCAGGTGTGCATATGAAACTTTCAATTGCATTAACTGATAATTTAACTGCGTTGTATATTATTTTTCAGGAAGGGCAGGTGGTGAGTATCCCGTAAAATTTGGTCTTATTTTCCTCACTTTGGACTTATTTTCCGAACAACAAGTATACATATGAAACTTCCAATTGCAGTAACTGAAAATTCAACTGCATTGTTTCTTATTTTTTTTTAGCATTGTGCGGTGGTGAATATCCCTTAAAATTGAAAATCGAATGATTGGCTTTAGACTAATGATGACTGTGAGTGATCAGCTTATTGCAACCAACTTGGTACTTCATTTCCCTACATGACACCTTATGACACTTTAAATCACCCTATGACACTTTCTGTATGACACTTTAAATTGCAATACTTGAGGACTCAGATGCATTGTTTCTCATTTTTCAAGTGAAATTTGAGTTGATGAGTTTCCCTAAAAATGAAATTCGAGTGCTAAAATGATAGTTGCAAGAATTGGGCAGCTTATTGTGACACCCAAATACTTCAAACTGCCATGTTTCGCCTCAATACAGTTTTCATTCTAATAGCATAGACAACAGCATGCGAATTAGATGTCTAACGTTTTTTTTTGTAATTTGCTGTTATTTTGCTCTACGAAGTGTTTCTTAGTAGAAACAAGTGCAAAAATTGGTTTCGGGCTGGTTATGCATTACTGTAGCATGCTTTAAGTAATATTTAATAAGAATACCAATAAAAGTGCAGCGGATCTGCTTGTTTCCGAATAATCAAAGAGTATTTCACAATTTATTTAGGTGAAATAACCCATTCCGTCTCAAAAATTATGGTTTCCATTGTGTTTAAAAATTAAGACAAAATTGAGCCCAAACATTATTCATGTTTCCAAAGTTCGTTTGCGAATCGTTTCCTTTTATACTGAATGAACATTGGCCGACCAAACGGTATAGTGGTTAGCGTGCTAGCTTCTAGACCGCGAGGTTGCGGGTTCGACTCCCGTGTTAGGCATGGGTGTTTGCAAATGTATGTTGGCTTGTCTAATGGCGAATTTTTTGGCGCATTATAGCCCTCGTGTTGCTGACGGCGCCAGATAATCTGAAAACAACCAACCTAATGAACTTTGAACTTCACGAACAGTCAATTGTTAGCAAACGCTAGTGTCTATATCTGACGATCGTCACGTTTATACTTCAAATGAGGCCACCCAAATCTACGCTTTGCTTCGTATTTGCATCCACAGACGAAAGAAAAAAAATTTAAAAAAAAAAAAAAAAAACTCCTTACTCAATAGATTTCTTTGATCTATTGATAATAGCTGAAATTTCCGAAACGAGCTTACCGCTTATCTTTCATCTGCCTAATTTTTTTTACTTCAACCGCTCGAAATTCATTTGCAAGTGAAATCCCTAGTTGAGAAAAGTTTGTGGAATGTGGATCTTAGAGGGCAAAGTCTCATCTACCAATGTCTGATCAATGGGCAATTTCCGCAATTTTTTTTTATTATTATTATTCAATTCTAAATGTTTCAAAAAGGACATTAACACAAAAATTTCAGCTCACTGCGCTTTTACTTTTTTTTTAATTTGCAAAGTAAGTTTGTTTGTTAGTTTTAGCGAAAAAAACGGTTCATTAGGTTCGAATTGAATGTGACGTTACATGATCTGAAGCAACTTGGCTTGAAACGCAGCAGCTGCCGTAAGGCCCATGGGCCTATTAGATCGTATAGTGAAGTACAATGGAAATGCATGTAAATAGCAAAGAACCACAGAGATGTGCTCGATAGATAATGCAACCATTTATTAATACAACGCAAAACATTAAGAAATAAACAAGCAATTTAAGCATACAATTAAATAGTTATTTAACTTCCTCAAAACCAAGCACAAAGCCGGTTGAAATCCTAATAAAAGTAAATATCTGGCCGAGGGTAAGTAAGGAAAGTGTAAACGACTCACAGTTTGCTGTCTGGGCTAGGGATACCTCTGTCAGGGGCGCACATCGTCAGGGGCGTATATCGGCTTGTCAGCGGACTGTATCAGAGTTATCTCCGATCCTTTCTCCGGTCTCCTTCGTCTTTTTGGTTTGTCACCGTTAGTCCACCTTAACATCCAGCCACCATCCTGCTCACTTTCCATCTCCCTTCTCTCTCCTTTCCTGACCCGTGCTTTGCACCCCCCCCCCCCTAACAGGGACCGATCCCCCCTACCAAGGCCCTCTCATTTGCTATGAATCCAGCGACGTGTGAGTCCTACATTGGTGCATTTCCCCAACAAACAGATATTGGTTAACTTGAAGCGTGAGAAAAATCCGCCTCCTTGATTTAGAAAAATGTGTAACATACACAAATAATTGAAGGGGATGTGTAGAGTTTGCCTATTGCAAAACCCCTTAGAATTTATGAAATAAATGTCATATACATTATGACAGCAGCTGGAACCAGTTTTGCAAGTTTCTCGCAAATCGCTCCAACCTCTACGGAATCTGGCAACTGTCGACTAAACCAACGCCAACTATTTGGCAGAAACCTCACAGCAACCATAGAAACTGAAGGATGTTTTGACGTCCCAGCTATAGCGGATCGTTTTGATAGGATTGCAATCTGACGGGGTTTCGACGCAATTTCTTTTCTTAATATTTAAATACTATTTTTTAAAATACTTTTTTTTTGAATATTTGGAATCAGGAAGAAATACTTCACAAATATAAACAATAGTTTTTAAAAAGTACGGGAATTGTCCATTGGAATGGGAGCGCAGAAGTTGCTGTTGCACTTCTTGTGATTGAGAGCCATATTAAAAGCGGAATCTCGCCTAGTTTTCGAAACTTAAGTACTCGAAATCTGTGACGTCATCTCTTTTAAATTTGCATCAGCAAAACAAAAATTTGCAGAAAGTCGTAGTAGCGACTAAACATTTGCAACACGCACATTTCCATTACTATCCAAATACATAACAAATCAAGCAACTGTGTTTTGATCATAGTAATCTAAAAGAGTTTATGAAAATGTTTAAGCGCTTTTGTTTGAGGCGCTGCGGAAAGGAGGGACGAACTCAACAAAATGTGGTAGTCAGAATAATGCTTTTGAAAAGTTGTCCTCAATGACGAACTCAACAATAAAGGGATTCAAGGTATTTTCATTAGGCGACAGCTCATTTTGACGTGGAAACGCCTTTCTCGGCTTTAACTAAGAGGGTCCAGTACCGAATTTGAGTCAAAAATCATTTTTTGATATTTTTTTTCCTATTTCATTTTAAAAAAATTGTTCATACATTCTTGAAGAGCAAGATGTTTTTATCTTATTTCTCCTGATAAGAACGCAGCGAAATTTCCTGTTATTTAAATATCACTAATGGGCGTTACGCCTAGAAAAGTTCTGCCCAAAGTGCGTTTTTCGAGCACTAGTGTTTTTCACAGATGTTGCAAATTCAAATAGATACATCACCAGAACCATTAACAATTGGCTATTCAAATTTTTGGAGCATTTAATTTATCTAGTTTTAAACATTTTGTCTTCAAAGAATTTTAGTTTTTAAATTTTGTTTTAAAATATAACATTTAGCGTAAAGGGCAAAATTGCGATATTCTAACTTTGAGATTTTTTTAATTTTTTATAATCCACCCATCAAAATTCTGAGAAGACAATTTTTTGTTTCTTTATGTGATTATGTAGAAAAAGTTAGTATACTAAATAGAGCATGCTAAATATCGCTGAGTTAGTATGCTAAATAGAGCATGCTAAATATCGCTGAGTTAGTATGCTAAATAGAGCATGCTAAATATCGCTGAGTTAGTATGCTAAATAGAGCATGCTAATTACAGCTGAGCTAGTAAGCTCCATAGAGCATGCTAAATACAGCTGAAGTTAGTAAGCTCAATAGAGCATGCTAACGACAGCTGAGTTAATAAACTCAATCGAGCATGCTAAATACAGCTGAAGTTAGTAAGCTCAATAGAGCATGCTAACGACAGCTGAGTTAATAAACTCAATAGAGCATGTTAAATACAGCTGAAGTTAGTAAGAGCAATAGAGCATGCTAAACACAGCTGAGTAAGTGGAGTTAATAGCACTAATAAAACATAAAACAAAATTTTATATAAAAATAACTAGGTGTTTTATAATATTTTAAAAAGTTTTTATAAGGTAGCTTATAAAAAAAAAATTAAATTTCATACATCCCTAACTATTCTACCTTCAAATTTTGTTTGTGATATTTTTAACAGTAGTTATCCTTGATAGAAATAATTCCTATGTTTGTAATCAATACTTTTCCTGACCTAATCAAAACAATAAGGCAGTAGGTGTTTGGGTCAGGGGCCGGCTGACGATTCATCTGATTACTATAAAAAAAACAGTATCAGTGAAAATACTCAATCATTATATTACTATTGAAATTAAGTAAAGACAATCATTGCCTATAAGTAGTGACCTTTTCATGTTTTATTTTCAGGCATGATGGGAAAAAGTAAGTTAATATTTAAATTTTTATTTATTAAGAAACATAAAGTGTATATATAATCCATAAAAACAAAGTTCATAATATAAATCCATTATATGCATTGCCAATTTTTGTATTCATTAACACAGCACCGATTCATTTGTCAATGAGTGCTTAATGTTTGAATCTAATTTTAAGGTATACGTATAGGCTTCAAATCGCAAAACTCGCAAAAATCGGGTAAGGCCGTAAAAAACAAAAGCAAAATAAAAACAACACAAAAGAAGGAAACCCTATGATGGAGGAGCATACTAAAAAGGACATGTATAATAATTAGTATAATAATAACAGTTTTTTACATAAAAAATACTTTCTTAAAAGTTATTCTCAGATTGTAGTTTTTTCTATTTTACATTTCATTCAAACAGTAATAACTCCAGTTTAAATAATATTTTTTGAAATTTTCTTTTGGTATATAATACGTATATATTGTTGAATGTTTTGACCCTAAATACTAAGTGATTTGTACATAAATATTTGTTTTAATTAAATTTTAAATATAAGATTCTGTATAAAAAAACTTGGATTTTTCTAATAGATTCAGTTAAAGCAAGAAATCACAAAATATACTCACTGTAAAATTCTGTTAATAGGGTCAAAACATAGAGCAGGATATTTCGTATTATTGAATACCAAAATTGATTCTGTGGGTGAATTAGAATTTTTGTCATTACCGTTCGAAATTAGCCTAATTAGTTGATTAAATGATAATTATCAAAATTGAAGAAATTTAAAAAAAAAATTATTTGAAACAGTTTAACAATTAATGTACTTTTCAAGGTGCAAAGGTCTAATTTTTAAATTAAAAAAAAAAATTTGAAACCTGTACGTATACCTTTTAAATATTTAAAACATATCTATCAGCAAATTTCACTGACAGAGTGACTAAGCAACGCAACTTTGAATTGACCGGACACACTACATAATAAATTTATGAATTGAACGTATATTTATATTTTATTCTTTTCTGATTAAAATAATTTTGACAACAGGAAAGAGCTTCAGCAAATGATAGGTCAAATGAGATTTATTAACATTTCGAAGCGATTATGAAAACATGTGTAAAAAGCGACCTTTTAGTGACAGTCTCCAAAACTTGGTAGAACACATTGCCATCGACATCGAATCTATCTGTCAAGTTTCAACACAATCAGATGATTGCACGTGGGGTAATTAGGCATCCGCAGATTTGCCCAGCAGCCATACACACACAAACAAACAAAATCGAAGTTAATATAAAAGATTTAATGATGACTCGATTCTAAATCTATGAAACGACAATCTCATAAATTAAAGTTTTGTCCACAGACGAGGACTGGTGCCACTAGATGACTCTCCATGCGCAAAAAATTGAGAAATCGCCATGAAGTTGAGAAGATGAGAGTCATTATTTTCAATAAATACATCATGTATTGCAAACGTCATAGAAAAAGTTTGAAGTGTTACTTTTATATTCTTATTCCAGAACGAGTGAAAAAGAAATCAAAGAAAATAAATACCATATGCTAAAAAAAAAAACCCCGATTCCAATCTTTTCAAGATCCTGCGTTCATACCGATTTCTTCCTATTTCACGTGTGGAGAGACATCTAGTGGCCATTCCTTTCAACTAGACCACGTCTTGCTTTGGACATAAGTTTCATTCCCTAGACATTCGTTTAAACATAAATTAAATGGTCAGAACGGTTTTAGGATCTGGTCATTCTTTTAATCCATCCTGTATAAATAATTTTGAAATAGGAATAAATCAGAAAATATCTATCAGGTTGAAAAATAAACGTTTATATATATATATATATATATATATATATATATATATATATATATATATATATATATATATATATATATATATATATATATATATATATATATATATATATATATATATATATATATATATATATATATATATATATATATATATATATATATATATATATATATATATATATATATATATATATATATATATATATATATTCCCCATACTAATTCGTACATCATTGTGGAGTGCTTATGTAGCTATTTTTTTTTTCCAAAGTTCTATAATTATTCGGCCTCAATATTTGTTAATGATTGAAAACTCTACTGAAATAATAGTTGGAGATTTTATGTTTGAAAATATCTGCTTATAAGTTGGGTGAAGGTTAATCGGAAATATTTCTGTTATGTGCACACGTACAATAAATGCTTTGATTGTACAACACAAAGTATAAAAAACTTTGAGCAGTGTTTTCACACTGGGAAACCAATCAACCGTTTCTATTTGTAGCCTGTTGAATATATTTTCCAAAGATTCTTACTATAGATAGTTGAGTCTGTGCTGAAATGAATACAGAAGATATTAAAAAAAGACTTAAATTATTCTCCATCAAATGGCCATGTGACACTTCAATTTTTTTTTTTTATCAAAGTTTAATTTTTATGGTTAAACTTTCGGAAAGGCTAAAACTGAAAGATTTCACATAAGGTTTGAGACTGAAAATAAAACAATAAAAGTTTAAAACATTGGTCAAATGAGTGTCATCCTTAACATGATTTACAAAATTCTCTTCACTAAAAATAAAAGAAGTGTCAGTTTGAAGTTTCGTCACCAGGGGAAAATGCGGAACTTCAGTTCTTTATTAACTTTAATGACTGGTGCTCATTGGAAAAGTGTTAAATTAAGTTTGAGATCAAAAATAAAATATATATATATATAACCAAGTTTTAAATATCTATCAAATAAGTGTCATTTGCTAAAGTTTGATCTTTGAAACCATTTAAAAAAAAAAAAAAACCTGAACATTAGTATGAATTTTTGCCACCAGGCACTTCGAGTATTTATATCTAAGTTAGCTTTACATGCAATACTTTGTTTGAAAAGTTTTAAATAAAGTTTGAGACCGTAAAGAAAACAATTTTGCAAAATATTAAATATCTTTCATGTTATTGTAAACTTTCAAGCGTCATTTGCCAAAATTTAACTTCTGAGGAAATGTATTTTATGTACTTACACGAAAGTTAATTTTATGTACTGAACTATATGATAAAAAATATAATCGAGATTTTGATCGAAACGAAAATAATTTAATAAAGTTTTGGTTGTGACAAAATTGAGAAACCTGTTTTTATCAGTTGAGAGATATTTTATTTTTAGTGTATTTTTGTAAAATGTTCAAACAAACTAAAATATATCATTAATTTCTATAACTAATATAAAAATAGTAAGGTATTAGCAGACAATATTAAAATTGAAAATTGTTTAAGATATGTGTGGTTATATTTTATTGTTTATATTTATTACGTTACAGGTTTTCATTGGTCGAGTAAAGGAAGTAAGTTTTAAGGAATTTAAACTTTTTTCAAAAAAATTTCTTTGTGAAATATTGTAGAAGTGGGTTTATTTTTTTTTTTATTTTTTTTTTTATTTTTTTTTTTTTAATGAAAATCTAAAATAGCAGTTTTTTTAGTGTGAACTATAAACAGGGTGACCAACAAATAAACAGGGTGACAAAAAAAAAAAAAAAAAAAAAAAGAACGGAAGGTGATAAAAATATGCGGTTGGCTGCATTATGTTTAAATTATCAGGGGATTTATTCTCAACAATTTTCAAAATCAGTTACAAAAGTTGCCTACAGATGGCGCTGATGACAAGGAAAAACTACAAAACAATGTTTTCAAAATAACCACCGTTTGCAACAACAACGTGGCGCAGTCTGAGAACAAAATGCATTGACACCAGTGAGAACATTTCAGTTGGAATGTTCTGACAAGTGCAGAAATGCATTTTTCCTAGTTATCAGTGCCATCTGTTGGCAACTTTTGTAACTAATTTTGAAAATTGTTGAGAATAAATCCACTGGTAATTTAAGCATAATGCAGCAAACCGCATATTTCTAGTGTCTTCCGTTTTTTTTTTTTTTTTTTTTTTTTTTTTTTTTTTTTCATTGATTTTTCAAATCGTCTGTCATTTGTGGGACACCTTATATATATGAGAATTAAAGCTGATAAATAATAACACAAATAAACAATAATTATCTCATTGAAAAAATCTTTAATGATAACCTTCTGAAATAGATATTTCATTTTATTACCAGTTTAATTAGAGTAAAATTTTTAAGAAAACCTACATTTTTAATGTAAATAAAAAAAAAAAATGATTGTTAAATATATATATATTTTTCTTTTATTGTAGGACCTGGAGCAGTATGTGAGTAAAGTAGATACATTAAATTGTAATGCCTTTTCTTATAGGATATGTTAGATGTTGGTTTTTATAGCACAAGGCTAAAGGATGTACGAGTTATACATTATTTATAACAGAAAGTAGGCATTTAAAAAAAAAGAACAAGAATGCTTTTTTTATGTTATATAATAATGCATTAATTAAATATAATGCATAGCAGTTCTTAACTTGTTTCTAGTAATTTAATTAACCTCGATGCGTCGACCATGAGTAGCAAAACCTTGTTTTGAAAAACTTGAAGCTTGGCAATATCCCTCTTGGTGGCCGGGCTCCAAGCAGGTGAGGTATAGGAGAAGATGGGTCTGATGGAAGATTCATAAAGCCGTTTTTTGATGTCAAGGGGAAGAGAGGAGCGTCTGCCGACCAGCGGCTAGAGCTTAGCAGAGATGGCGTTTGCCTTTCGGAGAGCATCTTCTATGTGATGCTTCCAGTTTAATTTATAATTAATGGTAACCCCGAAGTATTTGGCATGACGAACAATGGGAACTTGCTCATTGAAGAGGGTTACCATGTTTGTGACAGAGATGATTATCCTTTTAGAAATGATGAGAAGTTGTGATTTTGAGGCATTAATGGCTATCTTCCATTTCTCGCACCACTCCTTAATGTCTGGAGTGATGTTATGGAGTCTCCTGAAGGAGTTTTGAGGGTTCAAGGACTTTGCGACTATGGCTACATCATCAGCGTAGAAGGCAGTAAGCAAGAATCGGTTATGGGGGAAGATGGGATAGTCGGCAGTGTAGAAAAAGTATAGAATTGGACCCAGTATACTGCCCTGTGGAACCCCGACTTCGATATATCTTCTAGTAGAATTTAACTATTAATATCTGATCCTGAACTTCCTACGAGAGAGGTACGTCCACAGAAGAAGAATGATGGTATCTGGGATCTTGATCTGAATGCGTTTATAGATGAGGCCATGGTGGAAAATACGATCAAAGGCCTTGGCCACATCCAACATGAGAATTTCAGTGCTTTCCTTTTTGTGGCGCGCTTCACCCACAAATTCAATCATTCTAACTAGTTGCTGGGTGGTTGAGAGTCCTGACAGGAATCCGAATTGTTCATTTGGGATATGGGTGAGATGGGGCTTAAGTCTTGAGTAAGTTATCCTTTCGTAAACTTTCACCATTCCAAGCAAGAGACTGATGGGGCGGTAGTTTGAGGTCATCACTGGATTCTTGCCAGGCTTTTGTAGGACAATAACAATTGCTTCTTTCCAGGAGTAGGGGAAATAGCTGGAGTCAAGGCTTGCATCAAGATCTGTACCAAGGTTTTTACCATGTTAGAGGGAAGATTCCTGAGCATTTGGTTGGTTATTTGGTCACAGCCTGGAGCTTTTCTTGGTTTCAATTTCCTCAACATTTGTTGGACTTCATCTGAGGTGGTGTGTGTGAGGGAATATTTGAACTTGGTGGTCCTCTTCGAGTGTCGATCTGTTTTGATGACATGCTCCTCGAATTCGTCATCACATTGGATCTCGTTTTCTTGCAACTGCTTTTCAAAGGTATCAGCGAAAGCGTCTGCCTTTTCCTCACAAGTATAGAAAAGTCTGCCCTCTCCGTGAATCGGTCTGATGATAGGCTTGTTCCCCTTGAGGGACCTTGTCATTTTCCAAAGATAGTTATCCAGGAGGTTAAGAGAGTCGACCTTTTCCTGCCATTTAGCTTTGTGGTTGTCTCTGGTCAGCAATTTGATCTTGCGGTTGAAGGAGTTAATAAGAAGTTTCAGTCTAGTGTCTTGCAGGTGATGCCTTCTTTTTCTGATGTAATTTCGTTCTTTAATGATTTCTCTGATATGTGAGGGAAGTTTCGGATAATTTTCTTTAACACTTTAAATCCCAACCCGCCCTATACCGCCTTGTAGAGAATTTCCCAGCTAGTCGCCTTTTGGGCGGGTGCAGGGGTAAATGTATATTTCCAAGTGAGGGGAACTGCCCTGCCTTAGTTGTTTAAAGCGTGACGGTCCTCAACAATAGGCTATTGTGGGGCATGTAGAGGGGAGACATGGATTTAAAGTACTCAATGTCAAACTGCCCCACCCTTTGGACATGGTGTAAGATAGTCAGGGACTTTTCTTTTATGCGAATCTTGTCATGTACTTAGCGGTGGCGTTTGTTTCATTGATAAGACGCCAACTAAATTCTCTGACATATCAAGCAGATGACCCAACGCACAACCCTATTGCAGGTTGTAGACATATAGTAATGATCTTTTAATGGTCGACAGTGACCCCCCCCCACAGCAATCCCAGGAGTGGCAGACAGGAGAACGAGTCGGGCGAGTTCATTTCCAGTTTTTATGAATGGAAAGTCATCGGGGTTTTGTGAAACCTATAACGCTGACTCCATGGGATTTAAAGGGTTAAAGGGGACATGGTTAGTGGAGGAGACGTGGGCATCAGTGATTTCATGGATGATGGTGTTCAGGTAATTGTTATTTTCCTCATGTTTAGGAGAGTTGGGAAGATCAATTGAATAGTGTTGAATTTCAATGATGTTATGGAACAGGTACAAATCTGTTTCTGAAACCGTGTTAGTTTCAGGTACAGTATGGCAACGAATTATGGCAATGACTGGGAAGTGATCTGAAGACAGTTGATTTGAGACCTCAATGTGCATTTTGCATGGGCTAGGTGGTTTGTGTCCAAAATGTCAGGTTAGTGGTTGAAATCAGAGAAGTGCGTTGGCTGATCTGGAGCTAGAACTCTAAGTTCGATGTCTAGGAGCTGAAATTCCATGACTTTACCATTCAGGTTTGTAAGTCAAGAGCACCAGCTGGAACTTTTAGCATTGAAGTCTCCTCGCGCTATAAAGTGTTTGTCAGAGGGAAATATAATTTTGAGAACATCCTTGGTAAGTTTATTTCACAGAGGATTATAAATTGCAGAAATATGGGTTTGTTTGCCTCAGTGAATAGTGGCTTCTTTGCAAAGAAGGTTCTTCCGCCTCCCCTGTAATGGAGTCTATCTGATCTGTAAGTGTGGTCATTTGGAATATTTAAAGAATGGCAAGGCTTTTCATGGGTTTCAGTTACCAGGCATAAGTCTACATTTTCATCG
Source organism: Linyphia triangularis (assembly GCA_963978545.1). Taxonomy (NCBI): domain Eukaryota; kingdom Metazoa; phylum Arthropoda; class Arachnida; order Araneae; family Linyphiidae; genus Linyphia; species Linyphia triangularis. Next base: position 8,050,298 of record OZ021731.1, read on the forward strand.
TCGAGAAAGTCTTTAAGTTCCTCCATCTTTTTGGTTACATTATTGACATTCCATGTCTGGCACTACAGCCGGTCCAGTTGTCCTTGTGATCTCTTCCACAGTTGACGCACTTGGCTTCTTCAGTGCAGGCACTTGTGTGGTGTGAGCCAGCACACTTAAACACACTTCGATTCACGTCTGCAGCTTGTCTGAGCTTGAAAGAAGGCCTGACACCTGTGACACTATGTTACTTAACCTCGGCCATTATAGGATTCCACACTGATCCGAAGGTTTAACAGCTCCTTTTCAATGTTGACGCACTTGTTGAAGCAATGTTTAAACTTTGCTCCGTTCTGGGAAGGGTGACTAGAAAGGAGAGCATAGGGATAGTGACTCTGTCCCTATTTCTGGTTAGTTGAACAATTTTATGTGGACTATATATTTTAGCAATAATAATGACAGCATATAGATCATCAAGATCTGTGTTAATATGCAGAGATTAGATGACCACCTTTGCGATTTTATCAGATGGTAGAAGAAAGGAATAGTATTAGATTTCCCTACTATCAAGAAGTGCTGTAATTATCCTTTGCTGGTCGTCACTGACAGAAGTGATTTGGAGAGCTGGACCATCAGGGAGGGTGCGAGTGCTACCTTTGTACCCTTCAATATTGTTGTCTTTGAGAAACTTTTGGATTTGCTTCCATGAGTATCTGTCGTCAGAGATATAGATAGGAGGTCTACAAACTGGTCTCCTGGTACTTTGGAAAGTATCAGTCTCATCAGTAATGTTGTTTACAGTGTTATTTGAGTATTGGGTTTCGCCAGCATTATTGTAGTTGGGAGCATGCGGAGTGTAGGAATGAGTTGAAGAGGTAGCAGCACTGGGAAGAGGACTTTCGGCAAGGGAGGCTGCTTGATTTTCTAAATTTAAGTTAATAGATAGTGAGGTGGCAGAAGGGATCGCCAACTTGATCCCCTTTGTTTCTTTACGGGCAGGGTCCATAGCCCTCTTGACGGACCCTGTGTCTTAATAGAAGCATGCGTGGGTGTTTGGAGATGAGTAGGCAGTGTCAGAAGAAACAATTGTAAGGTTGGAACTATTAATGTTGACAGGAGTAGGTGGTCGAGGAGGAGAAAACGTTTTGATAAAGGTGTCTGCCTGTGAACAACTCTCCTCGTCATGATTTTTAAAAGAAATGTTGAAGGAAGCAGTATCAGAGTAATTTAATTCATTTCCCGAATAATTGTAACTGGTATTGTCGTTATTAGATGAGAAAGGTGTTTGTTTGTGAACAAGATCATCATTGGATGCGTGGTTAGTGACAGGAAATCTGAGTTGTTCTTCAAGTGTAACAACTTGGGAGATAAGGGGAAAGCAGCCAACCTTTGGTCTGCAGGATTGGTGGTTCTCATCGCTGTTAATAGATGGCGCCACCAAAATAGAGCTTGTCATAATTTGTTTGCAACTATTGCAGTTCTCTTTTTGTACTCTAGTTTTGCAATTGCATAAAGGAGAGATAAACATGGTGAGGAACAGGGGCTTGGATGTGATCTAAACTGGGAATTCATCATCCGAGTCTGAAGGGCTTTGATTCGCAGGGTGCGAATTTAAGATGGCATTCTTTGTTTCAAGAATGAGCTTGAATTCCTCACAGAGTTCGTCATCATTGGCGAGGTGTACCAGCAAAGTCCCATAGCCTGATGCATAGCTTTTCAAGTGCTGCATACATCAGCTCAAAAGTGTTGCAAACACCAAAAAAGCAAGAGAAAAAAGAGAGGGTAGGGGAATCTGAACTGAAAGTTGGGGGACCTGGTTAAACTAGAACCAACTCAATCCTTATACCAAGGAAATGAGAGGATGTAAGTGGTCTGGCCATAGTAACGAACGATGCCGCACTTTTGAGCCCAACACCACAAACGAAAACCGAGGATTTATGCTAGGGTGGGGTAGAAACTGGATGAAGATCCTGAACTCAGCTAGATGACCGGAGCACAGGCAGGATATCACATGAATGATAATCAGGTGGACCACTTTAAATTAAAAAGTACTTTATATATTAATATATATATATATGACCTATCATAACCCTCATTGAAAATCTTTAATAAATAGGTTTTTTAGGGTGTTCAGCGCAGAACGCCAGTATACCCATTCATCATTAATATGTACAAATATAATTTGACAAAGAAAAACAATTAGAAAATGGAGACACATGACAGTACACAACAACTAAAGAAATATTTGGCCAGTGGGCACTTATCGTGATTAATAGTAAAAGTGGATAACACAATTCAGATAATAATTAGGCAAGCTCTAGTTGTTACTGTAAGAGTGTAGTAAAAAGAGGGATTGTGTCTTTTAATTTCTATAAATTACACTCCGACAGTCTTAAGTTTAAAATATATGTCAACATTAAATATAAAGTGGTAATATTCTGGAAACGTTTCTAATAAAATTAAAAATTTGAATAATGATTAAATCATTTTATTGCGATTTGAAACTGCAAGTAATTATATCAATCATGCAAAGGTTAGTTATACCTAAAAAGGTATATTTATTAGAATACTTTTTATAAAAACAAAAAACATGCGAGGTACATGAATGACCCTGTTACAAAAGTTGCTTGAAAGAGAAAAAGATTGCTTGCATATTTAATTTTCTATCTGTTTGTGAATGAGTGCACTTACAATACCAAACTAAGTCCGACACAAAACTAATTATAAGTGCCAAACAAAATTGTAAAACCTGTGTATTTTAACGCTTCAAGTTTTGAGTTTTGTAAATAGATTCTTTTTTTAAATGTTCCAAATGAAGAAATTAAATAAAATGCCTTTGCTTTTGAGATAAGATATAAAAAAAATGTGCAGGTTTTTAAAGAAAAATAATACTTATATGAAAGATTTTGGATGATAATGTTAACTTTCTTAAAATACATTTTATATAAAAAAATTTAATTAAAAGAAATTGAGCAATTTTTTAATCAAGTTTCCGATTATCGTTATTTTAAATTTTGGCATTACATTTTTTCAAGAAAGTTTGAACTTAAAAAATCTTAACCAAGACATTCCTACTTTACTTTAATAATGCTTTAAAGTGGCTACAGCCCGAAGGCACTTTACCACTTATCATAAAAGGGCCCAAAGGGCGATCGTCGGAGTTAAAAAGATCATAATTGGCAAAAAATCAAAGACGGGACGGCTTAAGCTTAAATATAATTTTTATTGACGGGGTGACGGCCAAAGGCACTATACCCCTTCATCTTATTGGTTACAGGAGGTAGGTTACATCTAGTTGATCATAATAAAACTTAACAAAACAAAAAACTTAACAGGCAAGAGAGGCAAAAGTTGATTACAGGCACTTCCAGAACAAATCTGGGTAGCAGCAGTATTTCTAGAATAATTAAATTGAGGATGGGGATACACAGTAAACATGAAAAATCTATGGGAATAGATCAGATGAAAAAGAAATTCTGGAGTAGATACACAATGGGGAGTGGGAACACAATGTAAGCAGGTATAATCAATATATATTCAACAAAATTAATGGGCAGAATTTGTCCGGGTTGTAAGACAGTAGTTTGAATGGGAATACATAGTGAGAGCAGTGTAAGTCTAAATGGTGAAACAATTTAAATATTCACCATGTGAGCAGGTATTAACCAGGTGTTGAAGAAGAGGGGTGGGGAAATACACGGTGATAAAACAGGTAATCGTAAGAGAAGTCAATGAAAAGGGGGACACGGTGAACAAGTAATTGCTAAGAAATAACACAGATGATATATAAATAAATGTGATCAGGAATTTTCCAAATGATGAAATAGTGCAGTGGGGGATACACAGTGAAAAAACAGGTAAAAGCAAAATAAAACAGTGATGATGGGAATACACAGTGAACAGGTAGATTCTCAGAATTAAAAACAGCAGGAATATGTAAATATGTGAGCAATTCAAGGTGAAAAAGCAGTAAGGAGGGGGGGGGGCACACAGTGAAAAGGTAAAACTATGATACTGAATAAACAAATGATGATGCAAGTTATAGCAATGATATAATGGAATAACCAGGTGTTGAAGAAGTGGGGTGGGGAAATACACGGTGATAAAACAGGTAAACGTAAAATGAGTCAATGATAAGGGGTACACAGTGAACAGGTAGTTGCTAAGAAATAACACAGCAGATATATAAATAAATGTGATCAGGAATTTTCCAATTGGTGAAATAGTAGAGTGGGGGATACACAGTGAGGAAACAGGTAAAAGCAAAATAATTCAGTGATGAGGGGAATACACAGTGAACAGGTAGATTCTCAGAATTAAAAACAGTAGAAATATGTAAATATGTGAGCAATTCTATTGAGAGTTTATCTGAAAAATAAGTTGATGCAAGAGTTCAAACACTTGTTGAGCACACAGAGTTCAGAGTTAAGTTGAAGTTTCAATGGTCAATGAAAGTCTATTGAAAAGTCTATTGAAAGGTCTAAATGTTAGTCGAAACACTAATTTTTTATTGTAGTTTGCGGGCGGTTGCGTTGAACGCTCTCGGAGAGGACCATGTCCGAGAGTGCGAAGGCTGCGTAGGGTCTAATGGTTTGATCTCCTGGAATCAGTTCGTAGTCAAGATTGGCCTGGATGATGGATTGGTCACTGGTGGCACTGAGGAAGAAGGAACTGTTGAGGTTGTAGAGGTGGAGTCCAATGGGCTCTATGTCAAGGTCCCGATGGATGAGGCGATTCCTGACAAAGGGTGCCGCGTTCACTATCTGTCTGAGTATTCTATTTTGGAAAACTTGGAGGCGGTGGACACCCCTGCTGTTGATGGTGGCCCAGGCTGGGGAAGCATATGTGAGGATGGGGCGAACTGCACTGAGGTACAGTCTGCGCTTGAGGTTAAGTGGAAGATTGGACTTTCTTCCGATCAACGGACGGAGCTTGGCAGCAACGGAATTTCCTTTCCTGATTGCCTCTTTGATGTGGGCGCACCAGTTGAGCTTGTGGTCAAGGACGACCCCAAGGTATTTGGCTTTTTCGACGATGGGAATGGTTTCATCAAAGAGGAGGACTTGTTCATTCACTGGACGAAGTTGGTGTCTGGATTTAATCAGGAGGATTTGAGATTTGCTTCCGTTGATCGAAATCTTCCACTTAGCGCACCAATCTTCAATTTCTTGTTAGGGATGGAACGGATGTGAGTTTTGCCGGATACCGGATTTCGGATATCCGGGGTACCATGTCTACCGGATACGGATATCCGAAACGGATTTCACCGGATATCCGGCCGGATATTCGGTCTATATACTAAAAACGATAGTTATACGATATGCTATACGAAAAAAATGGTCATGATATGAAGTATCAAGTAAATTATAATTAGTGGTTAGCGCACCGCACTGCATGCCACAGGTCCATGGTTTGATTCGCGGACTGGGCAAGGTTGACTTAGCTGTTTATACCTGAAAGAAATAAACTGAGGAGGACCATGCATGCTTGGGAACTAAACACTGGGGTTCGGCGTCAGACTGACCATCTGACCGGAACATCTGCTATGTGACACACAAATGCCACAGTCAAGAAAGCTGAGCTGGGCCCAGCAGGCCTTGGTCCACACGGGCTGTCGCGCCACTGAGTTAATTTTTTATATTTAAACTTTAGTTGATGAGTGAAAGAGATCTTTGTTGCTGATTTTATATCTTGTAATATTGATACTTTTAGTTTTTCATATAGTTCTGGCAGGGCTTTATCACGAAAATAATTTCTACTTCGAAGCGGATAACGAGGAGCTAGGTACTTTATTAACTGACTAAAGCCTTCTCTATTCACAATGAAGAATGGTTCAGCATCAAGAGCCATTAACTTACCTAAAATTATATTAAAAACATTTTTTACAATGTTGAAGTGCAAAATATAGCTACTTTCAATTTACTTCATGCATTGTTTATAATTGATAAATGATTACAAAATTATACCGGATGCATTTATTAATAACAAAAGATTTATTTTAAATATTTTATGAAATTGAAGTCTATTTTTTTTTTGTAATGCAAAAAAATTTCGAACCCAAAATTCATCAACATTATGTTATACCATATTTAAAATATATATTTAATATAAACAAACAAAATTAGTACTTACATATTTTTGTGGTTAAGGCTTTTGCTTTAGGATCATCTAAACTCCACAATTTTGGTACAAATAATATCGATTCCAATGTTGTCTGCGTGCATTTCTTGTTTTGATGAATTATTTTTTCTTGTTCATCAATATTTGATGCATTTAGTGAGTCTTCATAAGCTTCGGTGAATTTCCTTATGCACACTTATTAAATGGTTCCATAAGGATTTTGTGGAAAAGGATTTTGGGCTTTTGCCGCGCACAATATATTTTTTAAACGATTCTGTGGAGCAAGTAACACATAGGGCTTTGCTTTCGTCATTTCCATTAATTTTAAAATACTTCCAAATGGGTGATTTTAAATGAGCCATTATTAAAAATTATAAATTGGATTGTAATTGGAGAAAACTATGATTCAAGACATTCTAGAGAGCTAAATATCATTCCACATTGTGGCGCAGCGTTAAAGACCTAAAAATTACAATACTTCATTTTACGTCAGAAAAAATATACCAGCTTTCAACTTCTGCCAATGAAAATTCAGAAATTAGACCATACCATTCACAGCATAAAAAGGGGTAGGGTATTATCGTCGATAGAAAAAAAAAAAAAAGCATTGAGGAGTGAGCATTGGCTACTTATTGCTTTTTACTCGCTAGCAAATGTCAGAAAAAAAGGAGGAAGTGAGAATTACTAAAACTCTTATAACTTATGTTATGGAAAAAAAGTACTATTTATTAGTATTTCGGTTCGTGTTTTACGGAGAAGAATTCAAATATAACATCTGGAATTAATCAGATCATAAACTTGGAATGAAAAGAACATATTGCAAAACACGTATGAAGGATGTGTATGGAAAAATATTGGAGGAATGGTTTATGCTTATCAACTCGGCGCCAATAATACAGCGAAAGCATAGTTCTCACGAAGGAACTTTTTCGTTTTCTAACTTGACTGCAATTTATGTCCAAGAAAAAAAAAATTAAGAAAAAAAAGTGTAGGATGCGGTGTCCCCTTTGTCCGAAAAAGATCATTATTTTTTGCAAAAAATTATTTCTTGTGGATACCTGGTGGCCGGATATATAGCCGGATATCCGAATGAAATTATCGGATGTCCGGTATTTCAAATCGGATATCCGACGGGGTTTCGGATATTGAAAAATCAGCCGGATATGCCGGATATCGGATATTTACCGGATATCCGTTCCATCCCTATTTCTTGTGTCTTATCTTGGAGTTTCCTCACAGCAATCTGGGGACTTAGAGACCTGGTGATGGTGGCCGTGTCATCAGCATAGAACGCCGTGAGGGATCCAGCGTCTTGGGGGAAGGTAGGGAAGTCTGCCGTATAGAAGAGGTAGAGTATTGGACCAAGGATGCTGCCCTGGGGTACACCGGCTTCGATGTTCCTTGGTGTAGAAACGTCTTTCCCTATTCTAACCCTAAACGTTCTGTTCTTAAGATAGGTCCAGAGGAGGTGGATGAAGTCAGAGGGAATGTTGAGCTGAATAAGCTTGTAGACAAGACCTTTGTGGAAGACCCTGTCGAAGGCCTTTGCAACGTCGAGCATGAGGACTGCCGAGCTTTCTTTCTTGTGCCTTGCATCGCCAATGAATTCCATAATCCGGACAAGTTGCATAGTGGTGGACCGATTCGCCATGAATCCAAATTGCTCAGGTGGTATATGAATAAGATGTTGCTTGAACCTTATGTAGATCAGCCTTTCATATATTTTAGCCAAACCCGAGAGGAGGCTGATTGGTCTGTAGCTGGAAGTCATGGCGTGGTCTTTGCCCGGTTTCTGGATGACGATGACAAGGGCTTCTTTCCAGATGTTTGGGAAGTAGCAATTCTGCAGACTGGCATTGAAGATGTTGACCAGGGACTGGAGGGTGTTGTTGGGCAAAAGCTGGATCATCTTGTTAGAGATGGAGTCCATGCCTGGGGCTTTTCTGATTTTAAGCTTCTTGACAAGATAAGTTACCTCGTCAAGATTGGTGGTGGAAAGTGAATGATTGATTGGAGTTGATCTTTTCCAGTCCCTAACAGTCTTGCAGATTTGAAGCTCGAAGTCCTCATCGCAGGGTTCCTCATTTTCCCGAAATTGACGTTCGAATGAATCGGCGAAGGCCTCTGCTTTCTCTTCGTCAGCATACACTAGACCTACCTCGCCATGAATAGGTCTGTTGATAACTGGTTCGCTTTTGAGGCATTTGGCCATGCGCCAAAGGGAGTTGTCTTGGAGATTGAGGGAATCAATTCGCTCCTGCCAGCGAGCCTCCCAGTTGATTCTGGTATGTGCTTTTATGTTACGATTAAGCGTATTGATGTGCGGTTTGAATCTGGGATCTTGTGTACGATGCCAGAGTTTCCTTAATATATTACGGAGCTTGATTTCAGACCTGATGTTGGGGGGAAGTGTCATGTAGTGTTCTCTGCCTTTACAGGGTTGAGTGGTGGTGGCAGCATTGTGGGCATTAAGGATGGTTTCGTTAAGATAAGTGATGGAGTTGTCAATAGAGTTGGTGTCAGAGACTTGGACAATAGTAGAGTGCTGTGTGTTAAGGTGGTTGCTGTAAAGATCCCAGTCCGTCTTAGTGATGGTGCTGATGGATTGGTCGATATGTTTACCAATGATAGCGATGATGGGGTTGTGGTCTGAATCAAGCTCGTTGATAACATCGACATTGAAGTGAAGGGCTGTGTTGGTGATGAACACATCCAGAATATCCGGGAGGTAACCTTGGGAAGGAAAATGTGTGGGGCTGGTTGGGGCAATGATTCTAAGGTTTAAGTGGTTCAGTTGCTTGTAGAGCAGTTTGCCATTGGAGTTGGTGTTTCTGCAACCCCAACTGGAGTGTTTAGAGTTAAGATCACCACCGAGAATTACATCCTGGTTGGGTGGGAATAGGGAGGAGAGGAGATCAGGTGGAATCTTGTTGTTGGGAGGGTTGTAGATGGAGGTAATCTTGGTGGGCTTTCCTCTAATGGAGATGATGATTGAAGTTTCCTCCAGATTGTTACTGTTGCTGGAGCTGAAGAGAGATGTTTGGAGTGATCTTTTGGCAAGGATGGCTGTGCCTCCTCCTCTGTGGTGTAGTCGGTCCGTACGATAGGTGTGATAATTTGGAATTTTAACTTTATGGCATGGCTTGGAGTGGGTCTCTGAGATGAGGCAGATGTCTATATCCTCCTCGTCCAAGAAGTTACATAGCTCGGTTAATTTATTGTGTATGCTGTTTGCATTCCAGGCAATGATGCGAAGGGGGTTGAAAGTTCTGGTGTTATTTACCATGATGAGAAGCTGGTGGGAGTGACGGCGGGTTACAGATTGAAGTTTGGAAATTCTTGAGAAGGGAGATAAGGTCAGCATTCCTGGCCCAGTCTAGTAGCTCTTTCAGTTCACCTGCAACTGTTCTGGCTTCTGAAAGTGTAGTTTGGAGATTTGCAACTTCCTCAGTGGTTGGAGTAGACAGTGAAGGGGTGGTTGGTGGTGGGCTCCTTTGGGCCTCAGTGGCAGATCTGGATTGTGCTGCGGCTCTGATGTCCCAGACGTTTTCAAGATTTGCCATCCTTGAGTTAACAAATACTCTGGTTTGAGGTTGAATAGGTTGAGGGGGTAGGTTTTCCACGTTGATTGGGTCAAGTGGAGATGGTCGTCGGTTTTGTAAAGTATTAACTGGTCTCTTGGTGCAGCCAGTGTAGTTGGCAGTGTGAGGACCACCACAGTTTGCACATTTTGCAGGTTGGTCCCGGGCTTTAGTGCAATCCTTAGTGAAGTGGTTGCCTGCACATTTGACGCATTTAGGGGCTCTTCTGCATCCAGATTGAGCGTGAAAAAAGGTCTGGCATCTGTGACATTGTGCCACTCCGCCTCGTCCTTTATAGGTCTCGACGGTGATTCGGAGGTTTAAAATATCCTTCATGGTGTGAATTGATCTTGATTTTTCCGTTCTGGGGAGAGTAACCATGTATAAGGGCATAAGAATGGTTTGACCATTGTTCCTCTTAGAGAGCTGGGTAACTTTTATGGGGGTATAATCTCTATCAAGTAAGGCATTTGTGAGATCAGCAACATCCGTGGACTTTGGCAGTGATCTAATTACTACTTTAATCAGCTTGTCATTAGGGAGGGTATAAGAGTGATAGGCAATTTGTTTGATCTCAAGAATGGCAGTGATCTTTCTGTGCTGTTGGTCATCAAGTGCTTTAATGTTGACTGAGTGCTCCCCAGTGACTTTGCCCTTATAGCCAATGATGTTACTAGAAAGGACGAGACGGAATTCCAAAACGCTCTTTTATAAGAAGCAGCAGGCTAAGATGGACTTCCAATCGGAAACGAGGAAATGGCAGGTGGGAGGAGCTAAGTAGAAAAGGAGTTAGATCGCAGGTGTGGAACTTCGGGAAGAGGAACGACTGGAGTTTGCAGACTTCTTGCGTCTTTGATCAGCAAAATGTGCTCGAATATCAAATGGTTTCTCGTTGAAATGTTTAAGGAGAGGTAACATGAACCTGTTGTCATTTCCTAACTGGTAGAAATCGTCAATGGTGTCGAAATGGCGGGCAACCTCAGCTGAGAAGTCAAGAAGTGTTGACATGCAGCCAGCATGCTCGATCAACATATAAGTTTTGAGATAGGTTTCGGTACTGGCATCCTGGGATGAAGGGGTACTGACAGCAGATAAATCAGCATCGTGGGCATCAGTACAGGTCGCCTGGTTGACCTGCACTACTGGAGGGAGGGGCTCAAAAGAGGACTGGCATGCAACTTCTGCATACGTTGGTTTTTTGAGCTTCTCAAGTTGCAGCGGTCTGGGCAGGAATTGTTGTTTCTTTAACTTGGGTGGGGGGGGGGGGAGTAGGTGGAATGATCGCCTTCTTGACCAACGGTCCAACTACCCTCCTCCTCAAAAGCTTCTTGCGAGCTGGGCATGAAAGTGAGCTGCTGCAATGTTCCTGTTTACAGTTACAGCAGGTTTTGGGTCCATCCTTGGACTGGCAGTCGCTGCTACGGTGTGCTTTCGCACAGTGGCGACATCTGGTGGGCAAGGTGCATGAAGAGGCCAAGTGTGATCCCCAGCTCTGGCAAATAAAGCATTGCCGGGGACCACTGTCTTGCTTCCCTTTCAGCGGCTCCATCTGAATTTGAACATAGAGAAGCATCTTCCAGGAAAGGATGAGTTCTCGATCGAAGTGGGCAGGAAACTCAAGTATGAAAAGAGGCATCTTGACACCTCTCCTCCTCTTCATCTGCATGACTGAATTGGGCAGGTGGTCGGGCATCTCAGACTTCATCCAGTCATGTATTTCATCAGGGGTGGTAGTAACCGCCAGTCCCCTAACTACCACTCTAAATGGAGTGGCTAGCTTCGTCTTCTGGGAAATTCTGGGAAAAGGTTACACCAATTTCCTTGAGCCAGGTATAATAGAGTGCCTCCTCAACCTCCTGGCGAGGGGTGACACAGTATACACCTCCTTTAACTCGGGCGTCCAAAGTACTATTGTGCTCAAGTATCCTCTTGTGTAGTTCACTAATAGCACTCTTTCCAGACGAGTCAGTCGCAAAGTAGAAAGATGTGGGTACGTAAGGGGTGCTATCTAAATTAGCAGCATAAGACATTCCTGCGAAATTAAACATTTATATATAAAAATATATTGTTTCCAAAATATTGGTTAAAATAGCAACCAATTAATTCGGGGGATTGAACTTGTTCTACTGGAATTTTTTTATTTCTTTTATTTATCTGTTAATTTTCACCATATTGCGTATTCTCACAATCCAAAAATATATTCTATAAAGAAATTCAATTTATATTGTTTAATCAATCACAAATTTCCATTCTCTATTCAAATTTAAGTCTTTTAAATTTTCATACATCATATTAACATTAACTGTATTTTTTCAGTTTTTTTTTTGTTTTTTTCCCCTTTTCTTTCTTCTTTTTTATCATCGTATTTTTGATGTTGCACTAAAAAACGGTTTGTGGTAACTGAATACAGTATTTATTTAATAAAAACTACATAATTTTAAAATTATTTTTAAGTTTCTCTAATTAATTACACACAATTTAATACTACACTAAGGTAAAATTAGAAGTATTTTCATTTGAAAATATGACGACCAATTACTGATAAATTAAAATCATATTAATTTTTAAAGGCAACATCAGTTTACTTTTACTCTGTCAAGTGATAATTGATAGTTATATTTAAAAATTAATTTTTAATTTTTAAAACGAAATGCTTTAATAAAATTATTATGTTGAAAACCCTCTTTTCAATATTCAGATATAAAGTTTATATCCTAATTGATTACAGTGTACATACGTTGCGAGAGTTTATAATTGAGGCGTTGATTTCCAGAACGGACAGTTCCACAATTTGATTTTTACTGTTTCTACCCCGTTACTTTCAAAACCATTTATACCAAAACGTACCGAATGTGGTTTATCTAATGGTCAACTAAGTTCAAGATTAGATAAACCACATCGAGTCCATTCTGGAAATAGCAAAAATTAAATAGTGGGATGGTCCGTTTTGGCACTCAATGCCTCATTTCTAAAGTGCTAAATGTATAAGGAACAAAAATGTATTAGAACTTCAAAAATGTATCTTTTGTTTTACCTTATTTGAAAATAATATTCTTTATATCTTCACAGCCTTCTCCTCGTTCTCAACTGGAGGCAAGTAATTCAAATGATAATTCTGAATCAATTCTCTTTGGATTATACTCAAATAAATAGCATTATTTTAATAAAGTACTTTATTTTTATTCATAAAAATATTAATTTTACCACTTAAATGCCAATTATATATCTATAAATTAAAGAGACGATTCACTTAGACACTACAAACAATACATCTCTTTTTGAATGATATTATATAGTATAGATTAACCTGCTCAAATGCTGTGTTTTCATAAATGTCAAAGAATTTTGACTGTGTTTTTTGTCCATCACACAGAAAACTGTATATTGAGTCTTAAAATATTGTTTTTATTCTAATGAAACTTGATTAATGCATTTAGTTTATCAAAAATTAAGCTTTCTGCGATGTCTAAACGCTAAGAAATCAAGATAATTGTTTCTTTTGCATGGCAACGAGTATAGGTTTTCATGACAATAATTAGAAGAAGCATTAAGCAACAATTAATTATCAAAGGGAGACCTAAAAATAAGGTACCTAAAGTCATACTAATCACTGCATTATGTATTTGCAGATAAATACATCACTGTCCTTCAAAGTAGTTCCCGCCATCTACAATACAGTTCTGACAACGTTCATACAAGTTCTTGAAACTTCTGAAAAAGTCCTCCTTTGAGACTGTCTTAAGTTCCTTGGAAACATCAGCTTGAATGTCTGAGATGCTTGAAATCCGGTTTCCATTCAGTGCCAATTTCAGTCGTAGAAAGAGTACAATATTACACACTCCTTATTCCCCTGATCAAGCGCCAGAAGATTTTTTCCTCTTTCCACGACTGAAATTGGCACTGAAGGGAAACCGATTTTCAAGCATCTCAGACATTCAAGCTGCTGTTATCAAGGAACTTAAGACAGTCTCAATGGAGGACTTTTTCAGAAGTTTCAAGAACTTATATGAACGTTTTCAGAACTGTATTGTAGACGGCGGGAACTACTTTGAAGGACAGGGATGTATTTATCTTCCAATATATAATACAGTGATTAATATGACATCAGTCACCTTACTTTGCAGTCTAACCTTGTATAAACAACTGGATAGACTGTTTAACGCTACGAAAATGAAGCCGTTGCCAGATCGTTGGGTGGACAAAAAATAAGGATTATTAAAGAGTGATAGAAAAATCGTAGGTTGTACACATCAGAACTGTCAATAATAGACCTTAATTAGTAATAATGTGCAAAAAATATCTACTCTGGCACGTTACAAAGTTTCCCTCATTCCAACTGGACTATAAAAATGAACCATGATTGGATAAACGTCCACTCATCATCAACCCACCGGGGAGTTTTTTCCTTGCATTAACGTCGGAACAGTCTATCCAGTTGTTTATCTATATCGATGCAATTAATACGATATCCCTTCAATTACGATTTTCTTTCCTAATGCCATATAATACTAAGAGATCTTGGAAAGTTTTTTATTTTTGTTTTCTCTTTTTACTTTTAAATTCTTCATTTCACTGTTGTGAATAACTTACTGAAGAGCATTGGTCTTATGTCCTTTGGTCAATGGTCCTTTGTCTTGTAATCAAATATAATCAAAAAGATTATAAACGTTGAATTAGCCAGGATTTTAAATTTTTTTTACCAAAATAATAAAACACTAGCTAATTCGACGTTGATAATAATATTTCGGAAACATTTACATGCAAAAAGATTTTTTAACTTTGAGATTTTGGCAACTATTGGCTTGTTAAAATGGTAATAAATTTTTAGTTTTAGCTTAGAGTGTAAATCCGGATTTTTTAAAAAAAAAAAAAAAAAAAAAAAAAAAACTCTGGCCATTGCTCTTTAGTATGAAACTCTCCTTAAGCCCATTTTTAAAAGCTATTGCATTTATCAAAGTATTTACTATTTTATCTGGGTATCTTTGTCATTGCTGCTCCGTAAAATAACCGATAATATGCATTGATAAAGTACTCAAACTATATTTCTTTAATAATAAAAATCCATTCTATGATTAATAGAATTTTTAACAAAAAGTAGCGCTTTTTTTTTTTTTTTTTTTTTTTTTCTTTTTTTTTTTTTCTTACATTACAAAGTCTACTTGGATTTAAATAATTTTCTATTACTGAAACTTACATTTCATTATTTATTCTGCAAATTTTGTTTCATTTTAAATACTTTTATTGGACCTTAAATAGTTGACACATATAGCCTTATTAATACTTGTAAGAGCATGTCCTTTTTTTGATAATTGCATGTAATTGCATGACCTTATCAATGCTTTTAAATACAGGACCTTATTAAAGCATGTAAATACTTGCCCTTACTAATACTTTTAAATACATGGCCTTATTACAGCTTGTAAATGTATGTCCTTATTAAGGCTTGTAAATGCATGGCATTATAATGCTTGTAAAAGCATGAAATTATTAGTGCTTGTAAAAGCATGAAATTATTAGTGCTTGTAAAAGCATGGCCTTATTAGTGCTTGTAAATGCTTGACCATACTTCGTTGTCGTATCAACAATTTTAAATATGTACACAGTATCACATTCGTAAGATTGCTAGTATGATTCTGCACGTTATTAAAAGATGTAGATTTTATTTTCTAATATTTGAAATTATCTCAATTGCTTAAATGGCAGTTATAAAAAATGGCCTGGTGTAAATATTTTCACGATTGTTACAATTTCAAAGCCAGAGAAAATAATCAAAACAAAAATATATAGAAATCAAATTGTATCAATTAACAAATATAAATCAATTAACTATTGAATATATATATTTTTTTCCTTAAATCCTATCTTGTCAAATAATAAGTTAGTCCACACATTTCATTTCTTTAATTTATAGCCTCGCTATAAGGCTTGTTTTAGATCAAGAAACAGTGACACTGCAAGTCATTATCAAATGTATGAACATATATAGAATTGAAAGAAAATTCAGAAAGCGTTATTTGTTTGGTAATT